>JAPDVR010000005.1:52095387-52667887 GCA_026230005.1 Gila orcuttii | reverse complement strand
CTGGAGAATACCACTGTAAGGTCAAGACTGGCGGCAAATACCACTGGAGCCAAGTCAACCTCATTGTGCTGGGTAAGGCTCGTCTTCCTGGAATCAGCTCCCAACCATTTCCTCCATCAGCCAGCCTCACGCTGATTCAATTTGATCATCATTCAGATTACAAAATTTGGCCATCATTGACGTAATCTAGAAATATGATTGGTTGCATTTGCTGGCCAGTCAACTCTGGTGGCTGGTTATGTTTGCTTCACTTTGGATGGTAAATTGAGAGGATGTTAATTTGAAATGGTGGGATGAGAGAACATTGATTGAGCTCTATCTCTTAAAAACAGAAGAGGCAGAATTAGGAGCTTATGTGATTTCTCTTCTTCTAGCAAAACAGTTTACTGTCATCCCAAATGAGGTTCAGATGAGCTTCTCATGATTTGATATTTTGCTATGTCTGGTTTCCATTATTAGACCGCAGGGTTTCCAAGCTGTCATTCAAACGCAGTATCTCTGACACCACAGTGCTGGAGAAGAACTGGAAAGAAAGACGTTTCTTTTTATTTAGACTCATCTCTATCATATGCTTTTGTTGCGTAGTTCCTATTTTCAAGGACTCGCAGCTTATGCCGAGCAGTTTGAAGTTGTATATCACATCCTAATTTTATTTCCTAATTCATTTTATTACCAGATTAGTACGCTAGCCACAGAGGGACAGGATATTGGTGTAAAGTTGAAAGAAAGAAAAAAGAGAGATAAATGGGAGGATGAATTGATGTAAATCCGGCCTCCACCCTAGAGTTTCTCTCATGTATTAGCATATCACAGAAGATTAGCTCAATTCTGCCTTCCCATAATCCTCATTCTCCACCCCCTGTTTCTCTCGCTACTCTTCTTTTTTCTTTCCTCTCCGTCACTCTATAAACACATTACAGCGAGTTAGTGTTCACATAAGGATGTTATTTTCAGCCTTTATTTTGCCTTTATCGAAATTTGCAGTTGAGAGTATACAGGAAATGACGCACACGCATTAATCATAATTTGTATTAATTGCTTGCAGCTACTGTGAATGACGGTCCCTCTAAGCTCTGCTCCTTTCCTGAGATTTCTTGAATCAGAGCTAAACAAATGGGCATTGTTTCAATTGGAGTCCATCCGCATGTTCATTGATTTTCAGTATGGAGCATAAGCTGTGAAAAATCTTGTTCGCTGATTTTTTTATGAGATGAGGACCGCATCCTGGAACAATACAGTTATTTCAGGCACCAATTGGAATTGAAAAAAAATAACCATATTGTTTCCAATCATACAGTCCACACAATCCATGGAATTGTGTTGTTGTTTTTGTTTTGTTTTATTTGTCTTGTCTTCTTGTGAACTTGTGAACAGAACAAGACTAGATATGTCATATTTAAAATTAGTTTTTATTTTTATATTTTCTGGTTTCATTTTAATTTTAGTTAAAGTTTGAGCAATTTTGTTGTTTTTGTCATTTTTAATGCTGTTTTTTTGTAGTTGTAGATCTACATAAACATTAGAAGTGCTGGATTGGCAACTAGCTGAAATAAAATATGTTTCATTTTTTGTTTTATATTATTTCAGTTAAGGTTTATTTTATTTCCAATAATAAATTTTTTCAATGTTGTAATTTTAGTTAAGTTTAGAGATGTGCTCCAGAAAAAAAGTTAAAGGAGAGGCAGAAAGCACACCCTGTTTATTTTCTTTATTTTACAAAAGCACAATGTTCCCTATCAGGGAACTCGAGCTGTGTGACAACGCTTTGGGAACGCCCCTGCGTGAGTGCGTCTTGAAGCACGTATGAAATCAGTCCAATGGCGAGACGGAACGTCATAGGCGGCTGACGTCACCGACCAGGAAACTATATAAGCACCCCAAAACACAAGCGCGTCAGCTTCTGAGTCTTCAGCAAGCGCTCTGTGTGTGAAATATATCAGTCTGTGTCTCAAGTGTTTTTGTCTGTCCTTAGAAGTTGCTAGGCAGGAGTTTTTCACATTTAAAAAAACTATAAAGAGACGATATACATACATATATATATATATATATATATATATATATATAAATATGGCGAGCGAACAGCATTTCAGAAAGTGTGTTCATCCCTGCCCACGTTATATCACGGGTGGGGACACTCACGATCTGTGTGTTGTTTGTATGGGAGTGCAGCATGCCCAGTCAGCTCTCGAGGGAGCTGGTTGTGAGCATTGCGAGCGTTTGTCGATGAAAACGCTCCGCTCCCTCCGAGCCCTCTTCGAGGAGAGTGGTTCGGTTCGCGATCCCCGCGGTTCAGGTCCCGCTGCTGCCGAGGCACGGCGAAGGCTTCAATCGTGGGGATCGCAAATGGATCTATCAGCGGGGATTGAGACGGGCTCTGCCTTATCTCAGCCCTTACCTGGTAGATCCAGCGCCTCAGATCCGGGTTTGGAAGCACGCGCTGCGGTTTCTTCCGCCCGGGCTGAGGCACCATCACTTCAATTATCCAGTTCTGAGGAATTGGACGTTGAAAGTGTGGTTACAGCAGAGACTGGGGACTCGTCACTTCAGTCTCCTGCTAGTGAGGAGCTTATGGAGGTGCTCACTCGCGCTGTAGAGAAACTAAGCATTGAGTGGCCAGCCGATAAACAAGAGCCTCGTTCGAAAAGCAAGTTAGATGAGAGATTTCTTCCTTCTCGGGCTGCACCTCCACGACGGTGTCTTCCTTTCTTTCCTGATCTCCACACCGAGGTGTCGAGATCATGGAATAAACCTGTTTCTTCCAGAATATTTTCCCAGCAAACGTCTGTTTATTCGAATATTTCTGGGGCTAAGAGCTATGGTTATGGGGCGATGCCTAAGGCTGAGGAAATACTAGCTAGTCATTTATCTCCAGACACGGCATCGTCCTTCAAGACACCGGCGTTGCCCACCAAGCCATTAAGAAATACCTCGGCTTTGGTGGGCAAAGCTTACTCGGCGGCAGGTCAAGCAGCAGCATGCTTGCACACTATGTCTATTTTGCAAGCCTATCAAGCAGACCTATTAAGAGACATTAGTGAGAGGGATGAAATTGGTGCAGACGTGATTCGCGAACTACGTCAGGCAGCTGATCTTTCTCTCCATGCCACCAAAGAGACGGCCAGATCCGTGGGCCGTTCTATGGCAGCTATGGTGGCTACGGAGAGGCACCTATGGTTGAATTTGTCAGACATGAAAGACAAAGAAAAATCGTTTCTTCTGGACGCCCCGCTTTCGACTTCTGGCCTCTTCGGCGACTCTGTGAATTCGGTCGTCGAGAGGTTTCAGGAAGAAAAGAAGCAGGCGGCGGCGCTCCAGAAATTTCTCCCCCTCCGTGTCCATGTCTCCGGGGCTCCTGGGCGAAAGGAGCAGCCCCGGCCGTCGAGTGGCTCCTCACACAGGGTGCAACAAAAACGAAGTGTCGCGTCTCGTGCTCCTCCGCAGCAAGACTGGGATGAGACGTGGCGCTCTCAGACGAGGTCCTCCAGGGGCAAGGCTGATCTGAGGACAGTTATTGTCGCCAGGAAGGCCTCGTCCAAAAAGAAATCCTGACGCCACAAACGTCAGGATGATGAGGGTGGTCCCCACCGAGAGGGGAAGGTGTTCGCCGCAGTTCACGGCGCCCGTTCTCTCTCTGTGCCCTCAGGGGCCCGTTCTGCTAACCCCGCCTGCGTGCCGGGGCGTAGACGGTCCCAGCGAGCGTTTTCCCGAGGGACGCTCGCCCGTTCCGAGGAGCGGCTTAGAATGGTCAGACCAGTTGTTCCCTGCCGGTGCGCTGTTACAGGGCACTGTGTCTGCCACTCAAAATATTCCAGAGGCCAGTCTCGAGAGACTGGTACCCTTAGTAGAATTTTTGGCAGAGTGGAAAAGCCTTCCAAATGTATCTCTATGGGTCCTGCAGACTATCGAATATGGGTACGCGATTCAGTTCAGATCACGCCCGCCTCGTTTCAGAGGGGTTCTGCCCACTGTGGTGGGCCCCGAGCAGGCTCTGGTTATGGAACAAGAGGTGAAAACTCTTCTGCTGAAGGGGGCCATAGAACGGGTTCTTCCTCCCAGCAGCGAGTTGGGTTATTACAGCCGATATTTCATCGTTCCAAAGAAGGATGGGGGGTTACGTCCAATTTTAGATCTCCGCCTATTAAATCGCTCTGTAGGGAAGCTCAAATTCAAGATGCTGACTCTCAAGCAGATCGTGTCAAAGATCAGGTCCGTGGACTGGTTTGTCACGATAGATCTAAAGGACGCATACTTCCATATTTCCATCCTTCCACAACACAGGAAGTTCCTGAGGTTCGCTTTCGGGGGCAAAGCGTACCAATATGGGGTTCTTCCGTTCGGCCTAGCACTGTCTCCCCGAACTTTCACGAAATGTATGGATGCAGCTCTGGTTCCGCTGCGACTCCAGGGCATCCGCATTTTAAACTATATCGACGATTGGTTGATTCTGGCTCAATCGGAGCATCAGGCGATTCGGCATCGAGATGTCGTTCTAGCCCATATAAAAAGGTTGGGGTTGAGGCTCAACGCCAAGAAGAGTGTGCTTTCTCCAGTACGGAGGACCACTTTTCTGGGTGTGGTTTGGGATTCGGCGACGATGCAGGCACGTCTGTCTCCTGCTCGTATAGCTTCGATTCTCTTAGCCATCAAACAGGCAAAGCTAGGCCAGTCACTTACTGTAAAAGAATATCAGAGAATTCTGGGTCTGATGGCAGCAGCGTCCAACGTTATACCTTGCGGCCTGCTGTACATGAGACCACTGCAGTGGTGGCTCAGGACCAAGGGGTTCTCCCCGAGGGGAAACCCGCTCCGCAAGATCAGGGTCACGCGACGGTGTCTCCGTGCCCTGGCTATGTGGAAAGAACCTTGGTTCCTTTCCCTAGGTCCTGTGCTGGGGGCTCCGTGTCGTCATGTAACACTAACGACGGATGCCTCTCTCACAGGCTGGGGGGCGATCATGAGTGGTCGCTCAGCTCGGGGTCTGTGGCAGGACCATCATCTTCAATGGCATATAAATTGTCTAGAAATGCTGGCGGTGTTTCAGGCTCTGAAACACTTCCTCCCAGACCTGAGAGGTCATCATGTTCTTGTCCAGTCAGACAACACATCGGTGGTCTCTTATATAAACCATCAGGGGGGTCTGCGTTCGCGCCCGTTATACAAGCTGGCTCGCCAGATCCTTCTATGGTCCCAGGGGAAGCTTCTTTCATTGAAGGCGATTTATATCTCGGGGTATTTAAATCAGGGGGCAGACATCCTGTCGAGACAGGGGCCGAGGCCCGGGGAATGGAGACTCCACCCCGAGGTGGTGGAGCTCCTATGGAAACATTTCGGTCGTGCCGAGGTAGACCTATTTGCATCCAGGGAAACATCACACTGCCATCTGTGGTTTTCCCTATGTCCTCCAGCCCCTCTGGGGTTGGATGCGATGGTACAGGAGTGGCCGAGGTCACGCCTGTACGCATTTCCCCCGATTGCTCTGCTCCCAGGAGTTCTGGAGAGGGTTCGCCGGGACGGGGTCAGTCTACTGTTGGTAGCCCCGTACTGGCCGGCCCGAGTTTGGTTTGCGGACCTAATTTCTCTCCTCGACGGCTCTCCTCTGGAGATTCCGATCAGGAGGGACCTTCTCTCTCAGGCGAGTGGGTCGATACTTCACCCCCGCCCGGATCTATGGAGGTTGTGGGCTTGGCCTCTGAGGGGGCCCAGCTCATAGAATCTGGTCACTCGACTGAGGTCTTGGAGACCATCCTCCACTCCAGAGCTCCGGCCACTAGGAAATTATATGCCTTGAGGTGGAAAATGTTCACCTCCTGGTGTGGAGAGCACCAGCTGGACCCAGTTAACTGCCCAGTGGGTGCAGTGCTGGAATTCCTTCAGGAGCGTTTCTCCACAGGGTTATCCCACTCCACACTGAAGGTGTATGTGGCGGCCTTATCTGCTTACCACGTCCCTTTGAGTGGAGCTTCTCTCGGGAGACACCCACTTGTAACCCGTTTCCTTCGTGGCACTCTGAGGCTGAGGCCAGCAGTTCGCACGAGGGTGCCGACCTGGGACCTGGCGGTTGTCCTAGAAGGTCTCTCTCTAGCCCCGTTCGAGCCCTGTCCGGGCTCATTCAACCAGGAGTATGGCTGCCTCTAAGGCTATTTTGTCAGGAGTATCTATTCAGGATGTTTGCAATGCGGCAGGATGGTCATCACCGCATACATTCGTTAAGTTTTATCATCTTGACTTCAGCTCCACTCCAGGGGCGCAGGTGCTTTCGTCCGAATGTGTGCTCTGACTTCACACGACGGACACTTGCTCGTATGGCGGCGTTGGTATTAGCGTTCCCAAAGCGTTGTCACGCAGCTCGAGTTCCCTGATAGGGAACGTCTCTGGTTACGTATGTAACCTTAGTTCCCTGAAGGGAACGAGACGCTGCGTGTCTGTGCCATACTCCCAGCATGCCCGTGAGCACTTGCTTCAGTCTTATCAGAAGCTGCAAGCCTGTGTTTTGGGGTGCTTATATAGTTTCCTGGTCGGTGACGTCACCCGCCTATGACGTTCCGTCTCGCCATTGGACTGATTTCATACGTGATTCATGACGCACTCACGCAGGGGCGTTCCCAAAGCGTTGTCACGCAGCGTCTTGTTCCCTTCAGGGAACTAAGGTTACATACGTAACCAGAGACGTTTTATTTCGATTGTAAGTGGACACATAAAAAAGTAGACATTCAACAGTTTATTTTTTTATATTTCTTAAGTCTGTATGACCAAAAATGACAGAGTATTTTAAGTCTATTTTCCTGCTATGTGAAAAAAATCGAGCAAAACGCGCCGGCGCGTTTGCCGACCTCAGAGGGTTAACTATAATAATCCTGATTCTATACAAATATTTACATATACTGTACAGTAAGACACAAAACAAGACCAATTTGTTTGCATTTTTAATATAATACAAAACTATGACAAATTATATTATCATCATAACAACTTGAGTAATGAATGAAGGTGAATTTCATATGTTATTTATTTGTTGTTTTTGTCATAACTTTTCTTTAACTTTTTTTTCTCTTTTTCTCTCTTTAAGTTGTGGTGTAATGTAAAATGTGATGAAATAGCCCAATAATAAATAAAAAAAAATCTAAAATAGATAATCTTTACATTTTTAAAAGAATGCCATTGTAGAAAATGGCAGTAACTCTGCACAAATGTATAGAGTGTTTGATAACTGGATTGGTTCCTGCATCCTCCTGATGTGTTTGTGTGTTTATAGACCGGGTCAGTATAGGGCCAGAAAGGGCCATAGAGGTCTACAGGCTGTCTCCTAACAGTCATTCAGCCTCCAGACAGATCCCTCTGGACAGGCTCATCTAACTGACCCCAGAACAGTTTAGAGCAGTGCTGCGGTAAGCAGGATGTCAGTGGGACTGGTCTGAGGTTACTTGGTAACTGTTGTGAGGCAGTGTGGTGTTTGATTTGGCTTCAGAGTCCACTCAGATCTGCTGCGTTAGGGCATAGGGGAGTTCAAACCAGTCAGTGCACAGGGCAACAAATCCTGACCTTTGCCCAAATCCTGACCCTTGCCTCCCCAAATGTCACAGTTGAGATGGATTGTCTCTTTGATATTGATTTTCCTGCAAAAAAGAAATGTGCTGAGTTTGCAAGTTTTAGTTTCAAATGTAAATTCAAAATACTGCTTCAAAGTGTCAAACAATATCGATATAGATAGATAGAACACACACACACACACACACTGTCTGCAAATATATATATATGCAGACCGACAGACTGATTGATCACTTATTACAAGAAAAGTTTGTGCTAAGAATGCACCATCCCTGACCCTGATACAAAAGCATAACCATTTTCTGGGCTGGTAACTGAAAGGTAGGATTGATTCATGAATCTGGGGCTTGTTTCTATAGTAAGCTGCTTTGGATTACAATATTAAATGACTAATTAGTTAACATTAACACACATGTGTGTTTCCTCGTTTACAGTGAAGCCCTCTAAACCCCGCTGCTGGATGGAGGGCCGGCTTCTGGAGGGCAGCGATGTGAAACTGAGCTGTAAGTCTTCAGACGGATCTGACCCCATTCAGTACAAATGGGAGAGAGTACTGGATAAAGGCAAGAGTGTGGGAAAACTGCCTCCCCTCGCCCTCATCGGTGAGTCAAACACCCAAACATCTCGCAAACCAGCATATCGTACCTTACTCTGGACAGAAAGGGATTTTTACAGTTACTTGCTGCTAACTGTCTCAAATAATAGTCTTGAATGTCTTTCAAAGATCTGATGCCATGAATCTTTGACAAATGCATCGCCTAGTTCTTCCACAGAAGTGCTGATTGTAGCAGATTAAACCTGTGAATGTTGACTCCCAGATTCTGTGTGACAAATAAGCAATGGAATTAGAACAGATTTCAACAGCTCCAGTGATATTAGCCCACAATATGCATTATAGGGTTGTGCGGTATGATGATATACAATGTGAAATGTGTAAAACGGAAGAGATTTGGCTATAGCATACCTATATATATAATGGTCACCGTGATTTTGCCAAGTAAGACATGTTCCTGGATCAACATATTTTGTTGATCCTGGAACAACATTCCTGTCCCAAAATGTAGTCCTTACCCTATCCCTACCCCTAAACCTAACCCTACCCATAACTTTTCCCTAAAATCAGAGGGAAATGATAGGTGAATAACACTGATGTTGAAGCACCTCACCCTGGTTCTAAGCCTAAACTTGACATAAACTGTAAACGTGTCCCTCAAATCTGATTGGTTGATCTGATAGTTGTTCCAGGATCAACAAAGATGTTGATCCAGGAACATGTGGTACTTGGTGAAATCACGTTTACCATATTTATAACACAAACAGAAGACTATAGCCTACACTGCAAATTGAATTAAACTGATTTGCAGTCATACACGCTTCAAAATAGATTTACTTGTGTTCAAAAGTAAAAAAAAAATGTACTTATTGCTATGATTTTTGATAAAGTCTCTTATTCTAAATATACCTCTTATGCTAAACATAGTCAGACTACATTACAAAATACAGCAAACAATGTTTGACAGCCTTTGGCTGTTGTTAGAATTCGATCTCATTGAGTTCTGCTAGGGAAAACAAAACAACTTAGCGAAAGTGCAAGAACTACACAAATTCGAGTATAATATGGCTTTGCAGACGGGACAGAATAATGCACTTTTTCAGAACAGTTTCTCCTGCTGACACCAGATCATCAGAGCCCCATATTGTTTTACAATCTATTTAGCCGTATGCAGTCAGTGCTGCAGGAGAGATGAACCGTGCCGTCGCCCGAGCTCAACAATGAACCACCCTCATCAATGACCACCTGCTCACTCTAATAAGCTTTCCTTGGCCGATAAACATTCCCCCACCCCTGAATTCACTGCAGATAGTGAATCAGGAGAGGGATGATGGGACAGGAATGGGGGCATGACAGAGGAGCCATAGCATCCTGGATGTGTAAATGATCGAGGCGACTCATATCACTCTGGCTGACAAACGCTCCTCGGTTGAAGATGCAAACGCGGTTCTCGGGTCTCAAGACACGAGCGCTTCCTCACAGACTACAGGGAAACATTTACCGTTCATCTCATCTACTGGAGCTCCAGCAGAACCATGAATCACCCTGACACACACAAACACTAATCCATTCACATAAACGCACACACTTTACAGGTTTTGCTCTCACTTCCTTCTCTGATTAAAACACTCTGTTTGATTGAAGCCTGTAAAATAGTGTAGTAAAGGAAGTCGTAAAAGACGGGTAACACTGCTAGCACTGTTGTGTAGGTTCAGGATGAGTCTGGAACTGGAAAGTTGCTCATACCATAATCCTGCTTCATCAGCATTGTGTCCTTGAGCAATGCACATAACACAATACACAGGAAAACGTGCAAAATATGACAAAAACACCAATATCTAATTCTATTTGGGAAGTTGGGAAGACTGGTGGCAATTGTATCCCAATTGTATAGTCACGATGTAACAGAAGTAGCGGCAGATTGTTTCTTTTGTATAGTGAGGTTCATCTGAATGAAATGGATTTTAAAAGAAAATAATGTAAGGTGTGGACTTGAGCATCAGTTGTAGATTTAAGAGGTTTAAGAGTACTAAATGATTGGAGAAGTCCAGCATAAGAATTTTTCACTGAAAGATTTTGATGAAAAATTACAAGGTCAAAAAAAAGAAAAAATCAAACATATGCATGGATGAATCATTCACTATATTTTTTCTTGAATAACATTTTCTTTTATTGATCTAAACTTTCAATGTATCTGTTATACTGTATGTGGCAAAAATAAATGTTACAATTAATAGACTTATAATGCTGAATTTAATACAAGAAGTCTGTAACAATGTTGCATTTTTGTCTTAGTGGACATAGTGTACAACATTATAATTATGTACAGTAAAATCAAGTAATAAAGTTAAATAATTCAGTCTTACAGTTTTTTGTGTTTTTTTAACTTGTGTTAAAGATAAAAAACGAAATAGTGTCTAAATAGACATTTTTTTTACATTTGATTATATTACATTACATTATATTAATTAGTGGTGCTTGCCTATGGCAAAGCAACACTATTGTTATCTCACATACTTATTATTAGTGGTGCTTGCCTATGGCAAAGCAACACTATTGTTATCTCACATACTTATTATTAGTGGTGCTTGCCTATGGCAAAGCAACACTATTGTTATCTCACATACTTATTATTCTTATTCTTATTCTTATTATTCTTCTGGCCACTTTTTGACGCGCTACTCCTCCCGCAGTTTTTGTCACAGACCCACGAATGAGGTGTCAAAACGTGCGGCCTGTTCGGGAATGGTGTGCTATGACTTTTATAAGGGATCGGGGGTACGATGTTCGCCCCAGGGGCGAAAAACCGGCCGAAAAATCCCATAGACTTAACATTGCGTCAAACTTTGACGAGTCGTAGCTCGGAACGAGGATGTCACAGAAACGTGAAATTTGCCACATTTGAAGAGGCTGACAGGCTCTGTAAGAACATACCACACAATGGGGTAAAAGTTGCACCCCTGTGGGGCAGGAGCTGCCCAAAGTTGCCCCATTGACTTACTATGGTGTAGGACGGCCCATGAAATGGGCCGTCCTACACCATAGAAACCGCTTTTATATTGAACATAACTCTGGATCACAGTGTCGTAGAGACAAAGGGGCGGGCTCATTTTACTCAGACGGCCAATCATTCTCCTTGGATCATTGTGAAGCTATCAAGCCACGCCCTAGCAACCATAAAACTACATTTACAAGCCATATCTCAGCTCCAGAAAATAGTAAAAACATGGAGTTTGGCTTTTTTGACTCAAATATCATCTCATAAACTGTATAAGCACACCATAGCAACCATATAGCGTACCCTAGTAACCATACAAACATATGAATAAGCCATATCTCAGCTCCACAATATCGTACAGACGTGTTTGTTGGCTCGTATGCAACAATGTACCACACCCTAGCAACCGAGCGGCGAGTTTTGCCACTGCAAGCACCACTTCACATTTTCTTCTGGAAATGTACATTCTAGTTAGTGGTGCTTGCCTATGGCAAAGCAACACTATTGTTATCTCACATACTTATTATTCTTATTCTTATTAGTGGTGCTTGCCTATGGCAAAGCAACACTATTGTTATCTCACATACTTATTATTCTTATTCTTATTCTTATTCTTATTCTTATTATTCTTCTGGCCACTTTTTGACGCGCTACTCCTCCCGCAGTTTTTGTCACAGACCCACGAATGAGGCGTCAAAACGTGCGGCCTGTTCGGGAATGGTGTGCTATGACTTTTATAAGGGATCGGGGGTACGATGTTCGCCCCAGGGGCGAAAAACCGGCCGAAAAATCCCATAGACTTAACATTGCGTCAAACTTTGACGAGTCGTAGCTCGGAACGAGGATGTCACAGAAACGTGAAATTTGCCACATTTGAAGAGGCTGACAGGCTCTGTAAGAACATACCACACAATGGGGTAAAAGTTGCACCCCTGTGGGGAAGGAGCTGCCCAAAGTTGCCCCATTGACTTACTATGGTGTAGGACGGCCCATGAAATGGGCCGTCCTACACCATAGAAACCGCTTTTATATTGAACATAACTCTGGATCACAGTGTCGTAGAGACAAAGGGGCGGGCTCATTTTACTCAGACGGCCAATCATTCTCCTTGGATCATTGTGAAGCTATCAAGCCACGCCCTAGCAACCATTTAGAGCTCCTTAGCAACAAGTTCCATAGACTTCCATTGAAAGAGATTGAAGGGATATCTCTGGACTGAATTGTCATAGAAACATGAGGGTGGTCTCGTTTGACTTGGGGCAGCAAACAGCCAATCATGAATCACCTCAACACTTCCTAGCCACGCCCTAGCAACCATTGTCGAGCACCTTAGCAACCAAAATCCAAAGAGGAATATCGTCCATTCTGAATGTCACAGAGGCATGGGAGTTGGTTTATATCATTCATACTGACAAGCAGCCTTTGGAGTTTCATGATTGGCAGCTGCCAAGCCACTCCCTAGCAACCAAACAAGGTACCCTAGCAACCATTTTGCAAGACCTATATCTCTGCATCAAAACATCGTATAGAGATGGGGGTTGGTTTATACATTCACATTGACTTTGGAGCTTCATGATTGGCAGCTGCCAAGCCACTCCCTAGCAACCAAACAGAGTACCCTAGCAACCGTTTTGCAAGACCAATATCTCTGCATCAGAACATCGTATAGAGATGGGGGTTGGCTCTTTTGACTCATGCTAGCAAACAGGACTTGCTACATGCTAAACATGCTAGCTGTGAATAGCTACATGCTAATATTGATTAGCTAAGTGCTAAATCATGCCATGAACATTATAAAAACTCTATAGTAACCAAATGTGAACACTACCAACCACCTAGTAACACCATAGCAACCATCCAGAATACCATAGCAACCACCTAAAACACCCTAGCAACCACCCAAAACACCCTAGCAACCGCCTAGCAACACCATAGCAACCACCCAGAATACCCTAGCAACCGCCTAGCAACCACCCAGAACACCCTAGCAACCGCCTAGCAACACCCTAGCAAGCACTCAGAACACCCTAGCAACCACCTAGCAACACCCTAGCAACCACCCACAACACCCTAGCAACCACCTAGCAACACCCTAGCAACCACCCAAAACACCCTAGCAACCACCTAGCAACCACCCAGAACACCCTAGCAACCGCCTAGCAACACCCTAGCAACCACCCAGAACACCCTAGCAACCACCTAGCAACCACACAAAACACCCTAGCAACCACCTAGCAACCCCCTAGCAACCACCCAGAACACCCTAGCAACCGCCTAGCAACACCCTAGCAACCACCCAGAACACCCTAGCAACCGCCTAGCAACACCCTAGCAACCACCCAGAACACCCTAGCAACCACCTAGCAACCACCCAAAACACCCTAGCAACCACCTAGCAACCCCCTAGCAACCACCCAGAACACCCTAGCAACCGCCTAGCAACACCCTAGCAACCACCCAGAACACCCTAGCAACCACCCAGAACACCCTAGCAACCACCTAGCAACACCCTAGCAACCACCCAAAACACCCTAGCAACACCCTAGCAACCACCCAGAACACCCTAGCAACCGCCTAGCAACACCCTAGCAACCACCTGAACACATGAATAAGCCATATCTCAGCACCAAAACGTCGTACAGACATGTTTGTTAGTTTGTATGCAATCATGTACCACACTATAGCAACCGTGTGGCGAGTTTTGCCACTGCAAGCACCACTTCACATTTTCTTCTGGAAATGTACATTCTAGTTATTATTAGTGGTGCTTGCCTATGGCAAAGCAACACTATTGTTATCTCACATACTTATTATTCTTATTCTTATTCTTATTCTTATTATTCTTCTGGCCACTTTTTGACGCGCTACTCCTCCCGCAGTTTTTGTCACAGACCCACGAATGAGGCGTCAAAACGTGCGGCCTGTTCGGGAATGGTGTGCTATGACTTTTATAAGGGATCGGGGGTACGATGTTCGCCCCAGGGGCGAAAAACCGGCCGAAAAATCCCATAGACTTAACATTGCGTCAAACTTTGACGAGTCGTAGCTCGGAACGAGGATGTCACAGAAACGTGAAATTTGCCACATTTGAAGAGGCTGACAGGCTCTGTAAGAACATACCACACAATGGGGTAAAAGTTGCACCCCTGTGGGGAAGGAGCTGCCCAAAGTTGCCCCATTGACTTACTATGGTGTAGGACGGCCCATGAAATGGGCCGTCCTACACCATAGAAACCGCTTTTATATTGAACATAACTCTGGATCACAGTGTCGTAGAGACAAAGGGGCGGGCTCATTTTACTCAGACGGCCAATCATTCTCCTTGGATCATTGTGAAGCTATCAAGCCACGCCCTAGCAACCATTTAGAGCTCCTTAGCAACAAGTTCCATAGACTTCCATTGAAAGAGATTGAAGGGATATCTCTGGACTGAATTGTCATAGAAACATGAGGGTGGTCTCGTTTGACTTGGGGCAGCAAACAGCCAATCATGAATCACCTCAACACTTCCTAGCCACGCCCTAGCAACCATTGTCGAGCACCTTAGCAACCAAAATCCAAAGAGGAATATCGTCCATTCTGAATGTCACAGAGGCATGGGAGTTGGTTTATATCATTCATACTGACAAGCAGCCTTTGGAGTTTCATGATTGGCAGCTGCCAAGCCACTCCCTAGCAACCAAACAAGGTACCCTAGCAACCATTTTGCAAGACCTATATCTCTGCATCAAAACATCGTATAGAGATGGGGGTTGGTTTATACATTCACATTGACTTTGGAGCTTCATGATTGGCAGCTGCCAAGCCACTCCCTAGCAACCAAACAGAGTACCCTAGCAACCGTTTTGCAAGACCAATATCTCTGCATCAGAACATCGTATAGAGATGGGGGTTGGCTCTTTTGACTCATGCTAGCAAACAGGACTTGCTACATGCTAAACATGCTAGCTGTGAATAGCTACATGCTAATATTGATTAGCTAAGTGCTAAATCATGCCATGAACATTATAAAAACTCTATAGTAACCAAATGTGAACACTACCAACCACCTAGTAACACCATAGCAACCATCCAGAATACCATAGCAACCACCTAAAACACCCTAGCAACCACCCAAAACACCCTAGCAACCGCCTAGCAACACCATAGCAACCACCCAGAATACCCTAGCAACCGCCTAGCAACCACCCAGAACACCCTAGCAACCGCCTAGCAACACCCTAGCAAGCACTCAGAACACCCTAGCAACCACCTAGCAACACCCTAGCAACCACCCACAACACCCTAGCAACCACCTAGCAACACCCTAGCAACCACCCAAAACACCCTAGCAACCACCTAGCAACCACCCAGAACACCCTAGCAACCGCCTAGCAACACCCTAGCAACCACCCAGAACACCCTAGCAACCACCTAGCAACCACACAAAACACCCTAGCAACCACCTAGCAACCCCCTAGCAACCACCCAGAACACCCTAGCAACCGCCTAGCAACACCCTAGCAACCACCCAGAACACCCTAGCAACCGCCTAGCAACACCCTAGCAACCACCCAGAACACCCTAGCAACCACCTAGCAACCACCCAAAACACCCTAGCAACCACCTAGCAACCCCCTAGCAACCACCCAGAACACCCTAGCAACCGCCTAGCAACACCCTAGCAACCACCCAGAACACCCTAGCAACCACCCAGAACACCCTAGCAACCACCTAGCAACACCCTAGCAACCACCCAAAACACCCTAGCAACACCCTAGCAACCACCCAGAACACCCTAGCAACCGCCTAGCAACACCCTAGCAACCACCTGAACACATGAATAAGCCATATCTCAGCACCAAAACGTCGTACAGACATGTTTGTTAGTTTGTATGCAATCATGTACCACACTATAGCAACCGTGTGGCGAGTTTTGCCACTGCAAGCACCACTTCACATTTTCTTCTGGAAATGTACATTCTAGTTCTTATTCTTATTCTTATTATTCTTCTGGCCACTTTTTGACGCGCTACTCCTCCCGCAGTTTTTGTCACAGACCCACGAATGAGGTGTCAAAACGTGCGGCCTGTTCGGGAATGGTGTGCTATGACTTTTATAAGGGATCGGGGGTACGATGTTCGCCCCAGGGGCGAAAAACCGGCCGAAAAATCCCATAGACTTAACATTGCGTCAAACTTTGACGAGTCGTAGCTCGGAACGAGGATGTCACAGAAACGTGAAATTTGCCACATTTGAAGAGGCTGACAGGCTCTGTAAGAACATACCACACAATGGGGTAAAAGTTGCACCCCTGTGGGGCAGGAGCTGCCCAAAGTTGCCCCATTGACTTACTATGGTGTAGGACGGCCCATGAAATGGGCCGTCCTACACCATAGAAACCGCTTTTATATTGAACATAACTCTGGATCACAGTGTCGTAGAGACAAAGGGGCGGGCTCATTTTACTCAGACGGCCAATCATTCTCCTTGGATCATTGTGAAGCTATCAAGCCACGCCCTAGCAACCATTTAGAGCTCCTTAGCAACAAGTTCCATAGACTTCCATTGAAAGAGATCGAAGGGATATCTCTGGACTGAATTGTCATAGAAACATGAGGGTGGTCTGGTTTGACTCGGGGCAGCAAACAGCCAATCATGAATCACCTCAACACTTCCTAGCCACGCCCTAGCAACCATTGTCGAGCACCTTAGCAACCAAAATCCAAAGAGGAATATCGTCCATTCTGAATGTCACAGAGGCATGGGAGTTGGTTTATATCATTCATACTGACAAGCAGCCTTTGGAGTTTCATGATTGGCAGCTGCCAAGCCACTCCCTACCAACCAAACAAGGTACCCTAGCAACCATTTTGCAAGACCTATATCTCTGCATCAAAACGTCGTATAGAGATGGGGGTTGGTTTATACATTCACATTGACTTTGGAGCTTCATGATTGGCAGCTGCCAAGCCACTCCCTAGCAACCAAACAGAGTACCCTAGCAACCGTTTTGCAAGACCAATATCTCTGCATCAGAACATCGTATAGAGATGGGGGTTGGCTCTTTTGACTCATGCTAGCAAACAGGACTTGCTACATGCTAAACATGCTAGCTGTGAATAGCTACATGCTAATATTGATTAGCTAAGTGCTAAATCATGCCATGAACATTATAAAAACTCTATAGTAACCAAATGTGAACACTACCAACCACCTAGTAACACCATAGCAACCATCCAGAATACCATAGCAACCACCTAAAACACCCTAGCAACCGCCTAGCAACACCATAGCAACCACCCAGAATACCCTAGCAACCGCCTAGCAACACCCTAGCAACACCTCAGAACACCCTAGCAACCACCTAGCAACACCCTAGCAACCACCCACAACACCCTAGCAACCACCTAGCAACACCCTAGCAACCACCCAAAACACCCTAGCAACCACCTAGCAACCACCCAGAACACCCTAGCAACCACCTAGCAACCACCTAGCAACCCCCTAGCAACCACCCAGAACACCCTAGCAACCGCCTAGCAACACCCTAGCAACCACCCAGAACACCCTAGCAACCGAGCGGCGAGTTTTGCCACTGCAAGCACCACTTCACATTTTCTTCTGGAAATGTACATTCTAGTTCTTATTCTTATTCTTATTCTTATTCTTATTATTCTTCTGGCCACTTTTTGACGCGCTACTCCTCCCGCAGTTTTTGTCACAGACCCACGAATGAGGCGTCAAAACGTGCGGCCTGTTCGGGAATGGTGTGCTATGACTTTTATAAGGGATCGGGGGTACGATGTTCGCCCCAGGGGCGAAAAACCGGCCGAAAAATCCCATAGACTTAACATTGCGTCAAACTTTGACGAGTCGTAGCTCGGAACGAGGATGTCGCAGAAACGTGTAATTTACCACATTTGAAGAGGCTGACAGACTCTGTAAGAACATACCACACAATGGGGTAAAAGTTGCACCCCTGGGGGGCAGGAGCTGCCCAAAGTTTCCCCATTGACTTACTATGGTGTAGGACGGCCCATGAAATGGGCCGTCCTACACCATAGAAACCGCTTTTATATTGAACATAACTCTGGATCACAGTGTCGTAGAGACAAAGGGGCGGGCTCATTTTACTCAGACAACCAATCAGTCTCTCAGGATCATTGTGAAGCTATCAAGCCACGCCCTAGCAACCATTTAGAGCACCTTAGCAACGACTCCCATAGAGTTCCATTGAAAGAGATCGAAGGGATATCTCTGGACTGAATTGTCATAGAAACATGAGGGTGGTCTCGTTTGACTCGGGGCAGCAAACAGCCAATCATGAATCACCTCAACACTTCCTAGCCACGCCCTAGCAACCATTGTCGAGCACCTTAGCAACCAAAATCCAAAGAGGGATATCTTCCATTCTGAATGTCACAGAGGCATGGGAGTTGGTTTATATCATTCATACTGACAAGCAGCCTTTGGAGTTTCATGATTGGCAGCTGCCAAGCCACTCCCTAGCAACCAAACAGAGTACCCTAGCAACCATTTTGCAAGACCTATATCTCTGCATCAAAACATCGTATAGAGATGGGGGTTGGTTTATACATTCACATTGACTTTGGAGCTTCATGATTGGCAGCTGCCAAGCCACTCCCTAGCAACCAAACATAGTACCCTAGCAACCGTTTTGCAAGACCTATATCTCTGCATCAGAACATCGTATAGAGATGGGGGTTGGCTCTTTTGACTCATGCTAGCAAACAGGACTTGCTACATGCTAAACATGCTAGCTGTGAATAGCTACATGCTAATATTGATTAGCTAAGTGCTAAATCATGCCATGAATATTATAAAAACTCTATAGTAACCAAATGTGAACACTACCAACCACCTAGTAACACCATAGCAACCATCCAGAATACCATAGCAACCACCTAAAACACCCTAGCAACCACCCAAAACACCCTAGCAACCGCCTAGCAACACCATAGCAACCCCCCAGAATACCCTAGCAACCGCCTAGCAACCACCCAGAACACCCTAGCAACCGCCTAGCAACACCCTAGCAACCACTCAGAACACCCTAGCAACCACCTAGCAACACTCTAGCAACCACCCACAACACCCTAGCAACCACCTAGCAACACCCTAGCAACCACCCAAAACACCCTAGCAACCACCTAGCAACCACCCAGAACACCCTAGCAACCGCCTAGCAACACCCTAGCAACCACCCAGAACACCCTAGCAACCACCTAGCAACCACCCAAAATACCCTAGCAACCACCTAGCAACCCCCTAGCAACCACCCAAAACACCCTAGCAACACCCTAGCAACCACCCAGAACACCCTAGCAACCGCCTAGCAACACCCTAGCAACCACCTGAACACATGAATAAGCCATATCTCAGCACCAAAACGTCGTACAGACATGTTTGTTAGTTTGTATGCAATCATGTACCACACTATAGCAACCGTGTGGCGAGTTTTGCCACTGCAAGCACCACTTCACATTTTCTTCTGGAAATGTACATTCTAGTTCTTATTCTTATTCTTATTATTCTTCTGGCCACTTTTTGACGCGCTACTCCTCCCGCAGTTTTTGTCACAGACCCACGAATGAGGTGTCAAAACGTGCGGCCTGTTCGGGAATGGTGTGCTATGACTTTTATAAGGGATCGGGGGTACGATGTTCGCCCCAGGGGCGAAAAACCGGCCGAAAAATCCCATAGACTTAACATTGCGTCAAACTTTGACGAGTCGTAGCTCGGAACGAGGATGTCACAGAAACGTGAAATTTGCCACATTTGAAGAGGCTGACAGGCTCTGTAAGAACATACCACACAATGGGGTAAAAGTTGCACCCCTGTGGGGCAGGAGCTGCCCAAAGTTGCCCCATTGACTTACTATGGTGTAGGACGGCCCCGCTTTTATATTGAACATAACTCTGGATCACAGTGTCGTAGAGACAAAGGGGCGGGCTCATTTTACTCAGACGGCCAATCATTCTCCTTGGATCATTGTGAAGCTATCAAGCCACGCCCTAGCAACCATTTAGAGCTCCTTAGCAACAAGTTCCATAGACTTCCATTGAAAGAGATCGAAGGGATATCTCTGGACTGAATTGTCATAGAAACATGAGGGTGGTCTGGTTTGACTCGGGGCAGCAAACAGCCAATCATGAATCACCTCAACACTTCCTAGCCACGCCCTAGCAACCATTGTCGAGCACCTTAGCAACCAAAATCCAAAGAGGAATATCGTCCATTCTGAATGTCACAGAGGCATGGGAGTTGGTTTATATCATTCATACTGACAAGCAGCCTTTGGAGTTTCATGATTGGCAGCTGCCAAGCCACTCCCTAGCAACCAAACAAGGTACCCTAGCAACCATTTTGCAAGACCTATATCTCTGCATCAAAACGTCGTATAGAGATGGGGGTTGGTTTATACATTCACATTGACTTTGGAGCTTCATGATTGGCAGCTGCCAAGCCACTCCCTAGCAACCAAACAGAGTACCCTAGCAACCGTTTTGCAAGACCAATATCTCTGCATCAGAACATCGTATAGAGATGGGGGTTGGCTCTTTTGACTCATGCTAGCAAACAGGACTTGCTACATGCTAAACATGCTAGCTGTGAATAGCTACATGCTAATATTGATTAGCTAAGTGCTAAATCATGCCATGAACATTATAAAAACTCTATAGTAACCAAATGTGAACACTACCAACCACCTAGTAACACCATAGCAACCATCCAGAATACCATAGCACCACCTAAAACACCCTAGCAACCACCCAAAACACCCTAGCAACCGCCTAGCAACACCCTAGCAACTGCCTAGCAACACCCTAGCAACCACCCAGAACACCCTAGCAACCGCCTAGCAACACCCTAGCAACCACCCAGAATACCCTAGCAACCGCCTAGCAACACCCTAGCAACCACCCAGAATACCCTAGCAACACCCTAGCAACCACTCAGAACACCCTAGCAACTGCCTAGCAACACCCTAGCAACCACACAGAACACCCTAGCAACCACCTAGCAACACCCTAGCAACCACCCAGAACACCCTAGCAATCACCTGGCATCACCCTAGCAACCACCCAGAACACCCTAGCAACCGCCTAGCAACACCCTAGCAACCACCCAGAATACCCTAGCAACCACCTAGCAACATCCTAGCAACCACCCAGAACACCTTAGCAACCGCCTAGCAACACCCTAGCAACCACCCAGAACACCCTAGCAACCACCTAACAACAGCTTATCAACCACCCAGAATACCCTAGCAACCGCTTAGTAACACCATAGCAACCACCCAGAATACCCTAGCAACCACCTAGCAACACCATAGCAACCACCCAGAACACCCTAGCAACCGCCTAGCAACCACCCAGAATACCCTAGCAACCACCTAGAAACACCATAGCAACCACCCAGAACACCATAGCAACCGCCTAGCAACGCCCTAGCAACTGCCTAGCAATGCCCTAGCAACCACCCAGAATACCCTAGCAACCGCCTAGCAACACCATAGCAACCACCCAGAACACCCTAGCAACCACCTAGCAACCACCCAGAACACCCTAGCAACGCCCTAGCAACCACCCAGAATTACCCTAGCAACCAACAGAACACCCTAGCAACCACCCAAAACACCCTAGCAGCCACCTGAACAGCATGAATAAGCCATATCTCAGCACCAGAACATCGTACAGACATGTTTGTTGGCTCGTATGCAATCATGTACCACACCCTAGCAACCGAGTAGCGAGATTTGCCACTGCAAGCACCACTTCACATTTTCTTCTGGAAATGTACATTCTAGTTCTTATTAGTGGTGCTTGCCTATGGCAAAGCAACACTATTGTTATCTCACATACTTATTATTCTTATTCTTATTAGTGGTGCTTGCCTATGGCAAAGCAACACTATTGTTATCTCACATACTTATTATTAGTGGTGCTTGCCTATGGCAAAGCAACACTATTGTTATCTCACATACTTATTATTCTTATTCTTATTAGTGGTGCTTGCCTATGGCAAAGCAACACTATTGTTATCTCACATACTTATTGTTCTTATTAGTGGTGCTTGCCTATGGCAAAGCAACACTATTGTTATCTCACATACTTATTATTAGTGGTGCTTGCCTATGGCAAAGCAACACTATTGTTATCTCACATACTTATTATTCTTATTCTTATTAGTGGTGCTTGCCTATGGCAAAGCAACACTATTGTTATCTCACATACTTATTATTCTTATTCTTATTCTTATTCTTATTCTTATTATTCTTCTGGCCACTTTTTGACGCGCTACTCCTCCCGCAGTTTTTGTCACAGACCCACGAATGAGGTGTCAAAACGTGCGGCCTGTTCGGGAATGGTGTGCTATGACTTTTATAAGGGATCGGGGGTACGATGTTCGCCCCAGGGGCGAAAAACCGGCCGAAAAATCCCATAGACTTAACATTGCGTCAAACTTTGACGAGTCGTAGCTCGGAACGAGGATGTCACAGAAACGTGAAATTTGCCACATTTGAAGAGGCTGACAGGCTCTGTAAGAACATACCACACAATGGGGTAAAAGTTGCACCCCTGTGGGGCAGGAGCTGCCCAAAGTTGCCCCATTGACTTACTATGGTGTAGGACGGCCCATGAAATGGGCCGTCCTACACCATAGAAACCGCTTTTATATTGAACATAACTCTGGATCACAGTGTCGTAGAGACAAAGGGGCGGGCTCATTTTACTCAGACGGCCAATCATTCTCCTTGGATCATTGTGAAGCTATCAAGCCACGCCCTAGCAACCATTTAGAGCTCCTTAGCAACAAGTTCCATAGACTTCCATTGAAAGAGATCGAAGGGATATCTCTGGACTGAATTGTCATAGAAACATGAGGGTGGTCTGGTTTGACTCGGGGCAGCAAACAGCCAATCATGAATCACCTCAACACTTCCTAGCCACGCCCTAGCAACCATTGTCGAGCACCTTAGCAACCAAAATCCAAAGAGGAATATCGTCCATTCTGAATGTCACAGAGGCATGGGAGTTGGTTTATATCATTCATACTGACAAGCAGCCTTTGGAGTTTCATGATTGGCAGCTGCCAAGCCACTCCCTAGCAACCAAACAAGGTACCCTAGCAACCATTTTGCAAGACCTATATCTCTGCATCAAAACGTCGTATAGAGATGGGGGTTGGTTTATACATTCACATTGACTTTGGAGCTTCATGATTGGCAGCTGCCAAGCCACTCCCTAGCAACCAAACAGAGTACCCTAGCAACCGTTTTGCAAGACCAATATCTCTGCATCAGAACATCGTATAGAGATGGGGGTTGGCTCTTTTGACTCATGCTAGCAAACAGGACTTGCTACATGCTAAACATGCTAGCTGTGAATAGCTACATGCTAATATTGATTAGCTAAGTGCTAAATCATGCCATGAACATTATAAAAACTCTATAGTAACCAAATGTGAACACTACCAACCACCTAGTAACACCATAGCAACCATCCAGAATACCATAGCAACCACCTAAAACACCCTAGCAACCGCCTAGCAACACCATAGCAACCACCCAGAATACCCTAGCAACCGCCTAGCAACACCCTAGCAACACCTCAGAACACCCTAGCAACCACCTAGCAACACCCTAGCAACCACCCACAACACCCTAGCAACCACCTAGCAACACCCTAGCAACCACCCAAAACACCCTAGCAACCACCTAGCAACCACCCAGAACACCCTAGCAACCACCTAGCAACCACCTAGCAACCCCCTAGCAACCACCCAGAACACCCTAGCAACCGCCTAGCAACACCCTAGCAACCACCCAGAACACCCTAGCAACCACCCAAAACACCCTAGCAACACCCTAGCAACCACCCAGAATACCCTAGCAACCACCTAGCAACACCCTAGCAACCACCCAGAATACCCTAGAAACCACCCAAAACACCCTAGCAACCACCTGAACAACATGAATAAGCCATATCTCAGCACCAGAACATCGTACAGACATGTTTGTTGGCTTGTATGCAATCATGTACCACACCATAGCAACCGAGTGGTGAGTTTTGCCACTGCAAGCACCACTTCACATTTTCTTCTGGAAATGTACATTCTAGTTCTTATTCTTATTCTTATTATTCTTCTGGCCACTTTTTGACGCGCTACTCCTCCCGCAGTTTTTGTCACAGACCCACGAATGAGGTGTCAAAACGTGCGGCCTGTTCGGGAATGGTGTGCTATGACTTTTATAAGGGATCGGGGGTACGATGTTCGCCCCAGGGGCGAAAAACCGGCCGAAAAATCCCATAGACTTAACATTGCGTCAAACTTTGACGAGTCGTAGCTCGGAACGAGGATGTCACAGAAACGTGAAATTTGCCACATTTGATGAGGCTGACAGGCTCTGTAAGAACATACCACACAATGGGGTAAAAGTTGCACCCCTGTGGGGCAGGAGCTGCCCAAAGTTGCCCCATTGACTTACTATGGTGTAGGACGGCCCATGAAATGGGCCGTCCTACACCATAGAAACCGCTTTTATATTGAACATAACTCTGGATCACAGTGTCGTAGAGACAAAGGGGCGGGCTCATTTTACTCAGACGGCCAATCATTCTCCTTGGATCATTGTGAAGCTATCAAGCCACGCCCTAGCAACCATTTAGAGCTCCTTAGCAACAAGTTCCATAGACTTCCATTGAAAGAGATCGAAGGGATATCTCTGGACTGAATTGTCATAGAAACATGAGGGTGGTCTGGTTTGACTCGGGGCAGCAAACAGCCAATCATGAATCACCTCAACACTTCCTAGCCACGCCCTAGCAACCATTGTCGAGCACCTTAGCAACCAAAATCCAAAGAGGAATATCGTCCATTCTGAATGTCACAGAGGCATGGGAGTTGGTTTATATCATTCATACTGACAAGCAGCCTTTGGAGTTTCATGATTGGCAGCTGCCAAGCCACTCCCTAGCAACCAAACAAGGTACCCTAGCAACCATTTTGCAAGACCTATATCTCTGCATCAAAACGTCGTATAGAGATGGGGGTTGGTTTATACATTCACATTGACTTTGGAGCTTCATGATTGGCAGCTGCCAAGCCACTCCCTAGCAACCAAACAGAGTACCCTAGCAACCGTTTTGCAAGACCAATATCTCTGCATCAGAACATCGTATAGAGATGGGGGTTGGCTCTTTTGACTCATGCTAGCAAACAGGACTTGCTACATGCTAAACATGCTAGCTGTGAATAGCTACATGCTAATATTGATTAGCTAAGTGCTAAATCATGCCATGAACATTATAAAAACTCTATAGTAACCAAATGTGAACACTACCAACCACCTAGTAACACCATAGCAACCATCCAGAATACCATAGCAACCACCTAAAACACCCTAGCAACCGCCTAGCAACACCATAGCAACCACCCAGAATACCCTAGCAACCGCCTAGCAACACCCTAGCAACACCTCAGAACACCCTAGCAACCACCTAGCAACACCCTAGCAACCACCCACAACACCCTAGCAACCACCTAGCAACACCCTAGCAACCACCCAAAACACCCTAGCAACCACCTAGCAACCACCCAGAACACCCTAGCAACCACCTAGCAACGCCCTAGCAACCGCCTAGCAACCACCCAGAACACCCTAGCAACGCCCTAGCAACCACCCAGAATACCCTAGCAAACGCCTAGCAACGCCCTAGCAACCACCCAGAATACCCTAGAAACCACCCAAAACACCCTAGCAACCACCTGAACAACATGAATAAGCCATATCTCAGCACCAGAACATCGTACAGACATGTTTGTTGGCTCGTATGCAATCTAGCAACCGAGTGGTGAGTTTTGCCACTGCAAGCACCACTTCACATTTTCTTCTGGAAATGTACATTCTAGTTCTTATTCTTATTCTTATTCTTATTCTTATTATTCTTCTGGCCACTTTTTGACGCGCTACTCCTCCCGCAGTTTTTGTCACAGACCCACGAATGAGGTGTCAAAACGTGCGGCCTGTTCGGGAATGGTGTGCTATGACTTTTATAAGGGATCGGGGGTACGATGTTCGCCCCAGGGGCGAAAAACCGGCCGAAAAATCCCATAGACTTAACATTGCGTCAAACTTTGACGAGTCGTAGCTCGGAACGAGGATGTCACAGAAACGTGAAATTTGCCACATTTGAAGAGGCTGACAGGCTCTGTAAGAACATACCACACAATGGGGTAAAAGTTGCACCCCTGTGGGGCAGGAGCTGCCCAAAGTTGCCCCATTGACTTACTATGGTGTAGGACGGCCCATGAAATGGGCCGTCCTACACCATAGAAACCGCTTTTATATTGAACATAACTCTGGATCACAGTGTCGTAGAGACAAAGGGGCGGGCTCATTTTACTCAGACGGCCAATCATTCTCCTTGGATCATTGTGAAGCTATCAAGCCACGCCCTAGCAACCATTTAGAGCTCCTTAGCAACAAGTTCCATAGACTTCCATTGAAAGAGATCGAAGGGATATCTCTGGACTGAATTGTCATAGAAACATGAGGGTGGTCTGGTTTGACTCGGGGCAGCAAACAGCCAATCATGAATCACCTCAACACTTCCTAGCCACGCCCTAGCAACCATTGTCGAGCACCTTAGCAACCAAAATCCAAAGAGGAATATCGTCCATTCTGAATGTCACAGAGGCATGGGAGTTGGTTTATATCATTCATACTGACAAGCAGCCTTTGGAGTTTCATGATTGGCAGCTGCCAAGCCACTCCCTAGCAACCAAACAAGGTACCCTAGCAACCATTTTGCAAGACCTATATCTCTGCATCAAAACGTCGTATAGAGATGGGGGTTGGTTTATACATTCACATTGACTTTGGAGCTTCATGATTGGCAGCTGCCAAGCCACTCCCTAGCAACCAAACAGAGTACCCTAGCAACCGTTTTGCAAGACCAATATCTCTGCATCAGAACATCGTATAGAGATGGGGGTTGGCTCTTTTTACTCATGCTAGCAAACAGGACTTGCTACATGCTAAACATGCTAGCAGTGAATAGCTACATGCTAATATTGATTAGCTAAGTGCTAAATCATGCCAATAAAATGCTACAAACTCAACAGTAACCATCTTTGACAACTACCAACCACCTAGTAACACCATAGCAACCACCCAAATTACCCTAGCAACACCCTAGCAACCACCCAGAACACCCTAGCAACTGCCTAGCAACGCCCTAGCAACCACCCAGAACACCATAGCAACCGCCTAGCAACCACCCAGGATACCCTAGCAACCGCCTAGCAACACCCTAGCAACCACTCAGAACACCCTAGCAACCACCTAGCAACACCCTAGCAACCACCCAAAACACCCTAGCAACCGCCTAGCAACACCCTGGCAACCATCCAGAATACCCTAGCAACCGCCTAGCAACGCCATAGCAACCACCCAGAATACCCTAGCAACAATCTAGTAACACCATAGCAACCACCCAGAACACCCTAGCAACCGCCTAGCAACGCCCTAGCAACCACCAAGAATACCCTAGCAACTGCCTAGCAACGCCCTAGCAACCACCCAGAATACCCTAGCAACCGCCTAGCAACACCATAGCAACCACCCAGAATACCCTAGCAGCCGCCTAGCAACCACCCAGAACACCCTAGCAACCGCCTAGCAACGCCCTGGCAACCACCCAGAATACCCTAGCAACCGCCTAGCAACGCCCTAGCAACCACCCAGAATACCCTAGCAACCGCCTAGCAACACCATAGCAACCACCCAGAACACCCTAGCAACCACCTAGCAACCACCCAGAACACCCTAGCAACGCCCTAGCAACCACCCAAAATACCCTAGCAACCAACCAGAACACCCTAGCAACCACCCAGAATACCCTAGCAACCACCCAAAACACCCTAGCAACCACTCAGAACACCTTAGCAATGCCCTAGCAACCACCTGAACAACATGAATAAGCCATATCTCAGCACCAGAACATAGTACAGACATGTTTGTTGGCTCGTATTCAATCATGTACCACACCCTAGCAACCGAGTGGCGAGTTTTGCCACTGCAAGCACCACTTCACATTTTCTTCTGGAAATGTACATTCTAGTTCTTATTCTTATTATTCTTCTGGCCACTTTTTGACGCGCTACTCCTCCCGCAGTTTTTGTCACAGACCCACGAATGAGGTGTCAAAACGTGCGGCCTGTTCGGGAATGGTGTGCTATGACTTTTATAAGGGATCGGGGGTACGATGTTCGCCCCAGGGGCGAAAAACCGGCCGAAAAATCCCATAGACTTAACATTGCGTCAAACTTTGACGAGTCGTAGCTCGGAACGAGGATGTCACAGAAACGTGAAATTTGCCACATTTGAAGAGGCTGACAGGCTCTGTAAGAACATACCACACAATGGGGTAAAAGTTGCACCCCTGTGGGGCAGGAGCTGCCCAAAGTTGCCCCATTGACTTACTATGGTGTAGGACGGCCCCGCTTTTATATTGAACATAACTCTGGATCACAGTGTCGTAGAGACAAAGGGGCGGGCTCATTTTACTCAGACGGCCAATCATTCTCCTTGGATCATTGTGAAGCTATCAAGCCACGCCCTAGCAACCATTTAGAGCTCCTTAGCAACAAGTTCCATAGACTTCCATTGAAAGAGATCGAAGGGATATCTCTGGACTGAATTGTCATAGAAACATGAGGGTGGTCTGGTTTGACTCGGGGCAGCAAACAGCCAATCATGAATCACCTCAACACTTCCTAGCCACGCCCTAGCAACCATTGTCGAGCACCTTAGCAACCAAAATCCAAAGAGGAATATCGTCCATTCTGAATGTCACAGAGGCATGGGAGTTGGTTTATATCATTCATACTGACAAGCAGCCTTTGGAGTTTCATGATTGGCAGCTGCCAAGCCACTCCCTAGCAACCAAACAAGGTACCCTAGCAACCATTTTGCAAGACCTATATCTCTGCATCAAAACGTCGTATAGAGATGGGGGTTGGTTTATACATTCACATTGACTTTGGAGCTTCATGATTGGCAGCTGCCAAGCCACTCCCTAGCAACCAAACAGAGTACCCTAGCAACCGTTTTGCAAGACCAATATCTCTGCATCAGAACATCGTATAGAGATGGGGGTTGGCTCTTTTGACTCATGCTAGCAAACAGGACTTGCTACATGCTAAACATGCTAGCTGTGAATAGCTACATGCTAATATTGATTAGCTAAGTGCTAAATCATGCCATGAACATTATAAAAACTCTATAGTAACCAAATGTGAACACTACCAACCACCTAGTAACACCATAGCAACCATCCAGAATACCATAGCACCACCTAAAACACCCTAGCAACCACCCAAAACACCCTAGCAACCGCCTAGCAACACCCTAGCAACTGCCTAGCAACACCCTAGCAACCACCCAGAACACCCTAGCAACCGCCTAGCAACACCCTAGCAACCACCCAGAATACCCTAGCAACCGCCTAGCAACACCCTAGCAACCACCCAGAATACCCTAGCAACACCCTAGCAACCACTCAGAACACCCTAGCAACTGCCTAGCAACACCCTAGCAACCACACAGAACACCCTAGCAACCACCTAGCAACACCCTAGCAACCACCCAGAACACCCTAGCAATCACCTGGCATCACCCTAGCAACCACCCAGAACACCCTAGCAACCGCCTAGCAACACCCTAGCAACCACCCAGAATACCCTAGCAACCACCTAGCAACATCCTAGCAACCACCCAGAACACCTTAGCAACCGCCTAGCAACACCCTAGCAACCACCCAGAACACCCTAGCAACCACCTAACAACAGCTTATCAACCACCCAGAATACCCTAGCAACCGCTTAGTAACACCATAGCAACCACCCAGAATACCCTAGCAACCACCTAGCAACACCATAGCAACCACCCAGAACACCCTAGCAACCGCCTAGCAACCACCCAGAATACCCTAGCAACCACCTAGAAACACCATAGCAACCACCCAGAACACCATAGCAACCGCCTAGCAACGCCCTAGCAACTGCCTAGCAATGCCCTAGCAACCACCCAGAATACCCTAGCAACCGCCTAGCAACACCATAGCAACCACCCAGAACACCCTAGCAACCACCTAGCAACCACCCAGAACACCCTAGCAACGCCCTAGCAACCACCCAGAATTACCCTAGCAACCAACAGAACACCCTAGCAACCACCCAAAACACCCTAGCAGCCACCTGAACAGCATGAATAAGCCATATCTCAGCACCAGAACATCGTACAGACATGTTTGTTGGCTCGTATGCAATCATGTACCACACCCTAGCAACCGAGTAGCGAGATTTGCCACTGCAAGCACCACTTCACATTTTCTTCTGGAAATGTACATTCTAGTTATATTATATTATATTATATTATATTCAAAATGTTCACATTCCTTTTTCTAAACAGAGAGAGGACATTATTTGCTGTTCATGTACTGAATAATTGTCATATACTCTGGCTGTGTAACTGAAGAAATTTACAATGTACAATTGCCAACACATCTACCTAATTATCTGATAGACTGTAGTTGTACCTCAGCTTATATATGCACAAATATATAAGTATGTTTTCCTGTTTTCAGATCTGAAGAACCCAGAGATCGTGACCTTGAGGAACTTGACGCAGGACAGCTCCGGGGTCTACAAGTGCACCGCCAGCAACGATGTAGGAGAGGAGAACTGTATCATCGAGGTCACAATGCAATGTGAGTTCTGCTCTGAGATCAGCCCGTGCCCTGGGTGTAATCAGTGTGGATGTTATGATACTCTGATCTCGGATCAGTCGGTGGTGGCGCTTTTAGCTGGAGCTACAGCCTCAGTGTGATGGATGGAGGCTGTTTCCACACTGCAGAGGGCTTGTATTTGTTTATTATGGGCATCATGGTTATGACACCATTGTTTTTATTGTTGTGTTTCATGTAGGTTAAATCAGTGTTTTCCAACATTTTTTTTGCCACGGCACAATTTTGATAAGTAAAAAATTCCACGGCACACCACTATATAAAAATATAACGAAATTTCACAAACATGCAATGCATCAAATGCCATATAATTCTAGATATTAGGCTATATTAAAATTAGTACTCACTTTTAAAGGGAAAGCTTAATTAAGCCTTAATTCATTAATTTAGCTTAAAATTAAGCCACAAACTTGTTTCTGATGCTGGGATCTTTCTGAAGTCTGTACAAAGACGCAAACAAGCTGTTTAAACTGGATGTGTCAAAGCAATCGTTCTTTCACTCTTTCATTTTCTCCTGTTGTCGACAGACTCAAGTGTGTGGATATGTCAGAAACTGAACGTGCATCTGTATACTGTATCCAGTGTAGACACAGTGATTATAATGGGTTACATTAGCTTTTGACGCAACACACATCCGGTGTAGACAGCGAATGAATGCCAGTGGGCGGGGCCTATGGTGCGATGATGTGTAACTATTCGTCGACGTCTTGCTCTGGAGGCAGTCTTATGTAAATGTGTTTGCCTGTGTGATGTCACAGGTCACCCAATATCAAAACAAGCCTTTTTTAAACTTGATTAAATAAATGCTTTGTTTATTATGAAGAGGACATTTTATTCTATGAAACATGGTGGATGTTTTAATGGTACAAAGACCTCTTTTATGTCAAAAGATTAAGGCAAAGTTGATTTCTCATGTCAACACTTTAATATTTATAATATTTTTTTATATATATAATATAATGTCAAATAAAATACTATAATCATTGGCATGCTTGATGTCATGCTTTGATGTCATGGGAAAAAAAAAATATTTTCCATATTCTCTTTGCACGCATTCACACACGCACGCACGCACGCACGCACGCACACACACATTGTGTTTTATTGTTTTATGGGGAGTTTCCATAGACAGTGATATTTATCTGTATATTCTCTCCCCTTACACTAACCCTGCCCCTAATCCTACCTATCAAAGAAAACTTTCTGCATTTTCACATTTTCAAAAAACATCACTTAGTATAATTTATAAGCTGTTTTCCTCATGGGGACCAAAAAATGTCCCCACAAGGACAAGGATTTCGGATAATACCATCTGCAGGACCACACACACACAGTCATATGTTTGTTTCAATGTATTAGTAAAAGGCATTGGATATGCTTCCGTTGATTTAATCAGATAATGATATTTTCTATCACCTAACCCATCCCCTAAACCTACCCATATCAAACATGTGCAAAACACTAGATTTTAATTAAAAAGACATGTTTTGGCCAATTTATAAGCCTCTTTTATTAATGAGGATCAGTGAAAAGTCCTCACTAGTCGGTTGTCATAATATTTCACTATGTAAGTAAGGGCATTAGGCCCTCACAAGTATAGCAAAACCTGTCCCCACTCTCTCTCTCTCTCTCTCTCTCTCTCTCTCTCTCTCTCTCTCTCTCTCTCTCTCTCTCTCTCTCTCTCTCTCTCTCTCTTACAGAGCACTGGGAACTACAGAAAGCCAGAGTGTGGCCATTTGTCATTGGTCTTGCTCAAATAGCCATCCTTCTGTGTTTGTGTGTAATGGTTTTGGAAGAAGCAGAAGAATTTAATGTTCACCAGAGGAGAAGATGGAGAGAGTTATATAAACTCTTGACAACTGTCCTGCTCTTAGGCCTTGTGCAAGTCTTTCAAAACACAGGAAATATTATGTGAAAGAGTCGTTTTAAAGTTATGGCTGGCAAAGTTTAATTTGGGTCTGACTTATTCAGTTTTACTCGCAAGATATCTCATGAGAACACTAATAAAGTGGAATATGGGCTCCCCTGCTAATATAATGTTTAAACAATGAACAAATCAAAAGCTCTTTGTCAAACAAAAAAATTGTGGTGCACTTAGTGTTTATTTATGTGGTGCTGGCCAATATGGCAGTCACCTTAGACTGAAATACTGAGATAAAGGTACTAATATTTGTCTGGTCAATGTCACAACGGTTGTTGCAGCAGTATCTATGTGCAGCAGTCTTTTATTAACCCCAAATTCAAAAATAACACAAAAACTCAGGATTTCCATAAATGTCAGCCAACAAATGTAGATAATAACAGATTGGAGAAACAAACTGAGGGCTGTAAATACATCAAATAAACACTAGGGACTAAATAGTTAACAAGACAAAGGTGAGACACATGAGGGCAAATCAAAAGTTATGGCAACAGAAGGGCATGAACAAAAAAACTAACTCAAAGGCTGGGTCCGAAATCACCCCCTATATTCCCAACATTACTCCACTAATATAGTTCACTTGAGGGAGTGAAAGAAAACGAGTGAGTGAATTCGGACACTGAATGCGCCTGAAAGGCTGCCGCTTTTGCATAGTTTGTATTTGCTGTTTAATAATTATTTGATACTTGGCAAACTGGCAGCTCCAATACTGATGAAAAGATTTATCTTGAACTCTGTTGTGGAAACTAGAATGTATAAACTTTTTAATTAAATAACTTGATAATCAATTAAAATGGAATTTATACCTGTACGATATTACAATGTAGCCATTTTGGACCAGCGGTTTGGAAAATGGATGGATGATTCAGCTGTAGGCGCCCTCTTCTGGTCTGACATGGGAATTAATTTGGTGCGTGACTCTCACAGTGCATTATGGGTATTCTCTAGACTTTGAGCGTGCATCTGTTGTACAATTGGTATTGTGGTGCATTGTGGGATTCAATGAGTGCACTCGATAACATCTACTATGGTTTCAGACACCACTACAAGGTGCCCCCTCAAATAGTGCCCTATGTAAGTCCAACTGAAGCAAAAAAACACAAACAGAGACCAGAGGTGACTGTCATGTAATCTCAGTTTGGCTGCCCCCATGAGGCGACCTGCTTTATATAAAAAAATAAATAATAATAATAATAATAATAACACTTTACAATTGGGTCCCATTAACTAACAATGAGCTATACATTTGTTGCATTATTTATTAATTTGTATTAACATTAGTTAAAAATACAACTGTTCACTGTTCGTTATCTCATCTCAGATATAACTTTTGATTTCATTAATGCATTAGTAAATGTTGAAAGCTTTATAAATACTTTAGAATATGTTTTCATTGTTAGTTAATGTTAAACTATGTTAAAAATTGGAACCGTAAAATGCTCTTATTAGATTATTAATATGACTGTGGGTTTTAATGAGGGAAAAATGACTTTATGCACCGTTAAGTGCTGATAACTTATGTAATCTTCTTGGTTAATTGCAATATTTGTTTGTATAGCATTGCATGTCAAACAGATATTATTTGTTCCTTACTTTCAGATACAGATTTTGAAAGCCAAGATGGTATACAAAAAATGTATATCCATGTGCAATGGTGTAACAATGTAAATGTAATATGTTATAAAATGTAAAATGGCTTGTAGACATTCAGCTGAAATTAGGTTTAGAAAATAATGATTGCTCATTTTATGTTGTAGGAAATCATTTTATTATTGATGTACATGTTGAGGGCTGTATGGATTTATTTATTTTTTTCATTTTATTATAAATTTAAAATTTATTATAAATTTAAGTCATTTTACCACAGTTTAGAAGTCGAATGATTCTCTGCTTTGCATCATGCCTAGAAACACCCCTTTACCAGGGTATTATTTATGTATATGTAAATGTAACATATTTGAAAAACTAATTCTACTAATTTGAAACATTTTCACTGGTGTCCTCAGGCTTTTGCACCCTACTCTAAATAATTTTTTAATTCTTGTCATCATATGAATGAGGCAAATGCGATATGATGTAATGACGTGTGACAATATGACAAAAATGTCTTTCTGTGTGTTTAGATGTGCGAGGCATTGGTGTGGTGGCTGGCGCTGTGGTTGGCGTTTCATTCGGCGTTCTGCTCCTCATTCTCATCATCTGGCTGGTCTTCCGCAAGAAGGAGAAGAAGAAATATGAGGAGGAGGAGACACCTAATGAGATCAGGTGAGATCTCAGTATTGACTGTGTTTTTATAGTTCCACTTTCACTCTTAGTATTACCTATTTGAGTATGTTTAGGATGGAACATACACTTCATTTTGTCTTCAGTTCAATCTTTATAATACATCAGACAGTTGTTACTGTATTTAGGCCTATAGTGACAGAACTTTACTCTTTCTGCTCACATGAATAATGCATCCACAAAGCATAGCTGTATCTCTGAATTATGCACACACAAACAAACATAAGCTCTACATGGGGACCGTTCTTGTGCACATTCACTGTCATGATCTCTCGCTATGTTCAGTTTTGGTGTAGTATGCCAGTTTAGCAAGTTTAGCACATTTACCCCTGATTTCACTGACAAGGCTTAACCCTCTGGGGACCAAGGGGTTTTTGGGGCCCTTGGGATGTTTTGACATGCACTGACATTTGTGCTTTTTTCCGTTATTTATAAACATGTTAATGCCAAAGGTGTAAATTCACTCTATATAGCACAAACGGGGCTACCATAATATGTGAGCAACATGTATGTACATGTTTGTATTTTTGAGAGAATTTTATTTATGCATGGTTATTGAAAAAACTAAAAATAAAAGTTTCTGAAATAAGGCCACAAAACACATATTGATTATTTCTTCACAAGACTTTTGAAAATTGTATCACATAGTCTAGAATATTTGCTCCAAAACTATGTGAGAATCATCCTGACTACTCATTCAGATAAGTCAATAAAGTCTTTTAGAATGTGTATGACGTGTTTTGTTTGAGAAAGCTTTATGAGAAGGGGCATGATCTCTCATTAATATGTATGGCGTTTCACACCTGAGAAAGACAAAGACCCTCCCATAATGGCCCTATTAGGTGTGCTATCAGGCCATATCATTATGAGGAGCCTTGCACAAAGAATGAGGAGATTTAAAAAAGAATGGCTTTTAGATTGTTTGGATTTATTTACAACACACACACACACACACACACTGCTTAGAATAAGTGAACACACTCATGCTAAAGTTGACTAAAAAGAGGAATAAAAAAATCTTAAAATACAGGGTGCATACGTCTGGACACTTCTATCACACACCCTTCACCATATAGACATGGTTTTATTTCAGTTCAAAGTTAGAGTTGGAAACATCTTGAAAAGAAAATTGTCTTTTTCCATAAATGTCTTAGTTTGATCATACATATTTCAAAGTTGAGGATTCATTATTTTGATATAGCTTGCATTGGAACAAACACTATAACATCTTAGTTAATTAGTTTATTGACAAAACATACTATATATTTAACATATGAGCAGAAACTCCTAACAAAAGCTTATTTGATGTCTATTTTAGACTAGTCAACGAAATGTTGTCTTTTATTTCGTCTGTAACAGTGCGTATCTGTGTGTTCATTCATTCATTCATTCACACACACACACACACACACACAGAAACATGATTCACATTTAAACAGTATGCTATTTTTCCGTTTACAGACACTAACGTTATTCTATATCGTGACTAGAACAAAGCACACGCATAAAACACTTACTTCTCAGCTGAATCTGTTGCTCCTCCTCGTGGTGAAAATAAACCAGCATTTGTTCTGAGGTAGGTAAATGTCCCAGGATTGTTCCTCATATAGCCGCGCAAGACGACAGTAGATTAATCTGACTAAAAAATATAGTGTGTTTTCAGAGTTTATGGGCGTTAACGCGTCTCAATGTGTTGCTTCACATATTTGCATTTGAATAGCGCGTGCTCTCCGTGGGCGTGTCACATTACCAGAATAATGGGCTGAGAGGAAGATAATTAGACCGGCTGACACGTCTCTCTTTTTATATAGATGACATAAACGGAGAATATTTATTTTAGTTTTGAATCGGATCACATATGATTTTAAAGATATATTGCTTATGGCTGGGTGAATAGTATTTGCTGAGTTTTGTTGAAGATTAGAGACGTGCTCCAGAAAAAAAGTTCACGGTGACTGAGAGGCAAAACGCACACCCTGTTTATTTTCATTATTTTTCAAAAGCACAATATTTTATTTCAATTGTATGTGGGCACATAAAAAAGTAGACATTTAACAGATTATTTTCTCATATTTCTTAACTCTATATGAACAGAAATGATGGTAGTACTTTAAGTCTATTTTCCTGCTATGTGAAAAAAAAAAACAAGCAAAACGCGCCGGCACGTTTCTGGTCCCCAGAGGGTTAAAGGTGCATTGTATAATATTTAGGAGGATCTGTAAACAGAAATGCAATATAATATACATAACTATGTTTTCAATGGTGTATGAAGACCTTACATAATGAACTGTTATGTTTTTATTACTTTAGAATGAGCCATTTCTATCTACATACACTGCGGGTTCCCTTACATTGAAATAGCCATTTTGCACCACCATGTTTCTACAGTCGCCCGAAACGGACAAACTACTACTTCGTCACTATGTTGTTCTTCGTGCAAAGAAGCTAGCTAAAGTCAGCGAATAAAACACTGGCACAATGATGAACAAGTAACAATAATATTCGCAATAACATATCGTTTTACTGAATAATAAAGTAAACATAATTTTCTTAATTTATCTTTGTAAAGAAACCTCATTGCTTAACTGGCTACTCTCTGCTGTCTCAGACGACGACATCTATTCCTGCCGGCCACCGTACCTTCTGTTGGCCACTATATGCCGCTAAAAATCACACACTGCATTTTTAAACTAGTCCCAGACTAAAATGCATGTTTGAGCTGTTTTACCTGAAAGAAACTTGCATTGACATACAGTATCTTAAAAAATGTCACTGCCATTTCTTTGTCTCAAGAACCACACCAGATTTTTTTAAGCTACGTTTATAAAAGCTACTTAAATGTCCTGATTGAACTAAGGCCTAATCCAGTCTTAGTCTAAGCCCTGTCTGTGAAACCAGGCCTAAGTTTTGTAATACTGGATAAGGTACCTTGTAGTAAGGAAGTTCCCTGCAAACATTAATTGCTGATGTCTGTGACCTGCCAGGATTGTCATGATACCAAATGTATCTAGTTGATTCAATACAAATGAAATGTCTTTTATCAATTCCATTATTTAAAAAAACGAATAACTAATATGTTATTGATATCTCTACTTTATTTAAAAATATGATATAATAAATAGAGTAAATAGTGCTTGAAGCTTTTCTGTCTATCAGGATAGTAAATATTCAAAAATGTTAAATAAAATGTAAATGTAAAACACTAATAATGATCCTATATAAAAACCAGCTTTTATTTATTTGTTTATTTGTTTGTTTATTTGTTTATTAATATATTATTTTTATAATTATTTTATATTTATTCATAATTATTTAAAATGTATTTAAAATGGCAGCACGTTTAGGCACAGCTGCTGCTCCAGGTTCAGACTACAAGCTTTATTTTTTTGTTTTCTATTTTAATATTGACTTCTCTAACAATGTCTATTTTTCATTACTTTTGTAGAGAGGATGCAGAAGCTCCAAAAGCCAAGCTGGTGAAGCCCAACTCCTTGTCCTCGTCCCGCTCTGGCAGCTCCCGCTCCGGTGCTTCCTCTACACAGTCCATGGTGCACAACAGCGCACTCAGAAGCCAGCGTCCTCGGCCACCCGCTGTCGCCGCTCTCAAGGAGAATGGACAGCCCCACGGCTTCCCCCAGTCTCCCCCGGCCTACACGCAGGTCGTGCCCAAAACCCCAGAACCCCCTGCCACCCCAAAGTTCAGACCCCCAAATCCTCCGGTGGGCATGGCCATCCCGGCGGGAGTCATGGTCCCTGCTCAAAGCAAGGCCTTTCAGACAGTGTAGAGAGTAGAGGAAACGCAGCCTGGTGGCGGCCTCTGTACAAGACACCCACAGTGACTCTTCCAAAAGTTGCAACTACGATTGGAAAAAAACCTATAAAATAAAAACATAATTAAAGGATGTACGTAAAAATAAACTCAATCATATATCACAAATCTAAAAAAGTTGAATGCATATTTACAAGGGAAAATACAAAGTGCTTGCCCCCTACTGAAGTATTAAAAGAAAACAAGACAGGAACTGAAGATCAAGAATTTTTTATTCTCATTCTTTGGTTCTCTCTGCTTCTTTTGATCTCATGGTGCAGTCTGACCCTTTTTTCACTTTATTTGTTTCCCTTTTTGAACTCTTGAAGGCAGTGGGGTGGAAAGATTTCCCCAAGTGCAGTTTATTTATTTATTGAATCAGAGAGGTCAAAGGAACAAGGGCAGGCTAGGATGATGAAACACGATGGGGAGGGGAAGGTCCAGCGAAGATACGAAGATATAGAAATGGAGGATATTACCCGAGAACCTGTTGTTCGTGTTGATAGTGATGGGGGCGGCTCTGGGAATACGAACTGTCCATCTCATTTGCAAAGTTCTCATTCTTTTTCTTTCCAGAATGCAATGCACACATTGACTCTGGCCCAGACTTCAAAATCAAAGGCAATTGTATTAATACCTTATCAATCTACTAACAAGAAGAAAACTTGAAGTGATTGGAAAACACGACCCCTCGATGTAAATTCCAGTGGATGACAGCATGTCATTGATGTAGTGGCATAGAGAGACTTCAGTGGTTCAGTTAATGCAGAACACACTCTGGGGTCAATTCCCTAAATGTGTGCGCTATACCTTAATGTGCTATATTTCACAAAAAACACACGCTGTCCAGTTTAACTGTATTTAAATGGGCGTACTCATTCATTTTTTTTTTTTTGAACCCAAAAACAAAAAGGAAATTAGGCTGATTATTGTACCTTTTCACCTAAAATCTATGCTACTGTGTTTGTCTGCCACAAAGTTTTGCTATTACTGCCTACAGCAAGTAGATTTGTCTAAGCAAATTTTCTTGCAAATAACATCAAATGATGATTAAATGACGGAAAAGAGCATTTTATCCCAAAGTGTCATGCAGTCGAGCGTACTTTAATCACCATTTCAGGTGCCTAGAGTTGCTGTATGTACATTTCCAGTTAGGTACGCCAGATTGCAGTAGTCTGCTGTATCCTTCACAACCTACCATTCAGAACTGATCTGCGCAATTACAGCGTGCAAATTGTTGCAACTATTATGTGATTTGCATAACTTGATTAGTGAGTTGGTTGTTAAAACAACGTGGGTGCAATTGATTCTGTGTGTCAACTAGGTGTACGTGATTTCACCAAGTAGAACATGTTCCTGGATCAACATCCTTGTTGATGCTGGAACAACATTCCAATCAGCCAATCAGCTTTGGGGGAAGTTTACAGTTTATGTCAAGTTTAGGCTTACAACAAGGGTTAGGGGCTTCAACACCATTCTTATCCCTAAAATCAGAGGGAAATGATAGGTGAACAAGTTATGGGAAGGGTTAGGGTTAGGTTAAGGGGTAGGGTTAGGATTATGTTTTTGGACAGGAATGTTGTCCCAGGATCAACAAAAATGATAATACAGCAACACGTCTTACTTGGCAAAATCATGATGTTGATCCTGGACCAACATTCCAATCAATCAGCTTTGAGGGACAATTTTATAGTTTGTCAACCATGGCTTACAACCATGGTTAGGTGGTTCTACATCGGTGTTATTCACCTATCATTTCTCTTTGATTTTAGAGATAAGTTATGGGTAGGGTTTGGTTGAGTGGTAGAGATATGGTTAGGACAAAAATTTTGGACAGGATTGTTGTTCCAGGATTATTGTTAGGGTTAGATTAGGTTCCTGTTGATCCAGGAACATGTCTTACTTGGCAAAATCATGGTGACTATGTCAACTACACTGCACTGTTACACACTGATATGAATTGTTGCATCTGTGTATATACATGGAGTATACGTACTTGACAGAAAGTCTGCAGTCTGGTTTCAGATGTCATCCTCACCGCTTCAAGGACACTTTCAGTTTGTATTACATACCGACCGCTGTATATTCGACACAGCTGTATTTCCAATGATATTGAAACCAAAACCTGTCACGAATACTATGAATGTGTATAAATCAAAGATAGTTTTGGTTTTTATTTATTTTTTTCCTTCTTTTCTAGAATACCCAGTGGTACTATATAATAGCATATGAGGCACAAGTAACTTTTTACTATAATCTCACAGTACTGTGGACTTTAAGTAAATGAAAGGGAATGCCATAACAGGGAGTTATGTACAGAGTGTGTGTGAAATTTGTGCGTGTGATGGTGTGTGCGCATTTGCGGTACTCTCCTTCTAGTTAGTGTATGCACCACGGTACCGTCCGAGGAATCTCCCCGGACCCTCTAACAACAGGCTGTCTCGAGATGGCTGCCTTTTTGTGCCTGCCGTCCTTGCTTTTTGTGCCAGGCTTCCTCCGCCGAGCGCTGTCAAACCCCTCTCCATTAGCGGTGTTGTCTAAGCCCCTGGGAAGACCTTGCTTGGTGCATTTGTGAAATTTTAAATGGACAAGTTGCCTGTTTTGTGTGCCTTCACAGAGAATTCTTCCCCTGAGATTGCTTTTGTCCTTCGCAATGTACCAGACAAAAAAAGGAAGCCATCTGTAAAACGGCTCCAGTCAGTGGAGGAAGAGTATTCTGACACAAAGAGGCAGTCCAAACGCAGCCACACAAATTATGTACACTCTGTTGTCATGATGCTGTTTTATATTGTACATACAGATAAATATACGCACACAATATTCTTTAAGTTATCGGTTGAAGATTGGGGTTATAGGTCATTATAAAGATGTAGATGAGGTATTATGCATTTTCAGAGAGTAATAATTGGTCATTGTAGCCCCTGACCCGCTAAGCTCCCTTTAATAAGTAAAATAATTTCCTTCTTAATGGCTACTTATATATCTGCCATTGATGGACTTTCAAGAATATATCTAAGACAGGTAAAGCCATAAGACGTGAGCGAGCATACAACACAATTACCCAACACTCCGTCCTCATATGCCATTGTCAATGTTCTTTGGCCACTTTCATTTTCACAAGTGTATGTGCCAAGCAGAATAACCTTCGTCATGCTTATTGGGTTGCAGTTGCATTTGAGTCTGTAATGTATCCGAGTCCTGCCTATGCCAATTCACCGCCTTCCTGTTACCTTCGCCAAACAGTTGTGTTTGATACACACCTAAACACTTCTTCCCAAGTGTACACAGTCTAACACGACCTCATAAATAGAGATGCACTCGAGACGTGCTCTCCAGAGCCACATTCTCCACAAGGCAGTGTAGGCGGTGTTGTTGGATGAACTGTTGTCAGTAAGTGTGATGGATGGGCTGTCATGCAGTGTGAGGAGTGAATGATGGGAATTGGAAGGAAAACACATGCAGAGTTCTGTGGGTCCAAACTAGGGGTGGGGGATACTGCAAAATTTGGTATTGATCCGATACCAAGTAAATACAGGGCCAGTATCGCTGATATCGATACCGATACCAATACTTTTTCATTTTAAAAGCATGCACTTGAACTTACATGTACTTTCCTGTGCTAGAGCAGTGTGTCATGATTTATGATCATTAATATGCTAAATCTGAATACATTTTCATGACCACTAAAATATTTTGTGATTTGTGCTCTCAACTCGCCTGTAATTAGTCAGTGACTTTTACCAAACTACCCTAATTATAGTAAATGCACTATTGTACACTAGCCTACAGTTCAAAATGTTGTGGTCTGTAAGATTTTTAATTCTCTTCTGCATTTATTTGGTCAAAAATACAGTAACATTTTATCATAGGCTATCTGTTTTCTATGTCATAGTAAACTGTAATTTATTCCTGTGATCAAAGCTGAATTTTCAGCATCATTACTCCAGTCTTCATGATCCTTCAGAAATTATTTTAATATGCTGATTTGCTGCTCAAGAAACATTTCTTATTATTATCAATGTTGAAAACCACAGTTTCATATTTTTTTCATATTTCACTTTTAATGCATCGATCCTTGTTGAATGAAAATATTAATTTCAGTAAAAAAATCTTACTGACGTCAACATTTTGAACCGTTATGTACACTTTTAGTTTGTTTATTGCGAAATAACTCCCGATTGTTTCTCTGTCATCTAAGCAATGCTTCGTTTCCCAAACGCACTGGGCCTGTGAGCGAACTCAGCGAAGCACCAGCATCAAACACTCTCTGTGATTGATTGGTTTCGTCTTGTATTCAGATGACTAGGAGAAATAGTTCTATCCTACACAATTATTCGCCAACATTCGAAAACACATTTGGATCGATATTTTTTTGTGAGGATCGATCCTTTTCGATACCACATCAGTATCAAAAGTATCGATATTTCAGGATCGATCCGCCCATCCCTAGTCCAAACCCTACAGAGGCTCTCCACTACCCTTATCTTCAAACAGAGGCCAAGACGAAACCCATCCAATTTAGGCCTTCACAATATGGAGGTTTTTGTAGGCAGTAACTCTCCTTGTCTAAAATATTTGCTCTGTTCCAAAACCTAGTTAGCTGCCTTGCTGTCTACTGCCTATATAGGTAGCTGGCTCAAATGTTATCATCTTAATAGAGTGCAACAGTGCCCGCACACTTTCAGCGGCCTTGGCTCGGGAAGTTTTTTTCCCATGGGAAACAACGCTTCTCTGCCATTGACTGAATTTTATGGCTTTCCGTGTTTTCACTGTTATACGGTAGGGGTGCTATTACGCATCTACTGAAAAACTACAGAACCTTCTGATCAAAACACAGGCAAAAAAGAGCTGAAACAAGCAATAAAAGCATTGCAAATGCACATTGTAGTCTTTGAAAAAACACGCTTTTCTTAGCTTTTTGTTCAAAATGTTGCTTTTTTAACATTCAAGTGTTGATATAAAAATGCATGAAGATAAAATAAAATGATCCATATGCTTTCGAATCGCTCTCGCTGTACATTGATGTTATACACCAATCGGTCTGTATAATCGGCCACTTCAAGTCGAACACACCTTTAGTTTGGTGCAATTTGCTTGTAGCAATTCTCTGACCGAAGAAAGAAAAATCTGTCATCATTTACTTATCGTCACATTGTTCCAAACTGTATGACTTTCTTTCTTGCGTGGGAAATAAAGGAACATATTTTGATTCATGTCGGAAACCAAATGTCTTGTTTCCCGTTGACTTTAATTGTATTGATAAAATAAATAAAAAAACAGCCATTTCTCACAGAAAAAAGTCATACAGGTTTGGAACAACATGAAAGTGAGTAAATGATGACAGAATTTGAATTTTTGGGTGAACTATCCCTTGATTATTTATAAAAAAAGAAAAAAGAAAAAAAAAGTTATCATTAAATTTTAATTTCCCTTTGGAGAAAATGAATGGGATTTTTACTTCCAGAACCCAACTGTTGCACTTTATTAAAATGCAACCTCACACGACTCATGTGGAACAGTCTAGAGAGGAAACAAGTCATTTACAATGTTTTGATTTCAATAGAGTTTGGTGTTAGCATTTTGCTAAGCTAAAACACAATACCCTTAGTGTAAAAATATACAGCACACACAAATAGCTTTTAATTAGAACTTTTTATTGATACATTTTGGTATTAAAGGAATTACTTATAGTAATTTTTCACTCTTTGTCTGCCATCTTGGATGAAATTTTTCACTCTGGTTCTTGCAATGCATCAAGGTGATTGCAATATAAGTATGCATGAAATGCTGCCTTGCTGTCTACTGCCTACATAGGTAACGGGCCTAAAGAGCAGCATCCTAACTGAAACTGAAGCTCAGTTAGAAGTTAGGTTTCAGTTATCAATCAATATATTTCTTATTGAAATGCATTATAAGGATTCAGGTGATGTTGCCTTAGAATTGGTCCAAAAAAGGGTATCTCAGAACCTTTGGATCAGCCTTAAATGCTTTAAAATGCTGCCTACATGGGCAACTCTCTAGGTTTTGGAACAGAGCCATTGTTTTATGTTCTTTTTGGTCCTTTTTTTTTACAGCACCAAAACTAGCCAAGATCAGTTACTGGGAAACCTGATGGAAAGCTGCCTTTCAGCAGTTCCGTTCCTATGTTTAGGCACTTAAGGTTATTTTTATTCCTTTATGGGCCCTCCCGAGGGCCTCCTCTCCTCCCAACAAGAAGAACCGGTCTATTTCCTCAGACAATTAATCTTTAGTGGCTTTTATTTCAACACTGCTAAATGTGGTATTTAGAAACCATATCAGAGCCGGCAATGCATTCTAAAGTGTTGCTCACATTGCATGAGGGCATTCAGTTTTGAATGGGAGCTCAGGCCAGGAAAACTGTCGAGGTCCATCTGTGAGGTGTTTTTTGACATAACACTCTTATTTAAAAGACATACTTGACTTATTTAAAAGACGTACTTGACTATCTATGTAGCCTGATCATTGTTACCCAACATGGTTGTTATTAAAATAATGTTGGATGTCTAAAAAAGGCTCCTTCGACTCCTCTTAGAAACTGTAGCAGTATGTGTTACTATGACGGGAGTGAAAAGGGAATTCTTTTCCATTGGAAAAGTAAAGGGATTGCATGTTATGGCCTACAGGTCAGATATTGGGAATGCTTTGCTTCTGTGTTCATACCTGTATTCGGCTGAATATGTAAGTGTAAATATGACCAACATCTTCTCTGTGAGTTTTCTTCTTTCTTTCTTTCTTTCTTTCTTTCTTTCTTTCTTTCTTTCTTTCTTTCTTTCACATTGCTTTTCTTTAACATCTACTGTCCTTTCCTTTGTTATCTTGAGTGTTTTTTGTTATAATTTTATCGTTGTAAATGTGTGAACTTGGGCCTGTATTTGCCCGAGAGTCCCTGTCTGCTGAGAATGAAGGGAAAATGCTCATGATCTTTCTTTCTCTTTGTGGTTGCACACCTTTTGAGTTTTGTAAACCAGTTTGTTCATTTTGAAGAAGATCCATTCTTGTAAATATGTCCCTCTTCAAGTAAAAAAATGTATATTTTTACGGACTCTGAGTTATTAATACTTCATTTGCAAATAAAATATTCAATGACAAGCTATTTGGCAGCCCGTTATTTGATTAGTCCAAACAACATGCATTTGTGTAAACAAGTATGAAGAGAGAGAATATGTGTGATGGAATTTACCTTTATTATGAGCAATCATGTGGAAATGATGCTGGAAACATAAAGGCATAATTCAAATATTATTCAAAAATATTATAATTTGATTTGAGCTATTATGTAGACAAAGTGAAATGAGTGAAACAGTTGATGTTATTAGACACTGATAATGTTCCCACACTCCATTTTCATGCATCCTTGATTCAGCAAATTATCATTTAAATGAAGATGACATTTGCATTGTTGTTATGCTTTTCCTACACACCATTTTTTGATGTGGAATTTTTTAAACCATCAGCCAAAGGCCTTGATTTGCTTCTTAATGTATACAGTAGTGGCCAAAAGTGATGTCCAACTTATGAAAATCTTCACCCTTTAAATATTATTAAGGATTTGTTAAATATTTTTGTAAGCATATTTCATTTTTCATAATGAAATGAAACATGCCAAATTGTGCAGATATCATTTTTGGCCATGCAATAACACAGAAATTATGAACACATGCAAAAAGAACCAACAAAATGCCTTTTTTTTGCCAAATAATTTTGTCAGATAAATATCTTATCCACGTTATGTTTTGTTCTTTCCTCATATTTAAAATATTTAAAAACTATAAAATATTTGCCTCATATTTTGATGGTTCAATCAAACCTGAGGGTCAAATATCCTCACCTGACATCACTTTTGGCCACTACTGTATGTGATAAATAAAAGTCATTCTATATCGTATGAGTGTGTGTAATGAAATCTGGCCATGTTGTCATTGTCATGTGATTTACGGCATCAGTAGAGTCGCTTGACTGGGATTCACAATTCTCCTGTGGCCTCATGGGATAGTAAAGTGTCCATCAGATGAACACTTCAAAATCTCTGCGGAAGTAGTAGTTCATCTAGGTACTTTTTATGGATACAGATATACTACTCGTCTCATGTATACATACTCAAGCTATTAAAATGACCTTTGGTCACTATATAGCCTACAGAGCTCAGTTGGTACATTTGTTGTAAAACTCTGCTCCCTAGTGTTTGAAATGTCAAAGTGTGTCCAAATTTACAGATAATGCCCATTTTGACAAATATATATATATTTTTTCAACCAAAATGCCAAACAATAAACCAACCAACAGATATTTAAGATATATATATATATATATATATATATATGTATATATATATATATATATATATATATATATATATATATATATATATATATATATATATATATATATATATATATATATATATATATATAAGAAGTGTGCAAAAATACACACGGGCTATATGAATATGAATGACAAACAGAATATATAAGTAAAGAATATATATATATATATATATAGTAAAGAAACAGCTCCTTTCAGTTCATCTGTTTTAGCACAGAGAAAAAACAAAAACATCAAACTGACTAAGAAATTCTCATGTAAACCATGTAAGAATTATGAAATATTATATTGAACCAACTACACTGTATTTTTCTCTTTTCTGTTTGTCATTCATATTCACATAGCCTGTATGTATTTTTGCACACTTCCTTCTTCCAATCTCATTTCTCTTGTCTCTTGTGACACTTCGGATGATGAAGATCACATTTTGTGACCCAAATTAAAACACATTTCACCGTCTGTAGAGCCGCCTAATTATGCAACAGCTATAAAGTCAAATGGAGAAGTTAATGGGATGTTATATTTAACAGCCTTTCTGCATGATCTTCCTTTTAAAAACCTACACACCAACAAAGCTCTGAGACGACGTTCTGCCCGCTCACTTCTCAGATGCGTGCATTTGTGGCTTCGAGTGTAAATGAATGCAACTCTGTCAGGAGAGGGAAATACAGTTGCTCGTTGGGTCGGCTTCTTATAAGTATTACGTTTCTAAAGATTAATGGCTCAGTTAGAGCGAGCTGTCACTAGAGACCTGCGGCCCATTTGTGGAAAGTACATTGAAATTGTCACCCTAATTATACTTTTTGAGGTTAGTGACTGATGGGAGAAGAAAGCATGTGGAAGGAAATCAGCATTACAGAAAACTTTGCCAAAAAAAAAAACCATCATATAAAAAGTATTTTTTTTTATAAGTAACCTTGAATGCATGATGTGAGTGTACACACCTTATGTTTATTTTACAAAGTAATATTTCAAGTATTTGTTTTGTAGAAAAAAGTATCATGAATCAAATATCATCAAGGTCATGGGGTTTGTTTTATCATTTGACAACCTGCAATAATCAAGGTTTAAAGACTTGCAATCTTGCTTTTTGGTATGGGTTCCCTGTCTAACATAGAAAATGTGTTACAAAATATTTACAGGCTATGACTTCCTTTTGCATGGTTTTCGTGTCAAATGTCAACTCATGCTCCTAATGTGTAATGCCTAATTTTTAAAAAACAATTTACATTTGCACAAATTAGGCTATTCTTAATTGTTGGTGCATGGGAATAAATGCAATGGCTAATGTAGAAATTACTTAAACACTTTAATTAGGATTCTAGGAAATATTTGACAAATATCTGCATATACGGAGGAAGACTACTGAATATTTTTATCTATTTCGTGAAAAAGAAAGCATGTAAACTTTAAAAGGATCATTTAGTAATTTCTTTAGTTGTAGGCTACACTAGGATATGCATACCTTGCATTAATATGCATTAATTTAGCAAGATTTGATTTCATGGGCTTCGACTTTGATACATTTATAATGCAAAAGTGTAAATAAATAAAGAATACATTTAAAAGTCGAAATAAATAAATAAAAAGCAAGGCACAAAATTAGGAAATAAAATATAATGAAAAAAGAAGCGTCTTTGTTTCAGCAATTTTCCAATAAATTAAGGTCTCTTATCATACCAGCAAATTTCCAGGCCTGTTTTCACCTCATATAATTCGATGACATAAACTAGGCTATTTACATTTTTTGTTTTACATGTAGAAAACCAGATTTTTTTTCTTCATACACTTACTTTTACGGCAACGGATTTACCCAGAAACAGCATTAGTGTTTTTGTGTCATCCAACAACATTCCAACTAATACAATACGGTTTCTAGACAAATGGCCTTTGATTTCATAGCCTTGAAGTTCGCTGCACCGGATGCAGACGCGCATGCGCGTCGGTGAGCGCAGCGCATGACACTCTCCTTTAATTTCCCCGGTAATCCCGAGAGCGGCGCATGGATAGAGTGCTCTTCTTTTAACCTCGAGGAAAACCTGATGAAGGAGTCAGCATCACACCTCCGTTTCATCACTTACTGTCCCGCCATGCACGGAGAATGTGTTCGGAGAACAGCGCGAGCTCTAATCTACAGGTCTGAATGACAGCTGCACTACCCGAAACTAACCCTGTTTTCTGCTCACTTCATCCCTGAACTAAGGACTTTAAGGAGAGACTGGCACGGAACGACTGGAGTTTGGGATAGATGGCGTTTGGACACCTTATACCGCAGCTGAGGCTGGAGGAGGACAGTTTGCTGAAGAACACTCTGAGACCCTTCACACATGTGCAGAAACACGGCAGCTCACCTGGGAAGAGCAGAAAACAGCACAGGTAAGACACAAGTTACACTCGCACTGCTGCAGGATTGCTCTTTCATGTCATATAACGTCCGGATACCCAGAAAAACATGTTTTACATCACTTCAGGGAATAGTGACTTCATATTAAATCAAAATACTAAGTAAATAACATCAAATAACAGTGATGATAATAATAATATTAGCTTTTATTAATCCCCTGCTCAGGCCTGCAAATGATGGTAGTCAATAAACCACTATGCTGGAGAAAAGTCCATATTATTGTTCCGTGTGCACCTCGAGAATGTGCTCAGATTAGGAAAAGCTGTCTAAAAATTTCATCACATTTCTTGAAACTCTTCCCAGCAGAGACATGTCCAACAAGAAAATCAATTTGCCCTGATAATCTCATCTTGTCCATGTTGGGGATCACAAATTACACTTTGAGCCGTGCCATTGATCCCGAAGAGCAGCACTCACGTGAGACATGCTTAAGAAAGCCTTTTAGAGACTTACACTCTGTGGTATCGATGCTTCGAGAGACTGTAACATTAGATGTGATCATCCATTCCAATTGAGTGCAGCTTTTAGGCCTCTTTAGGACATTTTATATGTTTGCCCACAGAAAAGCAATAACTAGGACTCAATCTGCTCTTTTAGGGACTAATGGCAATTTCATACCTGGCTTTTCTGTTTTTCTAAAGTTTTTCCTTGGGTCTTGTGTTTCAAAATACAGTATAATGATTGTAAAAGCAAAGGTCACCTCATAGATTTTTATACTGGTGAACAAAGCCATTGTGACAGCAAAATCCAGAGACTCATACAACTGGACTTTAAGGGATAGTTCACGCAAACATGCAAATTCTGTCATTTACTCATCCTCATGTCAATGCAAACCTGTATGACTTTATTTGTTCTGTGGAACACAAAAAAATATATTTTGAATTCTGTTTGAAGTGTTTTTTTTTTTTTCGTCCAAAGTGACATACTCGATAATGTCGTCTTCCACATCTTTAAAACAACATATGTTACATATCGCACACCCTTAGAAGAGAGTCTACATTAATACATCCTTGCACATTAATAAGCTACACGGTGATTTTATTTGTAATTGTTATATACATTATTTATAGTTATTGACTGATCTTTAGTGCCGGCCTGCCATGTTTCATGCCAACGTTTACAGGCACAGCACTTTGTGGATTAATGCAGTTTTGAAAATGGGGTTAACAAACACAGACATCTAATTACTTAAGGCCAAAGTGCTTCCATTGTAAGTTTAGTACGCTGCCCATGCAATCTCTCTTTCACTCACTCACTCACTCACTCACTCACTCACTTTTTATCACTGAAATTTTAAAGTCAGCATGAAATGGAAGTTGCGATAATCTTTTTTTCTGACATACTGTATATATCCGAGTGAAACGGCAAATGTTGTTTGGAGCTTGACTTTGGGCAATTGATTGGAAGTTTGTGGTTTGCTATTGGTTCGTCCTGACGCTGGTAAACACATCATCAGAGAAGAGATGTCACTGCAAGAGGGAGTAAAAGTTATTTTGATTCAAGATTTGATTCAAGAGGCACATGAATTTAAAAAATAATGATACATCATTTATTATATATACTAGTTGTTAATTGTCAGTTTTTGTGTATTTCACTTGCTCTTCTTCATTCTAGTGGTTTGGCCTTAATCTGACACCTATTTGTGTAAATGCATGATGTTTAGTAACTTTTTTTTTTGGGTACTACATCTGACGCATATTATACATATCCATAAAATGTGCATTTTTGGATTCAGTCACTATAAATGTTCATAGTGCATTGCACCGTGACCGGTCTCCCCTGCCGTAGCTTGGTCTTGAACGGAAGCCTTTTGCGGCAGTGTGACTGTTATGTATTTCTTCTCGGCCCTTGATGTCCTGCCATTTGTCTTTGCTCTGTGGCATGAAAGCTGTGGCTCATTGTATGTTCCACTTTTCACACCTGCTGTTCCAATCCATCAATCTGGACTGCTGTCTGTTTCTCTTGGACTTTGTTTTTTTCCACCTGCACAAGACTCCCAATGGGATTTCTTGCTTTTGAGGTTCCAAAAATGAAAGCAAATCAAAGGCTGAGCTGAAGGGCAGACACTTGCAGGTCTTTGATGGGTTATAATGAAGTAGCATTATAGAGAATATTTTTCTTTAATTTAAATTTTTATTGTATTATTGCAACTCTTATTGCCTCAGATGCTGACATAGCATTAAAAAGCTATATTACTACTTCTACTACATATATCCATAATCATGCATTTCATACATTAGAGGGACTGTGTAGCCAAAAATGAAAATTCTGTTATCATGTATTTCTCCTCATGACATGTCAAACTCTGTTTGACCTTCTTTTATAAGGTGTTCATGTTTACAGTCAATTTGCGGGTGAAATCCAGCCATTTCAATAGGAATCCAATTACGTGTGAGAGTGGAATATTTCCCAGCTCAGATTTCGCAACTGGTTCAAGTTGGACATGCGTATTTATTTACCGTGTTGACCAACAGAAAGCTGCTTGTTTGAAAGTGACATCTGTGTGAGCTCATAAATCGCTACACTGTTTTGACAATAGATCTTCATTGCCTGTGAAATCTCACACTTTTCGATGCCTAGCAGAATGTTGATACAGCTCTTTTCCATACAACAGAGAGGTTGTCAAGCTCAAAATGGAAAAATAACGCCATAAAAGTTGTTTATACGTCTTCTGTAGGCATACCGTAGCTTTGTGTGAGGAACAGTCTTTTGAAAAGGTGAAATACTTTGATCAAAATATAAATTTGCAGGTTATTTATTTTTCTCTAAAGGCCCATTTAAGTCATTATTTAATAAATGTATAATAATGGCGTAGATTTCTGTCATGTGACAAGATAACCAGTGGGATTTGTCATTTTCACATAGCATATTTCAATATATGAATGATTTTTAGGTAAATTATGACCATTTTTATTTTTTGGGGCAGCACTCTGTGTTTTCATATGTCCATCTTGACTATTCCCTCCTTAATGGAAATTGTTGTTAGTGTTATAATATATCAGATTCAGTTATTCCAAAATCAGTGCTGCCATAATTATGTTGTTTTGGTTGTACGATTTATTGGGTGCATTATACTTTCTGAATCCCTAATAATGATACATAATTCCTGTCATCTGCTGCAGGGCTCTATAATTATCCACTCTAAGTCTCAGTTCGAGATTACAGTGCCGAATGAATGTGTTTGTGTGAAATTTGGGAGTTGAAGGAGAGTGTTTAGGTGGTCCTGTATAGCATCAGGGCTTTGAATAAAATGCTGGCGGCCGATTGAGAAAAAAATTTCCGCTAAAGATAGTACAGAGATTGCACAGGCACTTCTTAATTTGTATCAGGATGTAAATTCCACGTGAACAAGTATAGCTAGACTTGTACAGAAATAGATTTCTTAGCTGAGGGCTGAGGATTTTGAAAGGCACCTTTCTTGAAGCACAGAGAAGAAAGATAAGAGACTAATAACTCCCTCCTCATGCTTAATAAAAGAAGCCTGTCCCTAGATCATTTCAAATCCCGTAACCAATATTGTTAAGCCTCTTTGCCATCGCGATTCCCGTAATAGAGAAGGGAATTCTTCAGAGACACTTTAGCTCATCAGTAACCCATAGTTTATTCTCATTTCTATTCCAGATCCTTCTGAGCCTGAAACGCCTCCTCTACTCTTCACTCATACTAAGTTGTTTTGCTTTATTGGGACATTTTGCATTTGATTTGCTCTGCCTCACAGTAATTGGTTTTAATTCTAAAGAAAAAGCTTTTGGAGAACCTTATGAAGAAGAGCGTTCATTACTGGGTTACTGATATGCTAGTCTCAGATGGCTTGCCCACAGTCTATTCTTGTTTAACTGATGCATTTTGCACATACAAATGTATAGCGCTAGCAGAAATGACCAATTCCAATCTGATTGGCTGGCCTGTAAATAAATGGCATGGTTTTGAGGCATTGATTTGGCGTAATGAACACTTGAGTATAAAGTAGTAACTGGATTCGCCAACTTTTCCAGGCCAGTGAACAAGGAGACGATGAGTTTGAGTCAAAAACATACAGTGCGACCAGTGTAATCCAATTCCTGAAAAAATTACTCTTATGAGACTTTTACTTCATCAAAATCATACAGCAATGACTTTTTGCCAAACAAATGAATTTTATGAGCTGTTTTTTTTTTTGTGAACCAAAAACATATTGTACCTTTAGTCTGATACTTGAATTAATGACTCTTCTACCCATAAGAGTTGTTAGTTCGGTAATCAGACTACAGCGATTTGTTCAATTAATCTTATTGATTTTTTTAAATGTATTCCACAAAAGTACCAAAAGAATTGTTAATGGAACCAGAACTGTTAATGAGAACTCCCTATATGTATATAAATAAGATATGCTCATATTAGGCTACTTTTGCAAACTAAATTTGCCTTGAAAGTTCAGCTTCAATGCATAATAATCACAAGAACACCACAGTTTTCCAAACACCCATCTGGTTCTCATGATGCCATAACTACACATTTCTTTACAGGCAGATGTATGGTTGTTTTCAGCTGAACTCATCAGTCACTCTGGAAAGCCTGTAACAGATCAAGCTGTCTTCCCTCCAGAATAAATGAGCTTATGAGAGAGAACGGCTCTCCTCCAGCCAGCGCCAGGGTAAAATAACGTTAGCTCTGCTCTCATTGATATATGCTTTGATGGATTTGATTTGATATTTGAGGGAGAGATAATATTCAGTAGGTGGATTTTAGTTATCTTTTAATCTTTTTTCCCTCTTGCAACACAATCATTGAGTCTAAAGTTCTTCTTTTTGTCTTTTTAAAGCTGGTTGTTTAAATTGACCAATCAAGCGGCTTATTAAAATTTCATTCAGTTCCAATGGCAAAAAAAAAAAAAAGCAGTCCCGGTTCTTTGTGGAATCATTTTACAAACCTGCTCAAGCCAGCCAAACTCTAATAATGTATACAGTATTAATAATAATCCATAGGAGACTTATAAACAATTATTACTTTTACCCCTAATATTTTTATTGGATTATGTCCATGTTGTCATTCTGTTTGTGACAAGCTTCAAAGTTGGAAAATGCATTTAATAATTAAGATTTTGGGCTATTAAAAGGCAATTTTTACTGGAATCAGTAGGTGTTGTACTACCATTTTAAGTCAAGGTGGCACCAATGAGCTAACTTCTGTTGCATATAAGTCCACTTTTTTATGCCCTTTCCTTGCTAGTCTCGCTTATCCACACCTTCAGGCTGATCGCAGAAGGTCTGGACTCCATAGTAGCTTTCATTGGCCAAGGACCACCCAAGAAGACATTTCTGACCAACATGCAAAGCTACCAGTCACCATTTGTTTTGTTCAGCGTTAATTGGGGGCGTAATTATGTAAAGTCAATTCCCCACAGACCGGCGTGCAATTCATTCAAGAATGTCGTGCAAGTTTACTGAAACAATAGCCAAGTTTCCATCCACTTTTTGCTCTGTTTTGTTATCGACAAAGTGAATATGCGTTAAAAAAGATTGCAAAATTTGTTGTCTCCAGTCCTTTTCCATCCAATTGGCCTTTACCGATAAAATGGTGTGCGTAATGACATCATCCCTAAAAAAACCTGCATTGTTGCATTCGTTTTGTTGTATCGGTAAAAAAATCAGCCCTTGATTTGTTCCCATACATAATTTCACCTATATTGCAAATTATGTTGTATCTGTCACATCCCAAATATTTGTATAATGCAGAGAATAATGAGACAATTGGAATTCGCCAGTTTACTGCTTACTATTTTCACGAATAATAAGCCTATTACTAAATTATGAAATATTAGTAAATTAAAAATCACAGCGTAGTGGGACAGCTTGTCTGACAGGACTGCATGTAACACCCTTTATTTGGCGAACCCCATGGGTTTGGACACAGGGCAGTTCATTTGTCCTGTAGCCTATGCACAATTTTAGGATCCTTAAAAAAGATTGGTACAGTGAAATTGTTGGTCATATATCAACAATCTTTAACCTAAGCCTTGAACATGCAGTCAAGCCAGTCGCGGTTTGATGTGACCGAGAACATATTCAGATCATTCAAACCAAAAAAGTTATTCGTTCTGGTTTCAGAGTTCAGTAACATCAAATCATCAAAAACATCATATTGCTTCTGATTTTTTTCAGAGACAGATGCAGCTTTTATTTGTGTAGGCCTATATTTAACCTTTTCAAATGGTCTATTGCTTAACTGATGCCTTCTTAATTCTAAAATTTGTTTAGAGCTTTTTGGATTCAACCCACTTTATTTTACTATCTAGTTTGATTTAAAATTATATTGCATTTTAATTGAATATTAATACTAAATAATTGTATTTATATAATAGTTCTATTAACAAGTGTCGTGTTTGTGATTTTCATTTGTTAAGCCAACTTCAGACCATAAAATCATGATTTTATGAAATTAATTTTATTTATTCAGAAACAGAAGTAATATGTTGTGTATTTTACCTTTATTTGTGTCTGCTTTGGAAACTCCAACAGCCTTCCTTCTTTTGACAGGTGCCACATTTTTAATTTTGATGAGCTGCAGAGATTTTCAAGGCATTATAAATTTCCTCTTTGTTTCCATTGATGAATGTAAATATGTGCATAAAAGCCTATATTCAATCTGTTCACATGTAGTGTGGACGGAGATCGTTTCTGAAATGCCAGTATGGACGAGGGTCGTTTTCATTTTAAAATGCTGTGTTAAAATGAAAACGCACTAGTGTGAACAGGGCCTCGGAATTTTTATTGTAACCTACTAAACCAGTCTATTTTAAAAATAAGTTACTTCATTTTAGAAAAATAACAGAACTGTACAAACAGACTTGTGTAATGCTCATCGGGAGTTATATACAAAGTCTTTGAGCAGTCAAACAAGAAGGCGTGGATGTGGTAACAAGAGAAGAGTCACGATGTGCTAATATGCTGTTTACCTCAGGAGGCATATTCTACCAAAACAGATCTCTACTGTAGGCCTCATTTTTCTGTGTTTCATTTCTTCTGCTGTTGGCAGCCTGCTGTGAGAACTCAATTAAAGCCCTAGAGGTACGAGACCCAGCGCTGGGTTTCAGTAAACATAATCACAAACCTTTATCCTGCCAAATCTAGCATGCCAGCTTTCTCTGATTAGCTTTTGGCTGTGTCGACTTCAAAGCAACACTACTGTGAATTTTACATTTTCAACTGTCTTTCTCTGAGGTCCTCTCGGTGCACCGATCTCTGTTAACTACAGGAATACCTTTTTCATGGCGACTTGAGACAGAGAGACAGAGAGAGAGACAGACAGACAGAGAGAGAGACACAGAGACACAGAGAAACAGAGAAACAGAGACACAGAGAGACAGAGACACAGAGAGACAGAGAGACAGAGAGACAGAGAGACAGAGAGACAGAGAGACAGAGAGACAGAGAGACCGAGAGACAGAGACACAGAGACACAGAGAGACAGAGACACAGAGACACAGAGAAACAGAGAGACAGAGAGAGAGAGAGACACAGAGACACAGAGAGACACAGAGACAGAGAGACACAGAGAGACAGAGAGACACAGAGAGACAGAGACACAGAGAGACAGAGACACAGAGAGACAGAGACACAGAGAGACAGAGACAAAGAGACACAGAGACACAGAGAGACAGAGACACAGAGACACAGAGAGAGAGACACAGAGAGACAGAGACACAGAGAGACAGAGACACAGAGAGACAGAGACACAGAGAGACAGAGACACAGAGAGACAGAGACACAGAGACACAGAGAGACACAGAGACACAGAGAGACAGAGAGACAGAGAGACAGAGAGACAGAGAGACAGAGAGACAGAGACACAGAGAGACAGAGACACAGAGACACAGAGACACAGAGAAACAGAGAGACAGAGAGACACAGAGACACAGAGAGACAGAGACACAGAGACACAGAGACACAGAGACACAGAGACACAGAGACACAGAGACACAGAGAGACAGAGAGACAGAGAGACAGAGAGACCGAGAGACAGAGACACAGAGACACAGAGACACAGAGACACAGAGACACAGAGACACAGAGAGACAGAGAGACAGAGACACAGAGAGACACAGAGACACAGAGACACAGAGACACAGAGAGACAGAGAGACAGAGAGACAGAGAGACAGAGAGACAGAGAGACCGAGAGACAGAGACACAGAGACACAGAGAGACAGAGACACAGAGACACAGAGAAACAGAGAGACAGAGAGAGAGAGAGACACAGAGACACAGAGAGACACAGAGACAGAGAGACACAGAGAGACACAGAGAGACAGAGACACAGAGAGACAGAGACACAGAGAGACAGAGACACAGAGAGACAGAGACAAAGAGACACAGAGAGACACAGAGACACAGAGACACAGAGAGAGAGACACAGAGAGACAGAGACACAGAGAGACAGAGACACAGAGAGACAGAGACACAGAGAGACAGAGAGACACAGAGACACAGAGAGACAGAGACACAGAGACACAGAGACACAGAGAGACACAGAGACACAGAGAGACAGAGAGACAGAGACACACAGAGACACAGAGACACACAGAGACACACAGAGAGACACAGAGACACAGAGAGACAGAGACACAGAGAGACAGAGAGACAGAGAGACACAGAGAGACAGAGACACAGAGAGACAGAGACACAGAGAGACAGAGAGACACAGAGAGACAGAGAGACACAGAGACACAGAGAGACACAGAGAAACAGAGACACAGAGAGACAGAGAGACACAGAGAGACAGAGAGACACAGAGAGACAGAGACACAGAGAGACAGAGAGACACAGAGACACAGAGAGACACAGAGAAACAGAGACACAGAGAGACAGAGACACAGAGAGACAGAGAGACACAGAGAGACAGAGAGACACAGAGAGACAGAGACACAGAGAGACAGAGACACAGAGAGACAGAGAGACACAGAGAGACAGAGAGACACAGAGAGACAGAGACACAGAGACACAGAGAGACAGAGACACAGAGACACAGAGAGACAGAGAGACACAGAGACACAGAGAGACAGAGACACACAGAGACACAGAGACACAGAGAGACACAGAGAAACAGAGACACAGAGACAGAGAGACACAGAGACACAGAGAGACAGAGACACACAGAGACACAGAGACACACAGAGACACAGAGACACAGAGAGACACAGAGAAACAGAGAAACAGAGAGACACAGAGACACAGAGACACAGAGAGACACAGAGACACAGAGACACAGAGACACAGAGACACAGAGACACAGAGAGACAGAGACACAGAGACACAGAGAGACAGAGAGACACAGAGAGACACAGAGAGACACAGAGAGACACAGAGAGACAGAGACACAGAGAGACACAGAGAGACACAGAGAGACACAGAGAGACACAGAGAGACACAGAGAGACACAGAGAGACACAGAGAGACACAGAGAGACACAGAGAGACAGAGAGACACAGAGAGACACAGAGAGACACAGAGAGACACAGAGAGACACAGAGAGACACAGAGAGACACAGAGAGACACAGAGAGACACAGAGAGACACAGAGAGACACAGAGACACAGAGAGACACCGAGACACCGAGACAGAGAGACAGAGAGACAGAGAGACACCGAGACACAGACACAGAGAGACACAGAGAGACACCGAGACACCGAGACACCGAGACAGAGAGACACCGAGACACCGAGACACCGACAGAGAGAGAGACACAGAGAGACAGAGACACAGACAGAGAGAGAGACAAAACTAAAGTCAGAATTGTTCTTGTCTTGTTTGAATGTTGGTACAAACGTACAAAAATGTGTGTTTTAAATGTTAAAAATGTATTCATGCATTTTTTTTTTTTTTTACACTGACTGATTTATTGATTTTTATTTTATTATATTTATTGTTTGTGATTATTTGTTCATTGCATGTGTAATGGCCAATGCTTTGGCAATACTGTACAAGTCATGCCAATAAAGCTCATTTGAAATTGAAATTGAAATTGAGACAGAGAGAGAGACAGAGAGAAGGCCAGTGTCTTAGATCTTCTGTTTGGGCTGGTGATGGTCTCGTGGGCCGTTTTTGGACAGTAAGATATTAAATGGAAAAAAAAAACTTTGGTGTCTCATTCTTTTAGTTTGCCTCTCTGTTTATATATTTATCTATCATCTCTTTCTCTCTACTGTCACTTTAATGACTTTTATGACTAATAAGTGAAGCAGCAACAGCAGGAGAAGCATTTTTATTAACACAATCTTTGTTACTGTGGTAGGTGGTACTGAAAGTGCACTTGGCCGTTCTGCAACAAATCCTTTCAGCCACTTGGTGTCATACTTGCACAAAGAAGAAATGAAGAAATGCAGAAAAATGGGACAGGGCTAGTAATCATATCAAACCGACTTAAAGCAGAATCTGCAAACAAAACAGCATTTCTTAGAACTAACATAATTTTTCTGAGCCTTTTTTATACAGTAACTTTTGGTGAGGGAATGATTTTTAAAACATCTTGCCAGTTAAGGAGAAACTCTTAAAAATAATGGGCGTGTCAGTCCTAATTTTAGGACTCCTAAATTTTTGCTCTAAGATTATTTCACAAAGCATTTTAGCGCTAAAGCCAGCTCCTAAATCTGTGAAAAGTTAGGGGTAGTCAAGATGACTTCTAAATCACTAAGACCAAACAATCCTAAAATGGCTGTTGCTTGCATTCCGCGCAAAGATACTGTAGACCATTGAGGCAACAGGCGATAAAGCCTTTTCTTCATAAATGCAATAAATATTTAGATTTATAGATTTTAGTCTGTGATGACATAACATAAAGGTTCATTTATGTACAGGCAAAATGCATTGACTGATGGAGAATAAAACATTGCAGTCAAGTTGAAAATAATGTCCTACAGTATATGCCGTCGCCGATAGCCTTGTGGGCTTCTCATGGACCTGTCCCGATCCCATCCCCCCTTTCTCTCTTTCATTTCGCTTTCTCGCTGTCCTATCATAATAAAAAGGCAAAAATAAATCTTTGAAAAAAAAAAAAATAATGTCCGATTACCTGTGCCAGTTTTGTTCAAGAGTTCAACTTCACTCTTACAAATGTTTGAATAGAGTAATAGAGTAAAATAAGCGTATTTGGCGAGCTGTCCGAGGGGAGGTTCCAAGTTCGCAATTAAGCCCAAACCCAGAACCAGCCAACAGTGAGGAGTCGGGGTGTCGGAGGGATGAAGAAAACTGTCGAGTTAACAAGGTGAGTCGGGTGTGTGTGTGTGTGTGTGTGTGTGTTTGTATGTATATATATATATATATATATATTCACAGTATAAGCCTCCTCTCGAGCTGATTAGATGGTTCTACCAGAAAGACTCAGGAGATAGAATAGAATGGTGTAACAAAGCATTAATTTATTGACGGCCCAGCAAGAAATTATTTATAAAATTATTGGTAACACTTTATTTTGATGGTCCCTTTTGAACATTCTGTTGACTATAAGTAACTTTGCAACTACATGTCAACTAACTCTCATTAGAGTATTAGTGGACTATCTGCTTCATATCTGCAAACTCTTTATTGTGATGGTCCTCCAACAGACACTCTACTGACTATAAGTAACTTTGCAACTACATGTCAACTTATTCTAACCCTAACCCTACAAGTCTACTAATACTCTACTGACACTCTAATGAGAGTTAGTAGATATGAAGGTGCAATGTTACTTATAGACAACAGAATGTGTTAAAGGGACCATCAAAATAAAATGAAACCAAATTATTTGCCGTAGGCCGCATCTGTAGTGCATAATCCGAGGGTAGCGGATCTGCATTTCCTGCCTGAAGACGAAGGCAGGGCCGCAGCAGACCCCCCCCGGGAGGTATGGACAGTAGAGATGCGCGGATGGGCTATTATTTCATCCGCAACCGCATCACAAAACTCATCATCCGTCCGCCATCCATCCGCACCAACGTTTTTGACCAATTTTCAAAACCGCACCCGCCCGCAATCCGCTGATTGGGCGATACAAGGCGCTGCTGATGACAGCCGCGAGACTAGAAAGCTCTCAGAATATCAGCAGTGAACTCCGTCTCCGATCGGCGCGCAGGGACAAAGATAACAATATTTAACAATGTATATATATTTTTTATATATTTGATTGGTTCAACCGCCCGCCACCCGCTCGAATTTAATTAAAATATTTTTTTTCGTCACGTCATTCGCCCGATCTGTTACCGCCAACCGCGCATCTCTAATGGACAGGACCATCCTGGTGGTGGTGGGGAGGGTGGAGGTAATTGTTTGCGTCAGCATCTGCGAACTCAAACAAGTGTTAGTACCGATCCTTTATACAGCAAGTAGGACATGATTGGATAGATGTGAAGTAATAAGTGACGTAGTAATTGAGTCTTCCTGGTAGAACTTATGCTAAAGATTTCATTGATCTTCCCTAACTTTTGTTTATAAAACCTAATTTGTCACTTGGCCTACATTTTAAAATCTTTATTTGAATATGGCAACATTTTTATTTTTAAACCTTTATTTAAATATGTCAATATGATACCTTGTTCTACAATATTAGATATAGTAAGCGTGATGACATTATCCATAGCAACAAGGTCAACCCCACTATTTCTCTTAGCTCAAGACTTCTCTCCATACTGCATAAAATAAGATAAAAAGTCAGTTCTCCTTAAGTTCACACTGATGTCCTATTAAAGTAACCGATGTGCAGGTGTATTTAATTATATTAACTGTCAACATGATCCAGATTTTATACTAATTTTAAATAGCACACTGCGTTTAAAAGATTAAACATTTAAAAAGAAGCATAAATACAGTAAAATCTGTATTGTGAAACATTTTTACAATTTAAATAACTTTTTTCTATTTGAATATATTTTAAAATGTAATTTATTCCTGTGATCAAAGCTGAATTTTCAGCATCATTTCTCCAGTCTTCAGTGTCACATGATACTTCAGAAATCATTATAATATGCTGATTTGCTGCTCAGGAAACATGTCTGATTATTATCAATGTTGACGGGTTTTTTTTGTTTTTTTTTCAGGATTCTTTAATGAATTAAAAGTTCAAAAGAACTGCATTTATTTGACAAAATATTTTTTATCAATGTAAATGTCTTTACTGTCAATTTTGCTGAAAAAGAATATTAATTTATTTAAAAAAAATCCCCAAAACCCCAAAATTTTGAACGGCAAACTTCATGTGTGAAATGTTTTGCTTGAAAAGTGTGCTTGTACTACTTGTAATTAAACTTTTGAAATTCGACTCATATTTTTTTTTTAAATGTAGTGTTCAAATACATTTTCTATCCGTTGTATCACATATTAAACTTTGTAGCAGTAATACACGCAAACACACATTGTTATTTTTCTGATTGAATGCATATAGTATGGAGTAAAGTGTACTTTGTCTGGTTTAGTGGGCATTGAGCCACTGCTTCCTGCTGGGTTTAAATAAGGAAGGGTCAGTGTCTCTTTGATCCAGTGACTTTGCTTGTTTCTAAGGATTTGTCTGGGAAAGGTTAATTTGGCATTGCGACAGAAGATTGTGAATTGATTGTGAACTCATCATACTGTAAAAGTGCAATTATAAAGTTTTTTTTTTTGTTCTTGTTCCTGTTATGGAAATACATATAACGTGGAAGGTTTAAAATTATTATTTTTTTAGCACAGGTTTTTGGATGTTCCGATTGTTCTTTATGTGGCTGAACTGAATATGCAGAAGATGTTCTTGCTCATGGTTGTAACAGTGAAGTAATGTTATTCTATGGGGGTAGAATTGTTGCATTATTCCAAATAAATAGATTATGATCCACAAATAAATGTAAAGAGATTCACAAAAATATATCAAATTCACAAATAAATAGATTAAGATCCACAAATAAATGTAAAGAGTTTCACAAAAATATATATATAATTCACAAATAAATAGATTAAGATCCACAAATAAATGTAAAGAGTTTCACAAAAAATATAAAACCCACAAATAAATAAAATTAGCTTTGCAAATAAAAATATATATTTACAAATGTGTTTTATGCCACAAACACAACTCGGCCTGGTATTTATTTGTGAACCGCTTTCTGTGCATTTGTAAATCCCCTCACACATTTGTGAATCGGTTCCTGTGCATTTGTAAATCCCCTCACGCATTTGTGGATTTTGAAACACTTCTAGCGTTGACGTGCTAGACAAATCCACAAATAAGTGGACTCCACCCACCCTTTACCTAAGCCAATCAGATAACGGCCACATTGAGCTGACCAATCATAGCACGTTCTCGCTACGACCAATCACGTTAGGCTTTATTCTCGGGCGAGAACTGGATCTGATTAATTTTGCAGATATTTGCACTCCTGAAAGCATCTGTAATGGGAGCTTCATTCAAATTAGCTGTTTGTGTGGTTAAAACACCCCGTTTCCAAAAGATTGTTGGAGTTTAAGGCTTCTTTATATTTATTATTCTTTATTATTAACTCAGGATTACACACAAATTATCATCACAGATCCCGAGCATCATAACACCCTTTCCACTGGAGTCAAGCGGCGCGTCAAAAGCAAATAGCCGATTATCTTCCCTGCCGTAGCAGATTCAAATCATGTAAAACTAACATGTTCCCTTTCGAAGGGAACTCAACAATACGTCAACGACGTTATGGGGAACGCCTCAGGCGTGACCGGTGTCTGAAATCACTATCAAATCACGTCAATCATATTGACCGGCGACAGCCCGTGAATCATTAGCGTGAATGATTAACGTGCGACCTGGAAGTATAAAAGGGTGCCTTGCAAACATGACAAATCTCATCGTCTTCAGGGACTGTCTGTTTGAAAACGCTACTCAATGAAACGGTAAGAAAATTAAATGTACAGCACACGAGTGTGCTTTTTCTGCCTAGGAGAAGAGCGCGCACGGGAGGTTCTCGAGGGAATCCTCTGTGTGAACTGTGAGCGTTTTTCTCTAAAAAGCTCCGCTCTCGTCTGGCCCTCTTCTCGAGTGAAGGGGGTTCAACGTCTGGTCCTCGTGGTCCCGCTCGTGCCGAGGCAGAGCGGCGACTTGCATCATGGGCGTCCAGATAGAGCTCGTCGATCACCTTGAGAGTGCTGTAAACCTCTCAGATGATTCGACGGCTGACGAGGGCGAACTGCAGGTCGATGATGAGGATTTTTCACCGACAGTTTCCTGCAGTTGCTGCTCTTCAGGACGAGCAGGAGATGGCTTAGGAGGTTTATATAAAAAAAAAAAAAAATCAGGTAGATCCTGAACCCTCTCAGCCACCCTGCCCCGTGTATGCAGGTCTGGTGGATGTTGTGGAGCGCGCCGCCAACAGGCTATAGCTGCCATGGCAACGCGCTAGAGGACCGCTCGCAGTAGGCTCGGCGATCGGTTTCTCCCCGGCCATACACCACCAGCTCAGGTGAGCCTTCCATTCCTTCCTGATCTTCACACAGAGATCTAGAGGGCATGGAAGAGCCCATACTCTGCCCGTATTCACTGACATCAGCGGGTTAATTTCGCTGATGTTGAGGGGATCGCAGAGCATGGGTATGTGTCGATGCCGCCCATTTGATGAGTCGTTTGCGAACTATCTCGTGTCTGGGCAGGCGTCGACACTGAGAGCTCCATTTCTGCCATCCAAACCGCTAAAGACAACAGCGCGTTTGAATGACAGAGCATACACGGCAGCAGTTCAGGCTGGTGCTTCCCTGCACACCATGGCGGTGCTGCAGGCATACCAGGCCGACCTGCTGCAGGATCTCGACCAGGGGGCAGGGATGTCCCCTGAGGTGGTTACTGAGCCGCGCCGAACCACGGTTCTTGCGCTCCGGGCCACCAAACAAACTGCTGCCACGATCAGTCGGTCGATGGCGGCGATGGTGGCCACGGAGAGACAGCTTTGGTTAAACCTGGCCGACGTTGAGGAGAAAGAGAAGGCCTTTCTCCTCGATTCGTCGGTTTCGCCCTCTAAACTCTTTGGCCCCTCCGTGGAGGCGGTGCTTGGGAAGTTCAGGGAGGCGAAGGCGCGCTCAGCTGCTTTTAGGACCTGCATACCGCTGAGATCCGGTTCCACGCCCAGGCAGGCGCGAGGGCCTGGCCCTTCACGGTCTGAGGACCGTAGACAGGGCCAGAGAGCCAGTGTCGCCTCTCGTGCGCCCCCTCCGTGGAGGAACAGGGCACAGAAAAGGCGTGACTCCCGCAAGAAGAGGGATCTGAGGGAGGTTATCCAGCACAAGCGCATACAGCGTCGCTGATGGATAATCTCCCCGGAGGGCTTCATTAAAAAGAAATCCAGCCCTCTCCTCTCTTCTGACTCCCCAGACGTTCATTACATCAGGCCTGGGGCTGGGCCTGTGATAAGAACGATGTTCCAATGGCCCGACTAGGCTTGGTTAGTAGAAACGCCTCTTTCAGGCATGTAAAGTGGTGGACCCCAGGTTCATAAAGAACTATCTGGCGAGTCTTCACTCCGCACGCCGCAGGTGAGCTGACTGGTCTTTTCAAGAGTAAATTTTTGTGAATTAAAATTCCGAAATGTATCTCTCTACAGACCTCGTTCCCTGTATAGAGCTATGGGGTCATGTCATTTGCCATGTCATCAGGTAATAAGGTAAGAGAAGTTTCCTGGATTATTAGGGCCCTGAAGTTCCCCATTAGGTGGCCAGAACGATAACTATGTTAGCCTTCGGGTTTTTTAGCCACCTCAGGGTAGAGTAGTTGGTCTCTCTCTTAGAATTTGTTACTTATAGTGTTGACTGACGCTAGAGCTTCAGATAGATCTTATGTCCGGCCCACGGGTCCGTTTGACTTCGACTGAGTATTTCGCCCCTTGAGCTCTGTTTGGGTTTTCATTAGGCTGAGCGATCTACAGCCTTTGTATGGAATAATACAGACTATATTCTTTAGTAAGGCTGTGGCTCCTCCGAGCCCTCAGATAGATCTATGCCTGCAGGCTGGCCCTCACCAGGGCCGCCTCTGTAGCTGGCCTAGGCTGTGCCAGGGATAATAAAGGCGCTCTGCTAAAAAATTTAGCATTGCTTCCTCTGAACCTTCACTTTGTGAATGTAGGTTTCAAGCATCCCTGTATAAACAGCCTCCTCCCATGGGAGTCGTTAGGCCAAGGCCCGCCCCCTTCTCTGCATTCTGGGGAGACTAGAGTAATGCAGCGTGGTGCAGAGGATGGTTTGTAAGGACATGGTAGGCCTCAAACAGGCCTCCGTGGTATTTATGTCTTTATTGAGCAGGGTTAGGCCGTCTTTCGCTTCACGAAGAAGACTGGGTTTCCTGCCCGACCCTGCCATGCAGAACTGGCCTACGAATTTAGGCCGCCAGTTTAGGCTTCACTCACCTCGCTGAGCTACTGCTCGAGCACTAGGTTGTAGGTGGTTGGCTTTCATTCAAGCCCCACTCCCCTAGGTTGGGCACAGATACATTTCTGTCACCCTAGAGCCGCTGGCAGGCCCGCACCCTGGTAACCTCAGGGTGAGGTGTGAGTATTCCCCTGTGATTCAGGGTAGGTCTGAGCGCTTCACTCCCAGTTCTGTTTTTATCCTACCTCGCACCACTATGGCTCGGGTCGAGTATGAAGTAAGCTTCACTTCTTCTTTGGTCGAAGTACGCTCCCCTGAAGCCAGAGCATTGCCCTGAGCTGACGCCCATGCATAGATGGTAGGCCCCTGACTGATTGGGGCCTCCGTTGAGGCAGAGTGGTGTATGTTGTACTCCCCTTGTTTTTAAGGGTGCTAGCTTTCTTGCGGAGTACACTGCCATGGGCAATGTGATTAGGCACCAGGATGCTGTAGGCGCTGTGTAAACAGCTTTTCTGCCAACGAAGGCTGCGCCATTAGGTAGTAGGCCTCAGCAGGCCTCCTTGATTGGACAGCCCCCTAGAGGGCACCATAGGCCAGCTCACTTTACGTGGTTGGCCTTGGTGGTTCGGGCAGTTGACTCACTGATGGGTAGTAGGCCTTTAAACAGGCCGCCTCGGAGGTGAGTCCCAACATTGTGGGACAGCTTGTGTAGTACGGTTCCCAACAGTGTACTTTATGGCAGAATATGACTTGCTATTAGCTAGTAGGCCCGACCAGGCCTCCCTGATAGGCAAGTCCCCAGCTGGCTGGCCTAGCAGGCCACCTTATACTATCACCCGGACTCAGGGCTCAAAGCTACCAGTGGTTATCAGGTAGTAGGCCACTCAGGCCTCCCTGAAGGTGAATTCCCACTTAAGATGGTTATCAGGTAGTAGGCCTCCCCCGGCCGCCCTGAAGGCGAATTCCCACTTACGTTGGCTATCAGGTAGTAGGCCGCTTTGGGCCTCCCTGAATGTGAGCTCCCAAATATTTTGGCTGTCAGGTAGTAGGCCTCACCAGGCCTCCCTGAAGGTGAGTTCCCACATGCTGTGATTATCAGGTAGTAGGCTCCTCCAGGCCTCCTTGAATGAGAACGGTCAGGTAGTAGGCCTCACCAGGCCTCCCTGAAGTTGAGTTCCCACGTACTGTGGTTATCAGGTAGTAGGCCTCTCTTGGCCTCTCTGAAGGTGAGCACCCCACATACTGTGGTTTTCAGGTAGTAGGCCTCTCTGGGCCTCCCTGAAGGTGAGCACCCCACTTACTGTGGTTATCAGGTAGTAGGCCTCACGGGCCTTCCTGTAGGTGAATTCCCACTTACGTTGGCTATCAGGTAGTAGGCCTCTCCGGGCCTCCCTGTAACGTTCCCTAGTGTTGCTGGGTTTATGAAGCTAGTGGTCTCTTGCTATCAGTTTCAGCTAGCCTTAATAGGCAGCTGCTGAAGGCGAGCTTGCGCCCAGGCTCGCTAAAGTGTTCATTCTCTGCTATTGGTTCCCTCTCTGAACTTTTTCTGCCTACAGCCTGGTTCGCCTACCAGGCAGACCAGTGCTCCCCTCACCGAGGGTCTCTATGAGCATGCGGCTTCCTGAGTCTGGTCAGACGGTCGTAGGCCTCTCGTGAGGCCTCCCAGTTAGATCAGCCCTTAGGCCTTCACAGGCCTCCTCAGTGGTTTGAAACACAGACAATGGGTTGATCCGTGGATCGAGTAGAGAAACTCCCCTCGCTAGCAAGGGTTGGAAAGCACTATGCTGAGTCATACTCTCCGGGATATCCCGTCTCTGAGATCCGGGCCGAGTGGTTCACTGCCAGCTTCGCAGTCCCTCGGGTTGGATGCCTTACTTAAGGCTTTGTTGTCCAGAGGCTCTGTCTTCAGACAGACAGGATTTGGCCAGGCTAAGTGTCTATGTACTGACGCCAGGTCAGGCCGTCCTGGTGGCATTTCGGGGTGAGTACGTTCCCCTGAATAGTGACTGGCTGGGGTTCCTTCGGGTTCCCTAGCCACATTCCCTAGAAGGGACCCCTTCTAATTGGAAGCTGTGGTTCCAGGCCCGGAGCCTTCCCAGGTAGACCTTTCATTTAACCATGTTTATGAAGGTTTTTCTGTGAGGCTGTAGCTTGGGCTATGACCGTAGGGAATGCTGTCACTGACAGCCCAGTGTGACCTGAGGGTGAGTGGTTCTAGCGTTTCATTTGAAGTTGCTGGTTCTGACAGTTGTCACTGCCACTTGGCATGCACTCCCCTTAGCATGGCGGAGTTGGTATATTGTTCCCCATAACGTCGTTGACGTATTGTTGAGTTCCCTTCGAAAGGGAACGTCTCAGGTTACGACTGTAACCTATGTTCCCTGAGAACAGGGAACGAGACAATACGTCTCCCTGCCATGCCTCGGGGCTTGCCTACCGTACAGTCCCTTCAGACGATAAGGTGATTTGTCATGTTTGCAAGGCACCCTTTTATACTTCCAGGTCGCACGTTAATCATTCACGCTAATGATTCACGGGCTGTCGCCGGTCAATATGATTGACGTGATTTGATAGTGATTTCAGACACCGGTCACGCCTGAGGCGTTCCCCATAACGTCGTTGACGTATTGTCTCGTTCCCTGTTCTCAGGGAACATAGGTTACAGTCGTAACCTGAGACGTTTGCAATGTTAACACATTTTGTCCATGACGTCTGTTTTCTTACCTAAAGATATATGACGTATAATCTTCTTTATTGACTATGCTGGCTACATGAAAATTCATAATTCGTGATAGTGTCTACTGGACGCGGCGCAGCGCGACACGATGATTCACTGATAGTAAACGGATGCCCATTCTTCTTCTGTAGCGGCTACTACACGCAACTACGGAGGACACATCATTTGCACATTTGCTCCTTTGTAGAAAGCCTTGCACGGGGTAGACACGATGTTATAAATTACAAAACGGATGATTTTGTCTTTTAAAGCACAATCGTTGTGACAAATAGCTAGCTATAGGACATAAATATTATGTAGAATACAAAATATCAGCCCAAATGACCATCATTGAAGATGTAACAGCGTGTAGGCTAATGGGGTTTTAGTGGATAATGCAATGCTGAAAAAATACATTTTTGCATTTATATTGGATGCTGTAAGTAACTTTTACAATACAATATTATTAAGTCTGATTCATATGAAATATTATTTGTGTGATCAAGCGTTTTAACGGATAAATTCAAATCGCTTGTCTGCTGGGCATTTCACTTTTAAATGCATGTTATATATTTAATCATTAGATCCACGGACCTGCTATTTAAAACTTGAATGAAGAAGTGGGAAAAGCTGTTGTGACAGTAATTTCCCCAATATTACACAAACTCGCGTATTTATCATGAGGTTGAATCCAGCTATTCATTATTCAGCAACGCATTGATGCTTTTCTGTTTTATCATGAATAACGTGACGCTTCCATAACACGTTGTTCCCATAACGTAAGCACTGTTTCTCTGCCATTTTCAAAGGCTCATAAAAATGTATCTTGGCTTGATACACAGTCTAATGGTCTAACTCTAACGAAATCCAAATTTTAAACATATTTTACTGAAGCAATATTATGGCCTTATAGCCTTACACTTCCAATTGACCCAATGCAGATGAACGAGCAAAGTTATTTCAGGGAAAGACCACTCTGATTGTAAAGCCTAACGTGATTGGTTGTAGCGAGAACGTGCTACGATTGATCCGCACAATGTGGTCGTTATCTGATTGGCTTAGGTAAAGGGTGGGTGGAGTCCACTTATTTGTGGATTTGTCTAGCACGTCAACGCTAGAAGTGTTTCAAAATCCACAAATGCGTGAGGGGATTTACAAATGCACAGAAAGCGGTTTACAAATAAATACCAGGCCGAGTTGTGTTTGTGGCATAAAACACATTTGTAAATATAGATTTTTATTTGCAAAGCTAATTTTAATTATTTGTGAGTTTTATAATTCTTTGTGAACTCTTTACATTTATTTGTGGATCTTAATCTATTTATTTGTGAATTTGATATATTTTTGTGAATCTCTTTACATTTATTTGTGGATCATAATCTATTTATTTGGAATAATGCAACAATTCTACCCCCATATTATTCTGGGATGTAGCAGCTTTGAATTGTGCACTTTGCACGTGAGCAGTGTAGCTGATGGCTGCTTTGAAACATTGATGACAAATCCCCCCTCATCTCTAAATGTTTTCCTGATCAACACAGACGGAACGGATTGTCACGCTGAGAATGATTCATAACATTCTCTTTATAGCCAAAAATGTCATTCTTTCATAAGAGGCCATTCTTTATTGCCAGAATCACCCGCCCATTATATTGAAAGGCCACAAGAGGTTGATTCACAGTCACAGTGGTTTATAAGCTCTTGTGTGACTTTTTGACGATGTCAGCAGCTGACAATGCAATATGATTTCATTCTCCACAAAAAAAGAATCAGCTCTTATGTTCACTTTATTCTCATAATTTTTCTGTTGACTTTAACAGCAACCAAGATCTTATATCCTATTGATTTCATGCATACTGTAGTACATGGAGGGGGAAGCTCTGTGCACCACCATACATTTTTTCTTTTTAAAAAACAGATTAAAATATATTTGCTGCCATCTTGAGCCATTTGAAGTTCTGTCAGTTCCTACTTCCAACTCTATGACTTTCACACTTGTTTTCACAAGAGATTCCAGATGAATTATTTGTTATGGTTATTTACACAGATGATGTGAACTCAGATCCTATTCATAATTAAGTCATTTTGCATGATTTCTTTTTTTTAATTGCCATGACAGCCAGCTTAAATAATGAATAAGATTCTTTCCTATAAGTCTTCCCTAATGCCAGAAAATTCCCTTAAATCAGCATCACGCTCCATAATTATGTGATCTCCACTAACAATGTGTCAGCGTTTGAAAGAGGGATGCGTCTGTTGGATTTATTTGACAGAAGTCATCTCAGTACAGGCTAGTTTGAAGTTTAAGTTTTTTAAGTTTACAGTCAAGTAACCCTTGATGTTTATAAAACCTTCCCTGCTGCATTTTATAAAGCTAATGGGAACGAGAATACCAACGCTGCCACACTATAAAGTGTCTGGACCCCTCAAGGTTGTGTAGTGTGTGTGCACAAATGTAGGAGAAGTCTCAGACATTACCTTGGGATGTTGACTCAAGGCATGGGAGTGATGAAACTAGAAGTGAAGCTTGACCGTGCGCCTCATAGGCTAGAGCAATGACATTCCTCACCCAATGTGACACCGTTTGTCTGGTGGTGGCCGCCCCCCGGTTGCGGCCCTCCATAGCAATTTATGCCACTGGCTCGTGTGGTGGAAGTAAGTCCGAAGAGCACAAACTGGACACGGTAAGCGTAGTGAATGGCAGTGGAAAGAAGGCTTCAAGAATGACCAGATGCATGGTCTAAAATGGAACTTCAGGAAGATAGTCAGGGTGAGGGTCCAAAATAGCCTTGACCAATCCAGGGGTAAAGTCTAAGCTGGATGGCGAGACTGACAGAGCCTGCAAATCCCCAATTCTCTTTAGTGAAGTAATAGCTCTGAGAAATACCATCTTTAGAGTCAGAAGCTTGACAGGCGCTGAATCTAGTGGCTTAAAGGGGATCCCGACCAGCCCCTTAAGAACTAAGGCTAAGTTCCACGAAAGGACTTTTACTCTGACAGGTGGCCTCAGCCGCCTAGCTCCACGAATGAAGCGAGCAATCGGGGAGAGCAGTTTGCATCCACCCAGAGTAGCATCTGCTGCACCAGCCTGAACAGGGGGCGCAATGCAATAGCCCCTGAGATCTGGGAAGAAGTTTTTTGCAAAAAACACAGCCCTCCTCTTTAGGGGGTTGATGTGCCTAGAGAGATGAGGGCCTTGCCAAAGACCCTGAGCTGGGCGACCATCCGTGACAGTGACCCAGCTCGTGAGTGAGGTGTCAGTCATAATGATGATGGGAAAACGCCTCTAGAGAGGGACCCAAGGTTACGAACCGGGGCTCCACCATATAGAAAGGGCACAAAGCACTCGGCGTGTGCCCTTACCATAAACATGGATTTTAGTAGGGGATGAACCCCTTGTTTTGAGCCACCATAGCATGTATGTAAGTGTCTCATTAGCGTTATGAATCTGAGCATTGAGCGTAGCTTTTAAATAGGGAAACACTATTTAAAATTTGTTTTAAAAATTATTTTGGCTATGGATACTGATTAATCAAATTGCCTTAAGCTGTTATTTATACGTTCATATAACTTCTAAAAAATGCTTTTTGTATTTTTTTTTTACTTCAATGAATCCAGTTAATCTAGATGTTACCACGGTTTTTGTTACCTGACAGAACTGGCAGTGTTCTCCCAGAAAATAATTCCATATTGATATCTACACTGAACAAAATTATAAACGCAATGCTTTTGTTTTTGCCCCCATTTTTCATGAGCTGAACTCAAAGATCTAAGACTTTTTCTATGTACACAAATGACCCATTTCTCTCAAATATTGTTCACAAATCTGTCTAAATTTGTTTTAGTGAGCACTTCTCCTTTGCCAAGATAATCCATCCACCTCACAGGTGTGGCATATCAAGATGCTGATTAGACAGCATGATTATTGCACTCCTCTTCAATGGCTGTGCAAAGTTGCTGGATATTGGCAGGACATGGACCACGCTGTCGTACACTGATCCAAAGCATCCAAAACATGCTCAATGGGTGACATGTCCGGTGAGTATGCTGGGCATGCAAGAACTGGGATGTTTTCAGCTTCCAGGGTTTATGTACAGATCCTTGCAACATGGGGCCGTGCATTATCATGCTCCAACATGAGGTGATGGTCGTGGATGAATGGCACAACAATGGGCCTCAGGATCTCATCATGGTATCTCTGTGCATTCAAAATGCCATCAATAAAATGCACCTGTGTTCGTTGTCCATAACATACGCCTGCCCATACCATAACCCCACCGCCACCATGGGCCGCTCAATCCACAATATTGACATCAGCAAACCACTCACCCAGACGACGCCATACACGCTGTCTACCATCTGCCCTGTACAGTGAAAACCGGGATTCATCCGCGAAGCGAACACCTCTCCAAAGTGCCAGACGCCATCGAATGTGAGCATTTGCCCACTCAAGTCGGTTACGATGACAAACTGCAGTCTGGTCGAGACCCCGATGAGGACGACGAGCATGCAGATGAGCTTCCCTGAGATGGTTTCTGACAGTTTGTGCAGAAATTATTTAGTTATGCAAACCAATTGTTGCAGCAGCTGTCCGGATGGCTGGTCTCAGACGATCTTGGAGGTGAAGATGCTGGATGTGGAGGTCCTGGGCTGGTGTGGTTACACGTGGTCTGCGGTTGTGAGGTCGGTTGGATGTACTGCCAAATTCTCTGAAACGCCTTTGAAGACAGCTTATGGTAGAGAAATGAACATTCAATTCACGGGCAACAGCTCTGGTGGACATTCATGCAGTCAGCATGCCAATTGCACACTCCCTCAAAACTTGTGACATCTTGACAGTGGCCTTTTATTGTGGCCAGCCTAAGGCACACCTGTGCAATAATCATGCTGTCTAATCAGCATCTTGATCACCTGTGAGGTGGATGGATTGTCTCGGCAAAGGAGAAGTGTTCACTGACACAGATTTAGACAGATTTGTGAACAATATTTGAGAGAAATAGGCCTTTTGTGTACATAAAAAAAGTTTTGGATCTTTGAGTTCAGCTCATAACAAATGGGGGCAAAAACAAAAGTGTTGCGTTTTTTATTTTGTTCAGTGTATATTCATATTTAATGCACAAATCTTTGGTAAAAAAGGATTTAAAACAACTTTATGGCTAATGTGATGAGAAAACACACCCACCTACTGGAACTGCATTGGACGTGTTGAATAAAGTGATTTACAACACAATTGCTCAAAGACTGAGATGGAAAATGGGACTAAAGTAGATTCATTATTGTCTCTCAGTATTAGCCACCCACAAATCACATTCATGCCAAATTCTGGACATTTCATTTGATATGCAAATCTATCACTATTCTCCTGTTTGACAACAATATGAGTGCAAAACAAGAGACCAATGCTAAAAATAACAATCCTGTAAGAGCCAACAGCAAATGAAAGGCATTATGTTCATCACCACATCTGAAAAACATGTTTAGCATGCCCTCCTAAATGTACTGTATGAGGTTCATGTAGGCATCCTGTTTTGTCTAAATATTAGCACGCAACTCTTCCTACAGCATTTTTGCTACAGAAATGTATGATGGCTCAAATCCTGCGAATCATTGAGAAGAGGTGTGCGCTTGGATTTCGAAACAAACATACTTACAAGTTCAGCAAAAGATAAACTTAAATTGAAGTTTCTAGAATGTTGCATACTTCCCTTCCCTACTATATTAAACATTATCTGAAAAAAGAAGCATGCTCAAATTCACAGTACTCATAAAAGAGTAGGTAAAAAGTACCTATTAAATTACTATTTTCTGCGAGATTCTGAAGTTTGGATAGAATGTAAACTACTATCCCATGATGCCACGGGAGAAGATTAGTGAATGAAACTGAAGCTGGTACAGTTGGTCACATGATAATGACAACAGGGCGAATGTATTACATCTGGATTACTTTCATACTACACACATTCATTCTTTGTTAGCACGCAGACTTCCACACCGGAGACCCCCGTTTTGAAACCCCCTCAGAGCGGGTCGAGTAAGAGCGGTTACATATAGCAACCTTCATGAACACCCTAGCAACCGCATAATGACCTTACATAATTTTACTCTTAGTAACTACATTGCGCTTTGACATTTCACATATTTTCTCCTGCATTCTTTGCATTCTTAATGAATAGCATTATTCCTGATATGCTCTTGCTGGCTTATGCAACTCACTCCATGAGCAAAGCATGTAAACAGTTTCAAACTTATTTAATCTTACAAAGCGTGTTAGTCACTGTGGTATGCTGTGTTGTTTGGCATTTATTTTAAAACCATTATTAAAACTCATCATGACATTTTCCATGGATAACAACGTGTTTGAATTGCATATGCTGTAAATTTGTTTCAGTGGAAGTGAATGCATGCAATTAATAAGATGTTAAGTATTTCAATAAAACATCATGTCCCTGTGCTGTGTATGTGTGAAAACTTTTCTATCACCCTGCCAGATTTCTTCAGATATTCCTGTACTGCATGATGTCAGTTGCTCTGTCAGATCACAGGAGTTAGTGTATAATTTCAAAAGGGGAATGAAATAAATGTTAAAGGCTTCTGAAATTACTGAATGAACTTTCTTATCATCCAGACTAATTTCTTTTTTTTTTAAACATGCTTTTCTGATAGGAAGTAGAGAACATGCTCTTTATTCTTCGTTTCAATTGATGTATTTACAGTAGGAAATGGTCTAACTGAGATATAGCTCCGAGAAGCCTGGAATTGCACTTTCTCTATATTAAAAGGGTTTTTGCATAGGACTTTTCATGAATTCATAGAACTCCTACTTAAAGACTGCAAAGATGTAAGCTATAGTTAAACAGTACTGGTGTTTCAAACCCAACAGAAATCAGGATTATTGATGGTGGCTGTTAAATGGTCACTGTGGATTCCTTCACAGACTGCTTTGTCATCAAACAGCCCACAGGAATGTACATCATCAGCAAGAGACCATCTACCAATCAGAATCAGGGATGATTGCCATGAGAGCTCTCACCTTTAGGAGAACTATTGCACTTATTGTGTGTAAATATATATGTATATATGTGGGAGTCGAAAAAAAGTCATAGACCAGTTGTGAAAATGCTTGCACTTGGCCTTTTTCTAATTTTAAACATTACCAATGTTATTGTCAACATAATTTCACAGAAAATATATCAAGTGAGCACAGGCAAATTAATATGAATTTCAGAATGTCTTAGTATGTGGGTTTCCCCCTATTTGTTGTTTAATGACAGCAGCACTCAAGCTGCATGAACTCCTTAAAGGGATAGTTCACCCAAAAATGAAAATTCTGTCAGTATTTACTCACCCTCATGTTGTTCCAACCTCGTAAGATCTTCGTTCATCTTCGGAACATGAATTCTGATATTTTTGATGAAATCTGAGAGCTGGATCACTCCTCCATAGGCTTCTTAAGGGATTGAAACTTGCCAGCCCCTAAAAGTTATTAAAGATATCGTTAAAATAGTCCAAGTGACTACAGTGACTCAATCTTAAGTTTATGAAACGACGAGAATACTTTTTGTGAGCAAAAAATAAATAATGACTTTATTTCGACTATTCATTTCCTTCTCTGTAGGCCTCGAGTCAGTTCACCAGTGATATAGCGCAGTTCTTCTGTTGTTGTACGTCACACGCATCACACACATGACCAGCGTCGGCCAATAGTGAGCCTACGTGTGACGTAGCTCTACGCAATCACACTATGTTAACTGACTAGAGGTCAACAGAGAAGGAAATTAATAGTTGAAATAAAGTCGTTATTTTTGTTTTTTTTGCGCACAAAAAGTATTCTCGTCGCTTGATAAACTTAAGATTGAGCCACTGTAGTCACGACTCACTTGGACTATTTTAACGATATCTTTAACTTTTCGGGGCTGGCAAGTTTCAATCCCTTAAGAAGTCTATGGAGGAGTGATCCAGCTCTCAGATTTCATCAAAAATATCTTAATTCGTGTTCCGAAGATGAACGAATGTCTTACGAGGTTGGAACAACATGAGGGAGAGTAAATACTGACAGAATTTTCATTTTTGGGTGAACTATCCCTTTAAGTTTGTGGAAAACCTTATGTTCATGTTCACCAGCATGATTTGAATAATCCAAAGAGCATCTTGAGCTTTAATGGAAGCAAGGATGTCACTCAGAATATAACAGATATACATGTTTGAGATAGATAGATAGATAGATAGATAGATAGATAGATAGATAGATAATTGTATCTATAATTGTAATACTATAATTGTATTACTTTTTTTTTCTTTTTTTTTTGGCTCCCTAGTCTTTAATTCATTATATTTTAACACTGGGTGATCATCTTGAGCTTTCTGTGTAATAAAGGTTACTGGAAGATCCAATTTCACCATCATGGATAACTAAGCAACTGACTGAAAGAAAAGTCAATCTTTTTATATCCCATGCATTACTTTTTCACAGAGAAGAATGTGTGCGTGTGCCCTTTTGGATAAATGGATATATCATGGGGTGAAAATGACTTTGACCTCTGAATCTTACTTGCAGAAGTCAGAATGTAATGTTTTTATGTTCTTGCTTTCTTGTTCCTGATAAGACCTGTCTGTGTGCATGCAACATGTTAGCATGTTTACATTTTCTGTTCTTAACCCAATTATGATTAATAAGCCTACAATGTGTGTGGTCATGTAAACACGTTAACCCATTTTCCTTAAGCATAAACCCACTGACACAGCCAGATTTTTGCCCATTACCCTGATTTTGCCCGGCATGTAAACAGCTTAACTGTTGTTTGTCAGCTTATTAAAATACGCATGTATGATATGTGACAGGAAAGCTTCCTCACTGCAGATTTAAGCACATCAATCCTGAGTGAGTATTTTGCGGTAGGGGAGGAAAAATTCAAGAAAGACTCTTTCTTGACCCAAGAATGAAAAATGTGTTTTCAAAAAGTGGTAAAGTCAAAATGCTCTATCTGTATGTTTTTCTTGCATATCTAGGTCATTAGTTTGCATGTAAATCGGTAAAACGGAATACATTAATAATCGGATTTTTTATATACGTATTTCAAGTGCATGTAAACATGCTTAGTGATGACCTTTGACCTGCTTGGTGCTTGTCCATGACAAGATTATTATTGTAAGAACTCTCCAGTGAGATGCATGGGCCCTTTTCCAGCGATATCCATAGCAGTTGCACTCAGAGATTGCCTGACCTCTACTAACAAGATCTGTCCCAATGCACAAGTTGTGTTTTTAGATTCAATAGTTTTTTGGGGTTTTTTTGTGCCAGAATTTTATTTTAATCAAGGCTCACCAAGACACATATTCTGTCATGAAAGAAATACCAGCGTCAACGTGATACAAGAATTGATCTTAACTGATAAAGAAGACTGTTTTCTACAAAACGGTCAGACACTAGAGGATTACGTGAGGCCTTATGCGCAACTCATTGTAGAAACATCTACATGTACAATGAGGTGCGCTGGGACGATGACACGTTGAAGCATCTTTTCTGAAGCAGGATAGATGATATCCTCGGGTAGATGCTGCTGATGGGGGAGGATCACTGCTGTTTTGCCAAGTTTGTGGATTACACCTTTTGGCTGTTCTGATCCTTCCTTATCACATGAGTTGTCCAGCTCAAACTCCCTCAGATAGCCATCATCTCCAGCAGCCGCTCCAGACAGGATCCATCGTTCCAGCCCCAGAGTGTCCTGGAGGACAAGAGAAATATTCAGCTGCAGACCTAACCTTGACGCCCGAGCCCACCACAAACCATGTTCAAGAGCTGCCTACTCCCTCAGAGCCAGAGCCTGCCAACTCGTCCTTCCCGGAGCTAGAACCGGAAGCCACCTCCGTCCCGAGACCCAAGCCCACTGCCAAATCCATGCTGTGGTGGCAATCCTCTACTGGATGACTACGGTGACTACTGTGTGTGTGTGTGTGTGTGTGTGTGTGTGTGTGTGTGTGTGTGTGTGTGTGTGTGTGTGTGTGTGTGTGTGTTTGTGTGTGTGTGTGTGTGTGTGTGTGTGTGTGTGTTGGCGAACGTTCTCTGCATGAAATCTGTCTGACATGGTTTCTTCTTAAAGAAACCTTGGATGTCCTGTTGCGGTGTAACTTAAAAATAAACAAAAACCCATTCAGTATAAATTACACATAGTTGCATGTAAAGTTCTCACATTTTAACGTTTACCACGGCTCTGCTTTTTTGGAAAAAGATTATAGTGCCTTTAGTCTTTAAAACAAAAGATAAAGTAATATTTATCTATTTTATATTTATGCAACTTTAGTCAGGTGCGCTGCCGCAGAATAACACTGACAAGTCATCTCTATTCAGTCTGCCGAAGTTACGTTAGCTAATCTAACGTCACTGGCTTGATCAGTCACACATGAAAGTAATCAGATTAACATACGGTGCGATATTTCAAAATATATACTGTAATTGAGTGTGTATATACCATAAACAGTGACGTGTCGAGGTGTCTCTTTGTCTCTTTGAAAAACGCGGACCTGTGATTCCGCTTTGCGAATCGCAAATCAAGCAGTGATTGACAGCGCTCTGATCCAATGGCGTTGGGCATTGTCAGGCTGACAGTAAATCTAGCCCAATGAAGTTGGGGGGGCACCAGGGGGGTCCAATCATATTCCAGGGGGGGCCAGTGCCCTCCCTGTGCCCCCCTTCTAGACACGCCCCCGGTGTGGCCCCAGCTTAAGTTGATTTGACAGAAGTAAAAAAAAGTCATTTTTTACAGTGTTGATCCTTTTAGTTTATTGTTTCCTAGTTAGTTCCCTTAGTTACTTATTCCTTCTCATCGGTTATCATGGTTACTTATTAGTTACAACTTGTTTAGTTCCCTTGTTTGCTGCTTTTCGTTGTCAGTTCTCATCTTTGTATTCATGGTTGTTCGTGTTAGAATTGTCTGTTAGAATTTAATACACACGTGTATTCTCCTGTGTATTTTCTCAAGATCTTAAATCCTGCAAATTGTGCATTGCATTATTAATTCAATTTTTTCTATGAGAGATCAACAGACGATTTTGCACCTTAATGGAGTTTTATTCCTTTAAAATGCATAAATGTGTCAGAATTTGTCTATGATACTGGAAAATGTTTGAATTACAGGAGACTGCAGGGTATGTTATCAGAAATATAAGTATATTAGCTCTCAGTTTATCAGCCTTTACAATGCTCTGCCTCACACTGACACTACGTTTATCAGGTATTTTGAGTGCGGCTGATCAATTGAAACTTTATAGTCTATATAAAGGGATTTTTTTTCATGTAAATACAGTTATGATTTTGAGATGTCCTATTCACTCATTGCGTATCAATAGCCTTTCAAAACGAATCTAAAAAGATAAATATAAAACAGACTTCGTTCAACTTCCCTCACTCGAGAGCAATAATTCATCACAAATTTCATAGTTCTCTCATCGTGCTGCAAGTATTCATAATGAAACATGGGCAAGTGCTCCACTGCAGTGAGTGCCAGATGATAAGACACAAATGAAGATGTGTGCATAAAATGATCACAGACACTGAAAAAATGTTAATCCCCAGAACCGCATCTATCCTGCGGGGTTATAAATAAATAATCTCATTTTTATTAATGTTTATTGCTTATGATTACATGTATTCTATGTGATTGTTTTTGTAATATCTTTTACATAAAGAACTTTTTTCATTTGACATTCCAATAATTCTTCAATTAAGCTGACTTTGATCATGCATACTAATTGGTTTAAGATTTATATTGCTATTTTTTATATTTAAAGGGGGTTTGTAATGCTAACTAACTTCTAAACTGCTACCTTTTTATATTAATTTTTAAAAGATAATAAGTTCTCTTTATACACTCTCAAGGGGCCTATTACCACAATTTAATTAAATGCATGGTTGCAAGATACAAATTAAGATTTATTGATTTAACCAAGTTGCAAACATTATTTTGATGAGATCTGTTGACATAATAATGTTGGTTTAATTGAAATGTCTGCATACATTTTTTTAATTAAGTTGTCATTACTTTACTTAAATTAGGCAGTGGATTTCTAGTTCCCAGCATGCTTTGCAAGTGTTGCCTTGTGTGTTTTAGTAGAGGGAAAGGCATGTTAGTGTTTAATGCTGTTAGGTTTGACATTTAAAAGAGTTATTGTTGAAGTTTTGTTACTATTGTGCTAAGGAGTATAGAGCTCGTGGTGAGGTTGTCGTTGGCTTGGCTTTATGAAGGTATACATTACATTGAATGTTGTTCTATCAGCAATAACTGTGCTAATTCCAGTGTTTAATTGCAAATAGGCAATTAAAAACACACACACACACACACACACACACTTTACCTGCTTTAGAAACATTCCTGTAAGTACTGCTAATAGGGATTTAAAATTCAAAAGGGGAGACAATTACCTTTTAAAGCATCCGTGTAAAAAAACTAACCTGGACATTGACGATTTGGCTAGAAAAAAAGAAAGGTTCTTCGTGCATTCCAGTGAATTATTAATGGGACATATCATAAATGAAGGAGAGCAGACCACAAATGCGCAGTATCCTTTTTACTCTTACAGCAGAATACAATGGGGGGAAAAAAGAAAAGAATCAGGAAGAAAAGAATGTAGCGACTGAAAATAGCTCTTATACCATAGATATTCTTGTTATACTACATCACATTAAAATACCAAGCGTTACGCTTTTCTCTTGAAGTCTGAACATGAGAACATGAAGGAAATGTTACAGCTCATTCAGTCAAATTGATGGATAAGGATTATTTGTTGCACAACCTTATGATTTGATATTTGTTTCTGTGTGAACTTGCTATCACCATGGAATGGTCAGAAAAACACACAGGAAATACAACATGTAAAAACAATTTTTACTTGATGTTTAAAACAAAACATCGTATCCAGTCTTGCCATTTGAAACTACACTTTCCCTTATTTGTACCCATGTTTATTAGATTAGTTTATTATTTAGAGAGAGAGAGAGAGAGAGAGAGACTTTTGACTTTTAAAGGTCTATTTATTTACAACAAATTAAAAAACATTAACTTTTAACAATGTTTCCAGGAGAAGAGAAGAAAAAAATGAAATACTAAAAATTAAAAATACAATAATAATCCTTTTCATACAGTACAACATACAGTAGCTACACTTACACTTTAAACATTTCCATGTCTCTGACCAGTTTATAGAAATTGTAATGTAAACCTTTTAAAATGGACACCACATCAGTTGATCCATCACCACTCTAAAGCTTTTTCCATGACAACCACATACCTAGTGTTTTAAGGTGCCATATTTTGAGAGAGAGAGAGAGAGAGAGAGAGAGAGAGAGAGAGAGAGAGAGAGAGAGAGAGAGAGAGAGCTCCCCTTCTCCCTTCCTCAGAAAGATCCTACAGGAGCAGTCCGTCTGCTGAAAGAGCGAGAGCTCAGGAACGTCAGAGTTGGAAGACAGAGTTGTTCCCGGTCTTTGCACGCTGTGCTCGGAGCAGATGGTACGGCAAAGTGAAGCGCTCTCGTAGTGTGTTGTCTTCAGCTGCTGTAAGGTAACGGAGCATCACTGAGTCAATGTGTGGATAAAGCTTGCTTTGTGTGTGTTTGCCATTCTTCCTCTCTTATTTTGCACTGTTTTACATCCTGCATGCTGTGTGGATGTGTATTGTTGTTTGTGTGTGTGTGTGTGTGTGTGTGTGTGTGTGTGTGTGTGTGTGTGTGTGTGTGTGTGTGTGTGCGCATGCATACATAACAGTGAGAAACAGTCGTTTAACTGTAAAGGCTCCCTTATTAAATAAGCATTAAATCTTATATTACTTCTGCTGGCTGTGTGATGCATAACATGTCCATGAGATATAGATTCAGTTGTATTTGAATGTAGAGAAAGAGGGTTTTTTCAGTATTTTAATCACTTGTTTGCCTTCAGTAGTTCATTCCAATGGTCCTGCTGTGTGACAAATGGATCTTTTAGAGTTCATTTATTCCAAATAATTTGAGCTCATAAAAGCTGCATGCATAGTAATAAAACCCCTTTTGTCAAGTCAAGTCAAATATATTTATATAGCGCTTTTCACAATACAGATTGTATCAAAGCTGCTTCACAGTATCAATCAAAACAACTTAACAATGTTTGTTTATTACTGGAAAAAAGACATCCAAGTTTAGTAGAGCTGATCAATGGTATGATTGGTTAATTAATTTGAATATCCCCAACTGAGCAAGCCAAAGGCAACAGTGGCAAGGAACCGAAAAACTCCATCCAGTTACCTAATGGTGTCCTAACACCCCATCAGATGACCCAATGGAGAAAAAAAAACCTTGGGAGAACCCAGGCTCAGTCGGGGGCCAGTTCTCCTCTGGCGTTTATGAACTAGAGGCCTTTACTACTGTGCAAGCAACTTGTCAACTTCCCATTAGTATTTCAGTTTCAAAAGCAGTTTGATTATATTTGACTCCACTTGATCGGCATTGTGTAGCTTAATAGTAGAGACTAGAGAAGCAATAAAATGCATTTAACCAGAAGTGCATAGTAACTAGTGCAAATGATCAGTGTGGTGCACAAGACAGTATGTAATTCCTTAAAATAATAAATCAGAGATTGTTGCAATGGACGGGTAAATTACTAAATAGAAGGGGTGTAACGGTACACAAAAATCACGGTTCGGTACGTACCTCGGTTTTAAAGTCACGGTTCGGTACGTTTTCGATACAGCAAAAAGAAAGAAATGCCAGAGAAATTTCCTATTTGTTAAAAGAAAAAATATTTTTTTAAACTACATACTTATTTTTTTCCTACATACTTTCATGTTTATAAATGGGGGTTATCTTTGAAGGATGAACAAATATTGTTTTGGTCATCACATTAAAAATTACATTTAAATATATATTTATTTATATAATATTTGAGTTTTGAAGTGCTGAAAAAAGATGTGTGAAGTACTTGAAAGCATTTCACTATTCCAGCCAAACTGGTTACAGTTAGTGTTACTATATTAAATCCATGGTGAATGTTGCTGGACTGTGGACGTAAAGTATTACTAGTTCATTCATGGCACAATGTTTCTCCTGGTTTCCACGTCAGCGCTGTTTGATCTAATAGAGATCTACAGTTAATAACGGAGAAATGTGAAAATGCTTCTCACTAGATCTCGCAGCGATGTTATTACTTCAGTGGTGAATTCAAATGTTTTCTTTACTGGATCTCTTAGCGCTGTGTAGTAACAGTGTCGCTTGATCGAGATCGGCTCGCGCTGCACAGATGTTGCTGGTCCGAACTAATAAACGATCCGTGAAGCACATGAGTAGGGCAGTTTCGTTCCGCTTTCATTACGCTTGCCATTTGATGTTGCGCAACATTGTCGTGGTCGCGCCAGCGCGAATTTTGTCGGCAGGAAAAATGGTCCAAGGAATCGTTCGGTTTAATGCGTACCGAACCGGAAGCCTCGAACCGAAACGGTTCAATACGAATACATGTACCGTTACACCCATACTAAATAGACAAAAAGTGGTGTTAGAAATGAATATGTTTGTTTTATTTCCATGTCTTTGAGCAGCCTACAGTCAACTTTTGACAGCTGAGCCAGATTCTGTATTTAATGGTTTGTTTTGATTGAAAGATTTAATTCATTCACTCTTGAAACTAAAGGTTCTTCAGTGGTTCTGTCTCTATTTCAGACCCCCAAATCACATACACATACAATGCTGTGACATTTTGTAGTATAAATAGAGTATAGTGTGTTCACTAAATAAAATTGCAGTTTAAATATCCAGATGATGCACTTAATTCGCAGATAAAACGTGGTGTGTTAGTGGCCATTCACACAGAATGCGCTTTCCCATTCCACTGCCCTACTTTCCCATTGTTTTTCAACGTAAACACTCGCTAGATGGGCGTCTTTAACCACTACACTTACGTCTTTTGCATCTCGCGCATGACGGTTCGTTCTAAATTCGCAGCGCTTAGACCTTGACTTTTTTCCGTTTCACTGACCTGCAATAGCAAAAATATGTTCTGTGTGAACGGCCCCTTAGACACTTCATGTACTCAACTGTCACAGCTTTTCTTCCGTAGTGGAAGGGACTATCAGACTCCAATGTGAATGTCAAAATAACCTTATAACAATTGTACACTAGATGTTAAAGTACGTAGAGCATTTATAAGTGTATAGTGCGTTATTTGGGACACAACTATATATTAGAGCCCGGCCGATATGGATTTTTTGGGGCCGATAACAATAATAGGGAGTAAAAAAAGCCCGATATCAATATATCGGCCGATATCATTTTTGTATATATTATAATACTGTAGCAATATTATTTATGTGCATATTATAGTACAGGACCAGTCAAACGTTTGGACACACTTTCCCATTCGTGTGTACAAACTTTTGACTGGTACTGTATATAGAATACAGTATACATAAACAGAATATATATAAAAACACATTTTTTGCAATGATCACTCAAATGTTGTGATCAAACACTTGTGTGACAAAGATGTGTAATGGAGGCAGGATGAATGATAGAATGAGAATGATACATTTGAGCTGTAACCAAACTAGTTTGCATTGCATGTTCTATTCTATATTATATTCTAAATACTGTTGCATAATCTTCACTAATGACTCTGTTTTTATTTAGGCACGCTATATAAAAAATAACTTGTATCAATAAATATATTAAAAGTGTCACTGGCAAAACCTTGTTATCTTCTATTATTAGTCTTAATTCCTCTAGTCTACCAGTGGAGGAAGTAGGCTACTCAGATCTTTTTACTAAAGCAAAAGTAATAATACCATAATGAAAACATGCTATATATGTACAGTACTTTTACTTAAATAGGCTACTATTTTAAATAGGCCTAAGTAAGTAGTAAGCAAAATGTACTAAACGTGAAGCTACTCATTATGCAAAATGGCCCTATATAAAGTGTTATAATTATTTAAATTATTGGAATATTGCTTGATGTTGTAACGTAGCGTTATATGCAGAATGGGCTCACACTGTGTCTACACCGGACGTGGCCGTTGTTGCTCGCGTCGCTGTTTACCCTGGACGCGGCAAAGCGCCCGTTATAAAGCAGAACGAGGCATCAGTTTACTGTCGGAGATTTGTCGCTCGCGTCGCATCGCATCCAGTGTGAAGAACGTCACAGATTATAATGGGTTCAACTGTCTTTAGTCGCATCGCACCGCTCGCTGTATTGTTCAGGCAGCAGCAGACAAGCCAACGCTATCTCACGACCAATTCGTACGAATTTGTACGAGTGATTAAAAAGTGGCTAAATCGTATGAATTCGTACGACCTCACTCGTACGAATTTGTACAATTTGTCTAAACCCACGTGATGGGTAGGTTTAGGGGCGGGGTCAGGGGTAGGTAATTCGTACAAATTCATACGAATTGGGCAACTCGTAAAATATGTACGATTTAGCAAAAATCTTACTAACTCGTACGAGTGAGGTCGTATGAATTCATACGAATTAGCCACCTCGTAAAATTCGTACGAATTGCCGTGAGATCGGGCTGGACAAACAGTCAAGCGGTGTCTTAAAGGTAAGTTGCTAATTAGTTACCACGCTACGTTGTCACATAGTTGGTGAGACGCTATGCTATAAAGTAAATAAACAATGTCCCCGTCTTTTACTCTCACAATGTTTTCTATATTAGCTAGCTAGCCATGTTTCATACTTTGTCGGTGGAGTGGAAGCTAATGTGTGCTTATCTTACACCGCGTCTGAAGAGACCTCATTACTGAAGGGAAAGAGTTGGCTGGTGTCACTACAGTAACCTGGGTCGCCATTAGCAAACAATGGAGCGCACTCTGCTGGACAAACTACGTAATTTACAAGCATTTTATCAGAGTTATATTTTCTGTAAAAAAAAAAAAAGTTCATATCGGCAGCATATCTGCGTCATAAACGCCGATACCGATATATCTGCGACAGGCTCATATCAGCAGACCGATATCGGCAGACCGATAAATCGCGCGGGCCCTACTAATATTTATATATATATATATATATATATATATATATATATATATATATATATATATATATATATATATATAGGTTTTTTTTATCAAATTCCATATCAATATTGCAAATCAATTCCATTCTGGATTCTGTTTTTAATGGTTTCATTACATTTTAATAATTTGACAGCCCTACTTTTTGATTATTTAGTTTATTCATTCCTGGGTCTGAGGTGGTTTGCTTGTATTGTTAAGGGTTTGGAAGAAAAGAAAGACACATCATGAAGTATGTGTGAGACATTTGTAATATTGAGTGCATCTATCTCTTATCCTCCTCATGTGTAATAAGCAGAGCTGTAATGAGCATTGATAGGGATAATAGATGGAGGACGGGAGAGATGTAGAGAGGAAAATCCATTAGGGTTAAGTCTTTTGCAGCTGGGACAGGCTTAGAGTCATCGTCCTTCACTTTTCACCCCAGAGAAATCATAACTGAGTTCAGGGCACAAAAGAAACGGTCCTAATAAAATTAATAAATGAATGATTTATTGTAGTGTGAAATAAGGTCAGCAGAAATGCCTTCAGAAACAAAAACCTATCCACCAATTCAACAGGACAGAAGTATTAAATGCAGGTTATTCCCCATGGGCAGAACAGGCTGTGATTCTGAAACGCATTACGATTTCCGTTCAGTTACATCAGAAACACACACTGGCAGGTTGCCTGAGGAGACGAAGATGATATTCTACCCTCAGACTGAACTAAGCACCTCAGATTGTACACCTTTGGGATCTTTTTTTTTCAGCTTAGGATGTGGAATGTCATGTCAGACATGAGTAATTATTAAGAAATAATCCACCCTCTTTTCCGGGCCAACATTATAATCGTGGAAAGAATGTGGGTGGGCACTTTAGTGACATTTTACTAAAGCCACTCGATACACTGTTTAATTTACAACTTTGAAGACATTTTTTGCAAAGATTATTGGAGTAAATACTATTTAAGTTCCTCTACTTCAAATTTTGCATTTAATGTAATCCATTGCTTGCTGTTTCTTTGTAATTGAAATTGTGGCATTTGTGAAAACTAGCAATTTCTGAATTAAAATTGTTTTCTACACCATTTTTTTTCAGTCTAGACAATCTGGAAAAGAGCTAATTCAGTCTGCATGAAAGGACATTTTCAACCAAATTTACTTAAGTAATGCGATGTTTTTCAGACGAAAACAGGATATTCAATGAGAAAAAAAAATAAAAAATTATATATATAATTGATTAAAAAAAGATTGGATCGTGAAGTGATCTTTGACGTTATGGCAGGGGTTCTAAAATAAGAGAGCTTGATGACATCATCCTTAAAGGAAAATGGTTTCTGAAGCAAAGCAAGTTGTTGCCAAATGAAGAAAGAAAAATAGGTTACACTTCATTTCAATAGTCCACTTTATACATTCTACTAACTGTAAGTAACTTTGCAACTAGATGTAAACTAACTCTCATTAATTTGCAACTACCTGCCAACTAACTCTCAGACTGTTAGGTTAGGGTTAGTAGAATAAGTTGACATACTTGCACAATTACTTACAGTCAGTTGAATGTCTGTTGGAGTAGCATCACAATAAAGTGTCAGCAGATATTAACCAGACAGTCTACTAATACTCTAATGAGAGTTAGTTGACATGTAGTTGCAAAATTACTTATGGTTAGTAGAATGTCTAAAGTGGACTATCGAAATAAAGTGTGACCAAAAATGTATTTATTTATTTGTGTGTTTTTTTTTTTTATGCATGTGTGTGTTTATTTATGATATATATAGAGCTGTTCACGATGAGATCAGAAACCTGTATTATGGAAGTAAACGGTTCATCTTGATTAGCATGCTAGCTCATGCTGTGCTAATTAATTTAAAATGGTGGTTTTCCCTTAATCAGTAAATTCACATGGGAAAAGTGCACTTATTTTGCAGTAAGTTTGACATTACTTATAAGTTTGCACTTATAAAGACCTGGAGCAGTTGGAAGAAATCCTCCCCCTGAGACCAACCAGCCATTAGCAAGTCTTAAGTATCCGTGAAAGTGCACCCTCTTCCCCAGCGACTCGTCTTTCTGTGTGCTGTTAAATACAAGAACACAGTGGTCTGTCATTTGTTTGCACTGGTTATTCCATGAGATCAATGAATAGTCTTATTTTTTTCACGCATTCATCCACAGAGATATGCGCTGCTGGGATGGTTTCTTTCCACAACAGGGACAGCCGTCTAAGGCCTCATTCATAATTTACAATGATGGAAAATGGTGTTTGTCTGTATAACTTCTAAGCTGCATCCAGCAGGAATAAGGGAGATGGTGTTAGGATTAGGATCGCTTTTGTACGTTTCTGACATATTGATATTGCTTACATAACAGTGGTAGTATTATGATAAAAATTCAAAAGGAAACTCATTAGCGTTTAAGGATTGTAGGTCTTTCAAAGCACTCATAATGATGCTGATTAGTGTTGTACAATTTTGCATCAGAATATTCAAAATATAAAATATTAATCTTGTTTTGAGACACTGTGTTTACATGCACAATTTTACTCGTTACACTTAATAAGGTCATAAACACTCGCATCAATAATTCGGACCTGACTGTAAGTCGCACCGGGTCAAAATTGCATTATTATTACATTCAAAAATAATGTAAAATACTGGTAAATAAAACAAACATTTACAAACATTATACACACTATAAACATGTATTTCCCCTCAATCCATAACAAATCCTTTAAATTTAGCTGTATAAACAGAGCAGGATTGAAACATATAAGTATAAAACAAACATTATAACAACGTGTGATAAACGCCAAGCCTAAATGAATTTATTTAAAGCGAAACTGAAACTAAATGTGCTATAAATTTAAACTTGTATATGTAAATACACACCTCTCTCATTTCGCGCGAGTCCACTCCACAAATGTTTTGCGTGTTTGATGTTAAAGGTGCAGTAAGCGATTTCTGAGAAACACTGTTGATTTTTTTATATCAACCCAAATACACTAATACGCAATGCAAGAGTAGATGTCTCTTTGTCATAGCTGAAGCGAAGCAAAATAATGCTTTGTGAAAAATGAAACGAAGATGACGAACGAACGACAAGGAAGAGCAAAAAAATAAACAAACAGTAAGAGTATACAAGAGTTGGTTGTTGGTCGCCAGCAACTCTAATCAGACAATGGCACTCAAAACTTTCCTGATACTATAGCTAACATTAAGTCAAGTCAAATATATTTATATAGCGCTTTTCACAATACAGATTGTATCAAAGCTGCTTCACACTATCAATCAAAACAACTTAACAATGTTTGTTTATTACTGGAAAAAAGACATCCAAGTTTGGTAGAGCTGATCAATGGTATGATTGGTTAATTAATTTGAATATCCCCAACTGAGCAAGCCAAAGGCAACAGTGGCAAGGAACCGAAAAACTCCATCCAGCAACAGCATTTATTGGTTCTGTGACACAGCAAAACCAAATGTTACTAATGTATGGAGCAGAAATAACGCAAACCTCTGCATCCGTTTTCAGGCCTCCCGCTTGTCCAAGTCTCTCCACGTGCGTAGCCCTTCTTTTTCCAGTGATATTATTCTTCCCTTTTGTAACATCTCTCAGCCATCTCTCTTTCTACAGTCTTTCTTCACTCTCTCTCCTCCCCCCCCTCCCCCCTTGAGTGGACACGCCCCCTCCTGCTGATTGGCTACAAGTGTGTTGTGCCGCTTGGTCTGATCCACTTTCAACAGTGTTTCTCTGAAATCGCTTACTGCACCTTTAGTTGCAGTATATAGGTCGCTTCGGAATATAAGTCACATAATGTTTCTGATGATTAAAAAAAATTCTTATTAAATATATTGAAAAATATGATGTATCAATTGTACTTATTAAATCTGCATGTTTTGTTTACATTTTCATTTTAATTCTGAATAAAAAATAGTGCTATGTAAACTGGAATTTTTATGAATTACCTTGTTTTTTAGTGTTGTACATGGAAATACAATCATTTCTTCTGTTGTATAAAGCAACTGGACACTGGGACAAACCTCCCTAAAACGCACAGGTCTTGTGCCAGAGAGAGTTGTTGAACAGCTCAGGATGAGAAAGGATTCTCCTTTGGAGTCCGTGTGAAACGGCATTCGCAACCTCTTTAGTTTTGTATTTGGTTGTACTTCTGAGTGAAACAGGGAATTTAATGAGACAGAATAGGGTGAAACTGGGAGTTGATTGGTCATAAAAAATGTAAGTGTTTGAAGGTTCAAAGGGAAATGTCACACTATAGGCGGAGGAAGTTGTTACATTTTTGATAATAGTTTATGAGAAGCAGTTTTTTTTTTCTGTGCATCAGTGAATTGTGCACAATAATACCAGGATTGTGCATTAAGGAAGGAAGATGTTTTATTGTTATGTTGACTGTAAGTAGAAATTCTGTCTGTTGTAAATCTGTTCTTGTTGTTCATCTCTCTTTGTAATGTCACTCTATAATGTTTCTGGGGAGATTCTGCAACCATGTGTTCAATGGACATGAATCTGATGTGTGATGGTTCTCTGTTCCCTCGTGTTTTCTCGCTTCCTCTGCCACTTTCCTTCCCCCAGCAACATCTCTTCATCTCTTTCATGATCTTTTTCAGCCATCTCCTTACATATCGTTTTGCTTTCTCGCTCTGTCTGTCTCTCTCTCTCAAACTAGAGCATCTCAGATGTATAATAGGGTCTGCTTCATGTCCCTGTAACTATAAAGTAGATTAAAAAGAAAAGAGACATAAACATAAACTGTGCCATTCATTCCTTGTCTTTGGTGCAGATTGTTCACTCAAAAGTCACACCCAAAAAAAGAGAAGTGTGAATTTTTTTCTGCATCTATAGGATGTGAATCTGAATGACATAACTAAGAGAGACAGAGGTTACAGAGGTCAAACCATGCCACTCTAGTGCATGATTCTTTACCTTTTATTTATTACAGCCCAGATTTTGCAATAATTGCATTCCTCATGGAAAATGGTACTTAAATCCTGGTTGCCCCTTCAAAAAAAAAAAAAAAATTATAGGATTGCATTATGCATTTGTATGTGGTTTATCTCTTTGACTGTTATGTTGTTTTTGTCTAAACCCACCAGGCTTTGGCCATGCAAGTGGCCACATTGGCACAATGCATTTGTCCTCTGCCAGTCCTTGAACATATGCTGAATGGCATTTGAACATTTTTAGAGAAATTACAAAGATAGAAAAAACACCTTCTGCAAACCAGGGACAGAGATAGATGGTGTTCCTGTTACTCGTCTCCTTCCTTGTCTCTCTCCTTATTTATCCTCCTCACCTTTTTAATTCATTGACAAAATATATATAAAAAATAGGGAACCTGAATCAAAAGTTTCAAGATTTCCCCTTTCGTTACTTGGCTGCATAATGTGACCCCTGAGTACTGACAGTGCATCATTTGCAAACGCAAGAAATATACAGTCAGAGCAACAAAAAAATAGATATATTTGGGAAGAGCCACAAGACTGTCAAATAAAAACTGTATTTCAATAATTCAGAATAGACCTGTGTAAATTTCTGTAATCACTGAAAATAATCAAATGTAATAGCTAACATCAAGTTGTCATTCAGTTGCTGCTTTTATCCTACATGACTGTAAGTCTTTCTTTTGCTGAAAAGGAGGGAAAATGGCCTTTATTTGGCCTTTGAACCGAAACTCCTAAAATACAATGCTTGACCATCAAGCCATTATTGGCGTTATTATCTGATTCAAGCATATATCCACTGACCCACAGAATCCCAGGATTGACAATGTCTGTCCTGACTATGGATTACCAGCACTCGCTGTGCAAGGAAACATAATTTATTCAGAACAAGATGTCCTCTTACAATTGTTAATTAAATAATTTTGTTTTTAACTTGTCAAGAATATTATTTGCTATTACATTTTTTGTACTGAGTGCTGGAGTGACCATTCCCTGTTAGCATTCAGAGTACGGTTAGTGCCAGACATATTAATAGGAAGAGAATGCCAACATCGCCATCAGCCAAGGGAGCTGTAATTGATTCTGTATTCAGTTTATGACTTCTTATTAAATAATGGCTCATGGCCTTCTGTGGCACAATGGACTGCTTAATAAACAGCTGGTGCCCAGATAATAAGAACAACGTACAGAGATTAGAGATTATTAAGGTTCACTCGCTGTTTGGTTGATGTAGCAGTCATCTTGGACTTGCTAATGCAACATTTTTCAGTTACAGCTGCCATTGTAATGTTCTGTTTTCTGTCAGACATGATTAATAATGTCTGGAAGATAAAGGAAGTAGTATTCAGCTGGTCATGTGATCTCAACATGGCGGCCTCCACGAGGGCCCTCTCGATGTCGACTACTAATATTAGTTGAGTCTTCATCTCATGTAGACATAACTGCACATTACTTATTTTGCACATTACTTATTTTACACACAGTTTTGAAAACTACTGTATACATCTACTTGGGATTCATGCTTAGGATTCATGCTATAATGGTACCATGTTGGTTATAGTCTAATATTAGGATTTTCTTATTTTATTTTATTGTATTGGCTAATAATGTATATTGCATGCTGATTTCTTTGCTTTATAGAATTATTTTCTTTTTCTTATACTATAATAGTTTATAGCATTAGTTGGGAAAGATATTTTCCTCCAAAAAATCGAACTATCGGTGTCGTCAGATATCATTCTGAATAATCAGTGGAGAAATGAAGTATCTGTACATCTCTAAGTATATGTTGTGATGACTAAATTCACTTGTAGTATTTGAAATGATCTTTAAAATGAAATTTTATTTTTTAATGTTTTATTTTTCATTTATTTAGATGAATTTGAATCTTTTTTTTATCAACCATAACATGAAAATAATCGGTTTATCGGTACAAGTCAGACTTTTTATATCAGTTCATCTCAGATTTTATTTCATGGTCCACATGATCTACTGGTTTGTGGAATATGGGGAACATATTTGTCAGGCTTTGCTGTGATCAGAGGAGAGATTAGTATTAAGGGAGGCATGCTGAGCAATCCTGTTCAGTTATTAAATGTCAACATGTTTTCATCTAATAGATTATTGACCGAAATGTGAATTTCTGCTTTAAAGTTGTTGTTTTTTCCATCAACCCTCCCTCCCAACTCACTCACCAGTCCACTCACAACTCAATCTACCGCTGTGTATTTATCAGATCATTGGATTCTATTGAGATCTGCACTTTTTAAAATAGCTCTCTTGGAAATGCTTCTGCATCAAATACCGCTGTCCCTCATGTCCTGTTGAAATAGAAGTTAATAGCTCAGCAGTAATATTTGTTTTATCAATCAAAGAGCCACTTAGATGTGATGCTACACCTGACTGAATGCCTTAAATGCCTGTAATGGGATACTTAAGAGTCCTTTAAATGTAGAAGTCTGGTCAAGAGAAGATATCCATGCTCTCTCAAGGGAAATGTATTCACACATTACATGTTTAGCAGAACAATGCAGCATTTTCATTTTGTGATTCTTTGTCTGTCTGTAATTGGACTCGTGTGTGTGCATTCGAGAGTGAACATCGGTTGCTTTAGCAACAGCTAAGTGGGATCTGTTGTACAACAATTAGCCAGATATGAAATAATGAAATACTTCCAAAACACAATTTGTGACTTACAGTCCATGACCAAACGTGTATGGACACGTCTTTATAATTAACAGACTTAGGACCCTATGCTCTCCGAGATGAAGAAAACGTGGACTGAATCACAGAATCCACAGAATTTGGCTAAATTTGGATGAATAAATCAAAAGCAAAGCTGTACACTTAAATTGTGATATGGACTGGTGTCTGTGAATATTAAACAGCAAAAAGACTGTTATCTAAATATGAATTCTGCATGTCTCTGTGTGTTCATTAGCAATTTCACCATTTCATTTGATAAAACTATTGTCAGATACTCACAGAAATTCAAATCTCTTCACTACATCCCACCTAAATAAAGGTTTGGTTTAACTTGAAGAAATTATGACAGACATATATTTTAGACAACATGGAATATGTAAAAACATAAAGCGATGGATTTGACTATTCCAGTTTGTAAATGCTCAACAAGGCCATGTGGATGCAGTGGCCATATATTTGGCCATAAAGCACAATGTCCAAAGAATGTGCACTTCTATTTAACTGAACTGCACCAGGGCCTACAGAAGGAATGTCATTTTTTTTATTGTGTACTATATGATTGATATGAACATTTAAAGCCTGACTCAACATAAGCATCTTCAGGAGAGATCTGAGAGCTTAAGATAGTGTAGTGTCTCATTTGAGTTTCCAAGACAGGGTCATGTACCATTCTTATTTCGGCTGTATGGAAACCTGAGGTTGTTATGGCAACGAGTCCCCAAAGACAGGCACACCTGGTATTTTCCTACCTATTATTCCAGGAAGCCTCTCTCTCCCTCTCTCTCTCTCTCTCTCTCTGTCTCTCTCTGTCTCTCTCTCTCTCTCTCTGTCTCTCTCTCTCTCTCTCTCTCTCTCTCTCTCTCTCTCTCTCTCTCTCTCTCTCTCTCTCTCTCTCTTTCTCTCCTGCCCCCACAAGACCTCAGGAGGCAGTTGAACAGCACTGTGCTTCCTAAACCCCATCTAAACCATTAAAACTACCTGGCATCCAGCAAAGATTGCTTTAATATGTTCTTTAATGTGTCTTTGACATTATTTTTACAATAGTCCAAAAAACGCAGACTCCCTAGGCATCTTTCTCAGTTTAATGTGGTTATTTTAAGAAATTATGACTATGTTATAAATATTTTAAGAATCCTAGTCTTCATATCTTGAATGTTTATAGGATGGGAAGCATAAAGTGGTTAATCTGACTAATATGTGCTATATTTCAAGTCTTCAGAAACTCAGAACTCATTTTTTGAGTTCAACAGCCATGGTCATTATGAACTGTTCTATAGAAAAGAGCTGTACTTAAGAAGTTCTCCCTTTGTGTTCAATGAAAAAAACATTACAGCTTTGGAACAACACGAGGGTGATTAAACAATGGCAAAATGTTCATTTTTGTGACGCCATCTATACAGCTCACTAGAGAAGTTGAAGCTGAATGACATGAAATGGAAGAATAACCCGCCCTGAAGGCATGAATATACTGACTATGGCTTGACAGTGGTGTGTGTCATAGAGCACAGATAGGAAATCTTCATGCTTTGCTCAACACAGGTAACATCTGGGAAACTTCTGGAAAATTCCCATCACACAGCAGTGAGTTTCAGCTGGTAATGAAGATGAACTCAGCTGAAGGGTTTAATGAGCACTACTGTACCATCCTGCTCAGCTATAGGGGAAATAAATAGTCTCATCTAAAAATAGCTTACATTTCCCTAGCTAGCGTTTTACAAGTGAACAACATACAGTACACGTGACTATTCCTTCATTTAATGATGTTGCTCCTCAGTTCCCTTCACTTATAGGTTCTTCTCAGGACGGAGCAGTAAATCAGGACTGTATGGCTCACTGAAATCTTCCCAGATTCATTACGGATGTCAATATGCTTTTCTTTTTGTCTGAGAATTCCCTCAGAAAGAATATGGCAAATCTTATTTGAAAGAACACTGAAAAACATATTCTTGTAAACCGTACTCCAATCATCTTTGAATTATCTACAACTGCAAAGAATCACTTTTGACAGTGTACCATGTGAGGGACATTTTAGTGATTTACTGTCGGACAATGACTTGGCAAATAAATGACTAGATCATTATTGCTACTGCAGATCAGTTACTGACCCTGTAAAAACTGTAACTGTAATCCTAGCTTAGCAACAGGGGTGGAGCTTGTTAGTCGCATTGAACGCTATAGGGTTTCTGACAAAGTAATGGCAATGTTGAACATTTAGTGTTCGATATTCATCAAAAAATGTATAGTGGAGAAGTGCAAGATTCAGTAAGTCAAACAGTTATTGTATTAATCAAATATTTGCATTCTTTTACATCCCAATCACAAACCCCAATATTTAAACCTCTTCTCTCATCATGTATTTTACAGACCAACAACCATAAAAATAGCATTCAGAATTGTTATTTCTTGATGAAATTGAATTCTATATTTTATTCCGATCTGTCTGCGGTCGCTTACGCCTAAATGGTCTTAAATCATTTGAAACCACCATTCTAATGACTAACAGAAATGCAGCAGGGCATCTGAAGAAAGAACGATTTAGAAGTAATTGTACCAGATCTGGCAAACCTCATATAATGTTGTTAGCCTTTTATAGCAATAAATAGGATACAATCAATTTTCCAATTGCCTTTTATGGTTGTACAATGTCCAATGAGAAATTTGATGGAGGATGTTTCAAATATGGGAATAACCTGTTTATCAAGCTTATTCACTGAACTGGCTCACACTGAGGTGATGCACGTTTGTGTGTGTGTGTGTGTGTGTGTGTGTGTGTGTGTGTGTGTGTGTGTGTGTGTGTGTGTGTGTGTGTGTGTGTGTGTGTGTGTGTGTTTATTATTTCTTCTCCCATTTTTATGATAATTGGCAGAGATTTTAGTATCTGATATTGGAACCTGACTCAATGCAGGCGAGGAGTATCTCTTTTTTTTCATCGATTTAGGTCTTTTGAATGGATTGATTCTGGCATTTAAGATGGCATTTAGCACCATATAAGCTCAATTCCCTGGAAACACATAATATTCTGGAAGCGCTTCTTTTTAAAACATATTTGAATAGACTTTTGCATTCATTTCAACCCATCACATCAGCTCATCGTAGTATTTATAAAGAGGCTTTCAAATAATGAGGTCGGTTGTTAAAGTCCCCCTGTAGTCTATAATTGTATCCCTTAAAACTCGCTTTCATCACCAAAATTAAATGAAAAAATTGTGTTCATGCTTTAAAATAGCTTGAATGTAACTATACTCCCTTGCCTCATTTAGTATACATTGTTCTATGAATATGCAAATTATCCCCGCCTCCTCTCACTCACACTCACACCGTGTTTTTGAGACTGTCTTTGGTTCACTGCAGTTTTAAGGAGAACATACTCAGCAATGGCGTTGACTTATGAACTTGCACATGGTTTGTCTTAAAGCATATTAAAAAAAAACACACATAGACATATAAACAACATTAAAAGCTTGATTTTCACCACAGGGGACTTTAATAGATTCGGCTAAATAGTAATTATTTACATTTTTGTGTGATATTTATTCTAAATTATGCAAAACTCAGTGAGGCAGGTGGCATTCGCTCAAAAATATTCTTTCTAAATCAGACTTGCTCTCTCCAGTCATTAAAATGTTTTAGTCCCCAGTACTCTGTTACTCATATGACCAAACTCTCACTGCATCTGGTTCTAGATGAATAGATTGATGGATAGTAGGGTTTTGTGGGGCTGATGATGTAGTAATGATGATGTAGTCTCCTGTCTGCCTCATATTTCTGGAGGCCTGTCACACAGATATCAGGCGTCCATCAGTCCTGTGCTGCTGATTCACTGCATCTGATCTCTCAAACTCAACCAGAAAACTACACGACAAACTATAAATCAGTATCTCTATCCCATTTTAGTTTAATTATTTTCAGCTTTCATTTGGAACCAGTGTTTATCAGTCCATTGATCATTGCAATGCACTATCAATGTAGAAAGAGTGAATTCAATCCTATCATAGTATGCTGGGGATTGATTGTATGTGTTGCGAGTTACAAGTTGCTTTACATCACCCAGTGATATATTAAAAGCTGGATATCCTACTTTGACTGGTAATAAGCATCGCCTGTGTGCCGCACCGGTCTCGAGTTTCTCACAGAGGAGCTTCGGAAGCATAAAAGGAGGAGCGACGAAGGTGTAGGACGAGAGAGTACCAGGCCTGGACTATTTATGTTCTGTTTTGTTTATATTTTTGAACATTTTTTACTTTCGTTTTTTTGTTTATTTCGGATTGAAGTGTTTGAACATTCACCAGTTACCGCCTCCTTCTTCCCTTATCAATGTAGCAAAGTTAGTAATTCAGGGAAGAAGGAGGCGGGAACCGGCGAACGTTGAAATACTTTTAATTCCATAAAATAAAATAAAACATCATAACGAAAGTAAAAGCGGCAGCCCCTCATGGAAGACTGCAGCACACACATAAACAAAACATAAATCCGGGCCTGGTCCTCTCTCGTCCTTCACTGGACAAGGTAGCCCGGTGGAGCCGTAGGGACGACGGTCCCAGGAGCCACAGTGGAGCCGACTGGTAGACTGGCCGAGGTGGAGTGATGGAGGAGGAGGTTCTGGGCAAAGAAAATGGTCGATGTTCCAGGACTGAGCTGGCGAACAACCAGCCCAAAGTGGATTTATTAAGCAACAAGCAGGAGAAGAAGGGCTGGTGAGAGGCAGTGCAGACAGGACTGAAGGATTGGGCAGTGCAGGTAGGGGTTTCACAAACAGCTTTTCTTGATGATACAGGACAGATGGGAATCTCAGGAATGGCCTCTTAGTCCAACACGGAACAGGCAGACATTTTAGGAACGACTCTCTTGGCCGACTCGACACAGGCAGAAGAAGTGGGAGTGGCAAGAATACAGACATCAACAACTCGGTGCAGGGTGACGAAACAGGCTTGGTGTTATCATCCTCCATCTCTCAAAAACACAATCAGGAGCTCAGAGTTCTGCTCATCCACAATGAAACGGGCTTCACTAGTGCTGGGCGATACGACCAAAAATTTATATCTCAGTATTTTTCTAAATTATACCGGTTTCAAAGTATATGACGGTATTTTTTTTTTCAAGCATGACTGGGTGTTAACCACATTTTCTACTGATTGAGCGAGGAAGTACTGCAGTAGATTGACTTAGAATGCCCTATTTTACTGTCATGAATGAATATTGTAGAAAAATCCACACTAGTGTTAATACAGGCTGAACTCAAAGCAGCGCTCATAAACGCTGCTTTATCAGGAAAGATAAAGAAAGATTCAAAGAAAATAACATCGAAACTTTTCTAAAGACAGTCAGTTCCCTTCAAAGATACATTCATATAAAAACACCCGCACTGCGTTTTGACTTTGAAACGTGCAGTGCTCATGTTTATTCAACGATGTCAAAGCCTTTTGAAAAATCTATTTGTGGCGGGCAGTGTTGATATTGTGAACCAGTGTATGGGAAACACTGTAATATAATTTGAGAGCTATCAATTATAATTTAACCTATCCATCTTCACCGTCACGCTTAGTAACACATACAGCTGTTCATCACCACAGTGCAACCGTGAAAACAGACCCTCTCAAACTGGCGCCGCGTTCCCAACGTTGTTTAAAGCGACATACATCGGTATTGCGGTATATTAAAAATACATATCATAACAAAAATAAACACCGGTATTCGGTATGAACCATGATACCATGTTTAACTGTACAAGACATTAGGAAAATATGAGATACGGATGTGCCGTAACATTACATTTCTAAAAATAATTTAGTAGCCTATCCATTTAGTAGCTTGTTTTTGAATAAATAAATCAAATTGTATAAAATACATTTTAGAGAAAGTTTTTCTCAATCTTTTCCACTTGCCAAATAGTATTTTTAACTGCTTTGTATATTTTATGTATTTATTGATCACTATTTGCACGAAAATATTTTCTGCTATTATCATGTGCTAAGCAATCCTCGCTGTAGTTAAAACCTTAAAACACAGCATGCCACAGGAAAAGTGTTCAAAAGCATCACATCCACTTCAAAAATTTATATTTATTAAATTATAAAAAAAAATTTAAATTCTCGGTAATGATTTCATGTAATTGAAGCGCTTAACTCAGTTAATGAGAGTGGCATATTTAATCTAAATGTGTATATCAGATTTAAAACATAGTTTAAATCATTATTTTATTTATTTAAACTGTTATTGTGACCATGCACTGTTTTATGATTAGGACTCATAATGAGGATTTAAAGTGGTTTTCCTTCATCTGTCATCAGTCCCTCAGCTCACCATCGGTGTCGCCAAACTGCTCCGTTTTCCTGTCAAGTTTGTTTTTATAAATCACAACTTAGTGGCGTTCACCTCTTTCAGGGCCTGTTTTGTGCGTACGCAACGGTTATAAATGAGGCCCCAGCCGTAGGGTGAGCACCCGTCCCGCTTTGCGTTGTACCGCACAGCATTTTCACCCCCTTGTCCCGCACGTCGCATATTGAGAAAATGTCCCGCATTTTCATCAGTCTGTTGGTTTTTAATTTTCATATTAAGAAAATGTACATGCATTCTTTTGCCTTTTTAAGAAAGCATTTTATTGATTAATTTTGCGGCGTAGTTTTTCACCTCTATTTAGCAGCGCTTCGTCAGAAGTACAAATACAACAGACGTTTTTAAAATCCTATCCAATGGTTGAAAGCAAAGGAGTAAACACGGTCACTAGTGGGTTGTGACGGCTGTCAATCAAAATGTGGAGCGGTGATTCGTTCCATGCGTTTCTGTCAGAAAACAAATGGATAATTCGGTAAATTAAATTTAACAGAATTTATCAACTTGTTGCCTGCTGTGGTTGTTTTAATTCACATCCTTTCTAAAAAAAAAAAATAATAATGTTTTTGATTTAATATATTCTGTCAATGATCTAAATTCATGTTGGTTTTTATTTTATTTGTTCATTATTTATTTTGTTGGATTTTAGTTGGATTTGGTCGGAAATGTTTGAAGAATAGTGATCTGCATGATGCCTGCTGCCTTTGGGCTCAGTGATGTTGAATTTAAATGTCATGTAAAATAAAGACATGTTATGTTACATGGTGATGTAATGCTGTTTTCTGGAAGGGACTATAGAACAAAGAATTTTTATCAGCTGAAAGAATACAAATGTTTTTATTAAGTTCTCAGGTTATGTTTTAGTGTTGGTAACATGTCCCACATTGTCCCACACAAACTTATAATCGTCCCACATTTGGTTTGTTTGATGGTGGTCACCCTAGCCCCAGGTGTGTCATCTGTTGGGACGGTGATGGTGTGTACTGTGGTGGGTTGATCCTCCTCCATCTTGTTGATGGTAAAGGGGGAATCGCAGTGGAATAAGACCCAGTCCACAAACTCTTGAAAGCTTCCTCGAGGTCCGTCTCCAGGCAGGCGCGCTCTCGTCTCCGTGTTTAAGCCACAAGAGGAAAAAGGCTATCGTTGGTTGCAAATAGGGAGGATAGAACTGATCTAAATGCAAAGGTTTATGATTATTTTACAAAGAAACTCAAGACTAGAAACATGAAAAAAACAAAACAAGTATGATGCGATAAGAGCTGACAATGAATAGAAAGAAAACACAGGGCTTAAATACACAGGCGAACGATTCAATGAAATTAACAACAGGTGTGAAACATGACCAAATCAATGAGAAACCATGCCAGTGAACGGAAAACTAGGACACAGAAACAAACTCTTACATTTAAAGGGTTAAAGTCTCTATTTTTGCGAGTCTCCTGTAAAAGTAAACCACAATGAAACAACAAGTTTCCCATGATCAACCCATATTACTCATTTTATGAGGTTACATATTATAGGTCAAATCTATTCCACCATAATTATAACATCTGCCAGCTAAAACGCATAGTTTAAAGCATGATGGTTTTATCAGCATCTTTGAAGTGGCTGAAGGCAGTAGGTGTTAATTGCTTGTTAAGCTACTTGTTCCCTCATAAAATATAGATGCAATTTTGTGTCAGGCTTTTATCTGTGAGTTAATAGAATTTAAATTCCCTGTCATTAAAGCCCTGAATTTCTCACTGCTAAGATGGATGATTTCAATCTCACATACAATTTAATGGAACCTAAAAAGGCTTACGCAGAAAGGCTTATATCATCGGTTCTGAGCTGCGGAGTGCAGGGGGAAAAGAGTTGATGCAAATGATAAACGTATTACTATATAATCATGTCATATATGATCATATAGTCTTGCATTAGAACAGCAATACAAATATATAAACTTTTGAAAGAGCAGGAAAATGCTTCCCATATGTTTTATTGTTGAGATATCCAAAAACAAAAGACTCAACAATTCTGCGTATTGTTGGCCATGTGCATTTTAATATTAAAATATTTACAGGTTTCATTTCAAGCAAATATTCTTACTTATTTACTTGAGTACAATACATAATTGTGTTATCATGTTGGGTCACCACTTGGTGCCCGATAAAATAAGGGTCTTAGTTGAGAACCACTGATATATCTGCAACATGTACATGTACTTATTCTATTACTGCTAAATATGACATCACTGAGATCACATTACAAGTTTAAGTCACACATCCGTGCTGCTCTAGTTTGGGTGGTTGAAAATGATGACGCTGAATGTTTTTCCTGTTTTTTGCACAGCACCTCATTCTGCCATTTCATGAGGAATTATTTCACACAGAGTCCTTCTATTCTTAGCCAGAAGGATGTCGTGCTGATTTTTTTATTCACATACCCGTACTCCTTATTTATTACATGTCTTAGGAGTACAAACAATAATTTGGAGTATTATTCACATATCTGTTCAAAGCTTCACACAGCAGTGTAAAAAAAATCACCCACCATATGGAGATCATCTTAAAATAGGCAATGACTGTAAAATACTTCCCCAAAGGAGCATGGGAACAGGTGAAAGAAAGAACTGGCAGGCGTTAGGAACAAGCGTTGAAATTGAGCAGTATGTCTGAAAATACTCTGAAAACAGTATGTCTGTTTTTACATTGTGTTTTAACCAGGTGTGACTTTGTATAAAGTGACAGTAAAAGTTTTTCCATATAAATCACTGATTTTGAGACAGAACAGGTAAATAAATTGTTTCATGTTTTTTTTCATGAACATATTAGAAGTATGCAAGTGTAGTGAAACTATAGGAATATATATATATATATATATACACATATATATATATATATATATATATATATATATATATATATATATATATATATATATATATATATATATATATATATATATATATATATTACAATTTTAAATCTATTTGAATATATGGTAAAATGTAATTTATTCCTGTGATCAGCATCATTACTCCAGTCTTCAGTGTCACATGATCCTTCAGAAATCATTCTAATATGCTGATTTACTGCTCAAGAAACATTTATTATTATTATCAATGTTGAAAACGGTTATGCTGCTTCATATTTTGTGGAATCCATGATACATTTTATCTGATCTTATTTGTCTAATCTTTGTTTTTTTATTCTGAGATGCTGACTGGTGTGTGTGGTCAATTTTGCCTTGATTGAGTGTATTGAGCAAAGTATGCTTCATGGGGTAATTAGTCATGGTTGTGAAGGAAATGTTTAGAAAATTTGAATGTAGAGAGATAAATAATGTGATTTTCTTTTGAGTGATACCTTATTTTGGATTTGCAGCTTGTCAAATTTAATTCAGTGTATGGGTAATCGAGAAAAACTAATATTATGATATATTTCTGTAACTGCTGTGTATGATGAGGTTTATGGAAAATTCTCACAGCTTCTAACAGCATTCTCAAAGTTACAAAGGTGAAAGGACACTGTTATTATCAGTAGATGCTCTAAAACCCATCTGATGTCAGTAGCTCCTCCTGTTTAACCCCTTTCCATTGATTAAACCTCAAATAACTCTGACTTTCTCTCTTCCTTATTCTGCTTCTTTCCCTCCTCTCATTCTCTCACCCTCTCCTGAATCGTTCCTGCTCCTCCCATTGACTTCTCCTCTGTCACACTCTGTTGACCTTGAGCTGTTTAGGAATAATGCTAATGTACGATCAGGTTGTGATGGCAGAGGCAGTGGAAGGTTAAAGTTGCAGTTATTTCAGCATTACAGACTGAGTCTGAATGGTTTTGAGTTCATTCATCAGGTTTGTAACCAAACATTATAACGCTCTCCCGGACTGTTCGGTCATCGTTGTTCATCTATCACTTTTGAATTGGTCTGTTTAAGGGAAATTAAGTGCCAACTCCCAGCAGAGCATTTAGCTCCTGCTACCATGTGTAAATCTATTTCCATTAAAAATGTTTTTTTTTTTTTTTGAGGAAGACACCATCTCTGATTAGTATGAAGCACTAAGCCACCAGTGTCTGAATTTAAAGTGCCCCTATTATGCTATTATAAATGTTCCTAATTTTGTTTTAGAGGTCTCCTACAATAGGTTTACATGCATCCAAGGTCAAAAACACTGTAATGTTCTCATATACATTGCAGCATCAGTTCGATCAAGAATTCAGTCTCTCTAAATCCCTCCTTTCCGAGAGCCTTCTCTGCTCTGAAGAAAAACAAGAACAGTAACAATGGCGTCGGTTTTACTGTATCAATTCGAGTGCGAGTCCTCATCCTTTGGAAGTACATGCAAACATTTGCTTTCACAGCACAGAAAAGAGTGTCTTCTCAACATGTCGACAACACAAACCAAACTCTGACTCTCAAACACTAGTAGCTGAGACTGGAAAAGTAGACGCTGTTCACGAGCAGCCGATGAAGACCATATATAGGCTGGCATTATACAAATGTGTTACAAATCTACGTAGGTTCATGCAGGAAGACTGAAATTAGACATGTTTTAGGCATGTTCAGAATTGGTTCTTTCTTTTAGGAGACAATAACTCAATTTATTGTTTACTTTAATTTTTGAAACTTTGCAAACCTTTCACATTCACAAAAGCATTATTTTTGTACATTAAAGGTAATATCTGAAATATATATATATATATATACATGAGATATATATATATATATATACATGAGATATATATATATATATATATATATATATATATATATATATATATATATATATATATATATATTATAGGGGCACTTTAACATAACAGAAGAGGACTTGCAGTAGTATTACTGGAATACTGGAATTAATACTGGAATTTCTAACTTTTTTATGATATTTAATACCATCTTTTATCCCATGGGAAAAAAGTCTGGCCATGGATGTTTAAAAATGTATTTATTTTAACAAAACATGGCCATGTTACACTAATCAGACAACGCTACAATCCCCCCCCCCCCCCCCCCCCCCAATGCAGTTTCACTTACTCATATCAAATTTGTTTTAAACAGAAAAAATGTGATATAATGTGTTAAAAAAACTACAGAGTCCCGAACATAGCAATGAAAAAAAGCTATCCTGGCCACAACTAAAGGATTTGTTCTCATGACTTATTTATTTTTGTCCATGTTTGATTAATTCATTACTTTTGTTTTGTTTTTTATGTAAAACTTTTTTGAGACAGTGCAGCCAGTATTGCAAGATTTTTTTTTCTTTGACAATTTGTAACCGTTTTTATACAGTTGTTGTTCAGTTGTTTTTTAAGTAAATGTGACCATGTTGTACTAATTTGTTCACTTGATTTAATTTAGTTAATTTAGCAAAAAAAAAATATATATATATATATTTGCACGGAACATCTTGGAAATGACATGAAATGACACTTTTTACTGAAGGCAGGGTTGATTTAGATGTAAATGAGCAGTATGCATATTGAAAATTAATATTGGAGCATTTAGTTTTTCTTTTTAGATTTTTAAACTAATCTCTATTTCGTTGTGTTGTATACAGCGTACAGTACAGTAGTTGTGTTTTCCTTCTGTTGGTCTCTCAGGGTTTGTGTTGTGTTGTATAGAGTGCATGTAGCTGTCAGGAGTGATTAGCTCCACAGATACTGTAAACCAGTGGGGTTACTGTGGCCAATGCACTGTTTATATGTGTATGGTAGAAAGCAGAAATTATCGCTTTTTGTGATTGCATTAGATAGCGAAATAGCAAACCAGGGCGTAATAGCCTAAGAAATTTATTTACTACAAAATTCGCAGTGATCTCCAAATGAACTGTCAACACTTGTCTTTATTTTTATTTCTCCTCATGTATTTTAGAAATATAACTCCACTGAGCCTCCTGAATTATTAGAAAGCAATATAATTGTCCAGCATTAACCAGCATAAATTAATCTAGGCCCGTATGGAATATGATGCTAGTCTGCTATTTCCAACCTGATTAGTAATCTGTAATCCTGGCAGATTGTGAAGAGCATTTTACCTCCAATTGGATGAAATATTCCTCATCCCAGCCCAGTTCATTACTCTTCATTACAAGTGAACAGCCATGTGAGTGATTTTATTCAGAGTGAACACGTGAATCTGACTGTGGACTTCGACCGAAATCAGGAAGTAAATACAGGTATGTGAGCTGGCTGAATTTTCACTTTTATTCCTATCTTTCACATCTACTGCAGTCAGATTCACGTGTTCACTCTGAATAAAATCACTCACATGGCTGTGCACTTGTAATGACACATCAAGGATGTTAAGAGGCTAAAAGCAGGTTTAAAACTTGCCCCATTTAAGTCAACAGGGTGCAAATTTTAAAAAGAGGATAACATGGTGTAGGCAACACTGATTTTTGTCGTTGTTCTCTGTACTGACAGCACTCCAAATTTACAAAAAAATGAGCTCAATGTTAAAATTGACCGGAGTTCTCCTTTAACGCCGTCTCTCGTGATGCTTTGCAGACTCTGCTGTGAGAGATCATGTGTTTTGGAGGAGGAGTGGCTTTGGAGACGCTCTGAAGGGAGGGTGGGATCTAATGCTTTCTAAGCTAGCCTGCTATTGCTAGCCTCTCTGAAATTGCCTAAAATAGACTCTTTAAACTTTGGGGTCTGGTACTCGGAGCTTTGTGAACTTTTGTCGTTTCCTTGGAAACTGAGTTGGCTTGTCAGTTTCCCTCCCCGCACGTGTTTTGTGTATTTATTCAGCACACAGTCAGCCTCCAAACATGCAGTGTGAAAGAGTCTATTCAGAGACACCCCCCCGCTGCCGTCTCTCGATATGACTGTGTGTAAGACACATGCTATAATTACCCAGCTTTACTGTTACAGCAGAACCCACGCTCTGTGTTCGTCCTGTGAAAGCACACCATCCAGCTTCAGCAACAACAAGGTCATTCAGTCACTGGAGCCTGTGTGAGAAAACATCACATTATACACATTAGCAGGTTAAAAAAAATAGAAGTGTCAAATTAACTTAATTTAGTTAATCTAATCTAGTTCAACTAAATTAGGTTAATTTGACACTTCCATTTTTTTTTATAAATTTTTTTAAACCTGCTAAGTTATGGGTTGGTAAGATTTTTTTGTGTTTTTGACAGAAGTCTCTTATGCTCAATAAGGCTGCATTCATTTAATCAAAAATATATTATTACAATTTAAAATGTTTTCTATTTTAATATATTTTAAAAATGTATTTTATTCCTGTGATCAAAGCTGAATTTTGCATCATTACTCTTCAATGTCACATGATCCTTCAGAAATCACTATAATATGCTGATTTGCTGCTCATTTAATCAATGTTGAAAACGGTTTTGCTGCTTATTTTTTGTAATACTTTTTTTGGGTTCTTTGATGAATAGACCGTTCAAAAGAACAGCATTTATTTGAAATTTAAATATTTTATAACATCATAAATGTATTTACTGTCACTTTTGATCAATTTAATGCGTCCTTGTTGAATAAAAGTATTGTATGTATGTGTATAGATCAGTACTTAATAATTATCACATTCAAAAAGATAAGAAGATAAAACAATATATTGACTTCTGATGACACATCTTAAATGTCTATTCTATCATTTGTCTGCCTTCATGTTAAATGCATTATTCTGGTGCTGTTAACTAGCTCGTTTTAAAGGATCACAATATTTCATGATTTTCTTCTGTTGAGCACAAAACAGCATACAATTCTTTTATGTCATATACAAATTTGGTTTTAATTTTAAAAAGTGGCACAGTTAAAGTAGTCCATTTGCGATAAGTTTTCTGAAGCTGTACAATAGCTTGGCAAAATTGAATTCACTGGTAATTTTCCCATCATGTGAATTAGAGTTCTCAACGGGCCTGAAAATTACAACCCGACCCGACCCGGCCCGTGGCTTTTAAAGCCCGGACCGGATGTAACCCGACACATCAACATGAATTATCTGCCCGAACCCGACCCGCGGCCTGACGCGGATTTTCTTTTTTTTTTCTCATACACGTATTATCATGACCAGCAGACGGGAATTCAAATCAACCGTTAATGTTCACGTCTGAATAGCCTACAAACAATACAAACAACTGAAACAAACTTTAAATATATAAATAGGCTATATACTAAATATGCCTCAAATAAAAATCTTCTGGACGACCCTGTTTTTTTGCTGTCATATTTCATCAGCACCTTGCATTTTGAGCATTGCACATAACCTGTAGAATTTCCATCAGAATCCAGCACAACTCCAAACACTTTCCAGACCTCTGATTTTCCCACTCCTGTAGTAGCGACGGTGAATTCACCTGCGGCAAGTTTAGGCTACTTTTCACCAACTCCATCTTCTTCTCCAGACTAAAGGCGTGCACGAGCGGCGTCGGGTCTGCCCCCGCGATGCACGTTGCACGCAGCAGCCAGACTTTGTTTACGGTGAACAGCAGCGATGATTAATAAATGTTTTTTTTTTTCACTGAGCGGAAAAGATTAAGCCCGAGGTCCGACCCGACCCGAGTCATTTGCTTATATTTTCGACCCGAACCCGGCCCGAACCCGCGGGTCCCGTCGGGTTTGTCGGGCCGGAGAACTCTAATGTGAATAGCACTTTCACAGTCTTTATTTGGGTGAATGATGCCTCTCACCTCAGTCTAATATCCTTGTGTGAAAACACTCGGCATGACAGCTGAGACACTCGATATATATCCATTTGTCTCTGCACTGTAAAAAAAAAAAAAAATCTGATTGAAATTTAGATAAATAGATACTTTGTGACAATACCAGGCCTTTTATCATGCTGAGTTTAAAGGGGTCATAAACTAGCTTTTTTAAAAATGTTATATTGTTGTCTGAGGTCAACATATGACGTTCGCTTGGTTTTTACATTCAAAAACATCAAAATGAATATGTAATAGGCTATTTTCTACCCTAGTTTTGAGCCTAGCTCAAAAACGCTCTGTTTTTATGGGCGTCTCGCATTGAAGACTTGGAAGTAAACGCCCACTGCTGTGAGTGGATAACAGTTTTGCATATTATAAGGAGTTTCAACTCACTCGTCAGTAACGATTAGACTGATACACATGTACACATAATTATTAGATATCAAACGATCTGTAACAATGCAATACTAGCCTATCAGATTATTATTATTTTTTAATTAAAAATTTTACTCACGTAAGTGTGTTGCACCATTCCTGTCGGATCCAATATAGAAGGCACAGCACCGTTTTCTAATCTTAATCGGTCTGCAAATCCAGTCTCGACCTGTGTCTTGTTTACAAAACAATCCTCAGTGAAATGAAGCGAACAAACGGACAATGTTTTACCCACATCAGCTGGAACGTCATTAAAAATAAAGTTTAACCAAGCATTCCTATTGGAATCCAGAGGAAGCTTATGCAGCGACTGTCTTCTTCCACAACCAGGCACTGCACAATATTTTGTAAATGTCATGTTTATTGTTCGGTAGCTCGATCCGGTTTGTCATCACGAGGTAGGCCCATGTTATTTAGCTATGCGTGTAATGCGCGAATCGGTGGGCGGGGCTAAAGTAGCCGTGTTGAAGTAGGCGTTGATCTTCTTCAGCGGGGGTGGTGTTTTATCCTCTTTGACGTCATAGTTCCCCACTTTGAAAAACGAGTCGTTTGCTGAGCCTGGTGTCAATAAAAGCATTTATTGGACTAACAAGGACGTTTTCAGTTCTGAAATTTACAGGATATTCTTATAATATGATGACCTCTTAGATGTCAAAAGTTTGATTTCTCAGTTCATCACCCCTTTAATGTTCAGACTTATGGAAGAATAATCACTCCTCATTATTGCCACTAGCAGCACTATTATAATTAGTCATGACTGGTTACTTAGAATGATATTTTCTTATTTAACATGGAATGTGTTTTTAGTGCTTTTGTAAAGTTTTGTTGTAAATAATGTGCAAAGTCAATCTTAAAGTCTGCATGAAATGGTAGTTGTGATAGTCTTTTCTTCCCTATTGTGATGTATATGTGAGTGAAACGGCTTCCCAAACAAGAACAAATGAAGGGCGGGACTTGATTTAGTCCATGGGGAATTGATTGGATGGTTGTGGTTTGCTATTGGTGGATCTCATGTGAGTGACATGTTGTTCCGCCCTCATCATCAGAGAAGAGAAGAGATGTCGCTTTATAGGTAGGGGAAGTTATTTTGATTAAATATTACGAGGCATATGAATTTAAAATAAAATAATGTGCACGGATAAATTATTAATAATAAAAACTGCAATTTTGCATAAAATTAGAATAAGAATTGTCCATTTTGATTTTATAGTAACTTTAAGGTTAATTCTTACCCTGTTAATGCAGTGCAACACAAGTTGACTGTTTTGTTGTGGATTATTGGAGAGAAATCTATTTATCTTTTAAAAATCTGTTTGAATGAACAACATCTAATTTGGGATTAATTATGAGATTTGTTATACTTTGTAATTAATATTGATGTTGCTATTACAATCATGACAGTTAATTAATAAGAGCAACCAATCCACTGAATCATTTTGATTTACGATAATTAGTCTTTGACTGTTTTGATGGCTCATTGATCTGTTTATAATTACTATTTAATTTAATCATGTTCGCTTGTATTCATTCCAGTTAATCAGCTCATCTGTATGTAGGAAATGTGTGATTAGGCTGTTATTATGGTTTTATCTATTTCTCTCACCAAAATAGCTTTTCGGCAAGAGAAACAGATGCTTGCTTAATATACACAGTCACAGATAAGAGGAATTTAGAAGGAACCAAGGAAATTATGCAAACAAATGTTAAAATGAGAAATTAGCTCTAAACAGATTTCATTAGCATCTTGATATTTTGATTTAAGTCAAATAAGAAAAAATATGAACGGAAGCTGCATTCCAAGATTATTATGCAATCTTAGAAGAAAAGGTTTTATATTTAACCTTTTCTTCAGAAAGTAATGCCTAATCTTTGAAACGTTGTGCTCATATAAACATATCTTTTCTAGGGGGGTGGGGGGGGGGTGGTTATACATGTGCTTCATGAGGCACACATGCACGTATGCACACACACGCAAGGTCTCTCACTCTCTCCCTCTCTGCCGTGCGCGCTACATGGTTTGGAGCTCGTGAGCTCTAGATTCCGGGAGATTTGAACTAATTTGCGGGTATCAGGGAGCCGCTATCAATATGCGGGAGACTTGGGATGTCTGTCTTGTATATTTTTCTAGCACAAACACAAGTACATAACTACAACTGCTTGAATCTGCTGCGACGAATCTCAAACACTTTTTTTCATGAATATTCATGAGTTTGCCGGTCATGCGCGTGGAACTGCTAATTTTAGATGTTAAAATATTCTACAAGTGTGTAACTCTTATTGGATGAATTCAAAATGAACTAAAATGAGCAGTTCCAGCGCATGCCCAGAAAACTCATGAATATTCATGTAGGCTCCGCCCACTGCCTCTACAGATGCACAAGTCACTTTTGCTCCACATTTCACATAGATCAGTGGAGCAAAAGGGAGAGCGTGTGAAACTTGTCACTCGAAAGCGAAAAACAGTGTTTGAGATTCGTCACAGCAGATTCAAGCAGCTGTAGTTACTTGTGTTTGTGCTAGAAAAATATACAAGACATTTGTGAGAAAATATTCTACAAGTGTGCAACTCTCATTGGATGAATTCACACACTGATTAGCGAATGAGCAACATTTTAATCAGATATATTTAAAATCTTTTTTTAATCAGATTGATTTAACCGGTAACAGCCAATTAGGCATTACTTTCTGAAGAAAAGCCACATCTGAGACAATATCACACAAATTAAACTTGAAGGTCTCAGTCCTGTTGACAGCTCTTGAAATGCCAGCAGAACCTTTTAAGGTTCAATATAAAACCTTTTCTTCTAAGATTGCATAATAATCTTGGAATGCAACTACCGTTCATATTTTTTCTTATTTGACTTAAATCAAAATATCAAGATGTTAATAAAAATCACCAAAAATACCTTCATATTCGGCGGCTGTCATTGGCTGTGGTGACTGTGAAAGCTTTAAATAGAAAGCCTTTGCAACACCAGTCAATGTGATCAATACAGCGGTAGAGGAGACGAAGAGGCGGCTGAAGATCAATGATGAACAATGTGTTAAGGACACTCATGTGGCGACTGCTGGTCTTTCAAAGAGGGGAAGCTCATTTTCGGCCTACTTCATCAAAATTGTGCATTTATTTATAGCCTAGCTAGCCTAGCCTACTGTATGAATGAATGAATGAACAAACGATCTAAAAAAAAAAGATATTAAACTCGATGGAGGAAATGTGGGATTTAGGTTAACCTGAAACAAGGAATGTGGTGCATAATTGTGTGAAATGTATGGTAAAAATTGGCTAGCAATTTCGCCTAGCAAATACCTAGAAATAGGTTACAGCAGTTTGTTTCGACTACACTTGCAAAATCCGCGATGGGACTGAGCTCGAACAACTTCAGCGTCACAAAATCGCTGTCAATCAAAAGGAGATGCAGTCTTTCGACAGACCCTCCAATCATCACGCAGAAGCCCGGAGTCAAGCCCCTAATCGCAGATTTATCCACTGACCGTCTAGTTTCGAAGCACTGAAAAAAACTGTTCAAAGCCCAATTGAAGTCAATGGACGCTCGGCTTCAACACGAAATGCACTGTGACGCTCTGGGAATGTATGAGAAGGAAATCGAGTCAGCCGACCTGCTATATGTAGCTGATTCTGAACGAACTCGTCTTCAAGATGAACGTGTTCTAACGCATTTTTAGTCAATAAAATGTTAACACAATAGTACATATCTGACCATTAATTTTTTTACATTTAAAGGGAAGCCGAGCTTCCCTTGCAGTCTTAAAGAAATCCCCACTAAGGTTAAAATGAATGTTGCATTTGCTAATGTTTATTTCATACGGCTGAAATACAATCCTTTTTATTTTTACCTGCAGCAAGGAGTATAACAGCATAAAAATAATCTTAATGAATAGCACATAGAAATGATGAATTGTAAATATACACTGTGATAAGCAAAAACATTATGGCCAGTCACATTATGGCCAGTGAAGCAAATATCATGATCATCTCATAACAAGGGCACATATTAATGTCTGGGTTGATTGAGCAAACAATCAGTTCTTGTAATCAACATGTTGAATGCAGGAATAAAGATCTGAGCGACTTTGACAAGGCCCAGATTTTTTTGGCAAGGCGACTGGGTCAGAGTATCTCTGAAACGGCAAGGCTTGTGTGTTGCTCCCGGTCAGCAGTGGTGAGAATTTACCAACAGTGTCCGAGGAGGGACAAACCACAAACCAGCGACAGGGTGTTGGGCTCCCAAAGCTCATCAATACACGAGGGGAATGAAGGCCGTTTGAACTGAGCCAACAGAAGCTCTACTGTGGCACAAGTCATACAAATATGTAATGATGGTTATGGGAGGAATGTGTCACAACACACAGCGCATCACACTCTGCTGCATATTAGGCTGTGTAGCTGCAGACCAATCAGATTATGATGACCCGTCCACTGTTGAAAGCATCTACAATGAGCATGTGATCGTCAGAACTGAAACTTGAAGCAGTGGAAGAAGGTCACCTGGTCCGATCAGTCTCATTTTCTTTTGCATAAAGTGGACGGCCGTGTGCGTCATTTACCCGGAGAAGTGATGCACCAGGATCACTGTGGGACGACAAGCCGGTGTAGGGAGTTTGATGCTCTGGGCAATATTCTGCTGGGAAACCCTGAATCCGGCCATTCATGTGGACGTAAATTTGACACGTGCCACTTACCTAAACATTGTTACAGACCAGGTCCACCCCTTCATGACAATGGTGTTCCCTGACTGCAGTGACCTCTTTCAGCAGGACAATACACCCTGCCGCACTGCACAGATTGTTCAGGAATAGTTTGAGGAACATAATGAAGAGTTTAAGCCAGGGGTGTCCAAACTCGGTCCTGGAGGGCCACTGTCCTGCAGAGTTTAGTTCCAACTTGCCTCAACACACCTGCTTGTAAGTTTTTAGCATGCCTAATGACCTTCAACAGCTAATCAAGACCTTGATTAGCTGTTTCAGGTGTGTTTAATTGGGGTTGGAGCTAAACTCTGCAGGACAGTGGCCCTCCAGGACCGAGTTTGGACACCCCTGGTTTAAGCCCTGGCCTCCAAATCCCCCAGATCTCAATCCATTCCTGTGGGATGTGCTGGACCAACAAGTTCGATCCACGGCGGCTTCACCTCGAATCCTACAGGACTTGAAGGATCTGGAGCTAATGTCTTGACACCAGATACACAGGACACCTTCAGAGGTCTTGTAGAGCCCATGCCTCGGCGGGTCAATGCTGTTTTAGCAGCACATGAGGACCAACAGCATATTAGGCAGGTGGTCATAATGTTTTGGCTCATCAGTGTATAATCTGCACTGTGCAACATATGTGAATGCATTAATGTATGTCCTTAACATGTTATTTATGAAGTTAAAATTAATGATTGGGTAACCAAAAAATTGCATTTTTAAACTTTCTATAAGGACATGTTCATAATTTCCACAAAATCTTACATTTTATCACTCCTCTCTGTATTTCCCTTGCATAATTACCATATTTTAATTATAATTAGGACATAAATCAATATGGCATTATCATTAATGTACAATAGCAACTAAGAAATTAAATCTTGGGCTTTTTAGCCTTTTTCATAAAAACAACCTACTGTATAAAAGCAAGTCGACTGGCAAAACGTACTCGGTTACTAACGTAACCTCGGTTCTCTCTAGAGAGGGAACGAGTACTGCGTAATAGCTTACGCTAGGGGAAAAACTCTTTTCCGCGAGATATTGAAGCCAAAAATTATCCTTAATTTTTTATTAATGTAAAACGCTTTGCAGCAGCAAGCAAACATAGGCGAAACAGCTCGCGCGCCTATTGGTTGCTCTGCAGCAAATGCAGCAGCCTATCGAGAGAGACTCTGCGTGACGTAATGACCAATGGGGGCAATTCGTGCCCATATCGTCACGTCCCGCCAGAAGGGGCGTGGTCTCGCCCTATAAATATGCTCGTTAGGCTGATACAAGCTGGTTTTTATCGCTGAAGCGAACCAGAGCGTATTCCACGCACGGCAAGATACGCAGTACTCGTTCCCTCTCTAGAGAGAACCGAGGTTACGTTAGTAACCGAGTACGTTCTCTTACGAGAGTATCTCTCGTACTGCGTAATAGCTTACGCTAGGGGAACACAATGCAACACGCCGTGCGTACAGGGATCCAACACCAAAGTCCCAGGGGCCGAAGCCCAGGGCTCATGTAGTACATAATCACCATAAACTCACATAGAGTAGAGGAAGAGAGGCTGGAAGCGTCATTCCCTATAAAAAAGCACCGAGCGGGGCTATTATATGACAATCAAACGCGCAGCCAGGGTGAGAGCATTCAGCCTGATCTGGGTGGCCATACGTGAGTCAATACTCATGGGGCTGCAGTAAACTCAGCATCTGGGCCGCACAGCGGGGCAGATAACACTGAATTTAGACCGCCAAAAGCTTAGCTTGTAAGGCGGGTACCTCCAGGTTATAGTATTTTATAAATGTAGACGGCGAGGCCCAGCCCGCGGCCGTACAGATATCTTGCAGGGAAACCCCGCTAGACCATGCCCACGAAGAGGCCACGCCTCTCGTGGAGTGCGCCCTGACACCCAAGGGGCACTGTAAGCCCTTCGCAGAGTAAGCGAGCGCAATGGCATCCACTATCCATCTGGATAGGCTCTGTTTTGAGGCGGCGAGTCCCTTGGAACGCCCGCCGAACAAAACAAAAAGCTGCTCCGTCTGTCTGAAAACAGACGAGCGTGACACATAAGCTCTTAATGCCCTGACGGGGCAAAGGAGACTTGCATCCTCCTCCTCACTGAGAACCGGAAGGGCAGACAGGGAAATTACCTGGGCCCTGAACGGCGTATTGAGGGATTTCGGGACATACCCGTGCTTTGGTTTGAGGATGACCTTCGAGTCATTAGGCCCAAACTCCATACACGACGCGCTCACTGAAAGCGCCTGTAGGTCCCCTATGCGCTTCACTGAAGCGAGAGCCATGAGAAACACTGTCTTGAACGACAGGTGTTTCATGTCCACCAGCTGGATTGGCTCGAACGGGGCGCCTTTCATGGCCTCCAGGACCGTGGAAAGGTCCCACGTCGGGACTGAAGGGGGCCTTGGGGGGTTCAGCCTCCGAGCTCCCCTAAGGAAACGCACGACTAAGTCGTTTTTCCCCAGCGACTGGCCAGACACCGGTTTTGCAAACGTTGCTATGGCCGCCACATATACTTTGAGCGTGGATGGGGTCCTGCCCTTATCCAGTAGCTCTTGAATGAAGGAAAGCACTTCCGAAACCCCGCACTCCACAGGTGAAAGGCTCTGGGCCTGACACCATGCAGAGAAAACAGACCATTTCGAGGAGTAGAGCCGCCTGGTAGACGGAGCTCTAGCCTGCGCGATCGTGTTTAACACTCCCTCTGGGAGGCTAGCGGGTACCCGTTGATGGCCCATGCGTGCAGGGACCATAACTCCGGGCGAGGGTGCCAAATCGAGCCCTCCGCCTGAGAGAGGAGGTCTCTCCTCAATGGTACAGGCCATGGGGCAGTGCTGGCCAGCTGCATCAAGGCAGGGAACCACGTCTGGTTCGTCCAGAGCGGGGCTACAAGCAGCACTGGGCATCCGTTCTCCCTGATTCGTTCCAACACCTGAGGCAGGAGCGAGACAGGAGGAAAAGCATATAGGGGGCAGCGGGGCCAAACATGAGCCAGCGCATCCTTGCTTTTCGAGAAAAACTCCGGGCAATGAGCGTTTTCGTGGGACGCGAATAGGTCCACCTGAGCTCTGCCGAACGTTTTCCACAGCAGCTGGACCGTCTGTGGGTGCAGCGACCATTCCCCTGCTGGAACATTGTTCCTGGACAGTCTGTCTGGTCCCACATTCAGGTGACCAGGCACGTGCGCTGCTCTCAGTGAGAGCAGGTTGTGCTGAGCCCAAACCAGGAGGCGTTCCGTCAACCTGTAAAGGTTTCGTGACCTGACGCCACCCTGGCGATTTATGTATGCCACCACCGACATGTTGTCCGACCGGACCAAGACGTGGTGGCCTGTTATCTGGGGACAAAAACGCCGTAGCGCTTTGTCGACTGCTATCATCTCCAAGCAGTTTATGTGAAGGAGCTTTTCCCGTTCTGACCACAGGCCAGCTAGCGGTCTGCCCTCGAGCAGCGCTCCCCACCCCGAGGTGGAGGCGTCCGTAGACACCACCTTTACACTCGAAGCGGTCCCCAGGCTCACACCTGACTGATACCAGTCGGTTTTTCTCCAAGGTTCCAGAGCTGACACACACTGAAGGTCGACCCTGAGGCGAAACAGACCCGCTGTCCATGCCCTGGGTGGAACCCGCGCTTTCAGCCACATCTGCAGTGGGCGCATGCGGAGCAGGCCCAACTGGAGTACAGAGACTGCTGAGGCCATCAGCCCCAGCATTTTCTGAAACCTTTTGAGCGGGACTATCGCGCCGTGGCGGAAGGATTTCACGCCGCGCTGAATATTTAGTACGCGCTCTGGTGACAGGCGTGCTGTCATGGACAGCGAGTCCAACACGGTTCCCAGAAAGGAAATTTTCTGACTGGGAGACAGTGAGCTCTTCGCCCAATTGACTGTGAGGCCCAGCTTCTCGAGGTGCTCGAGTAATGCGGCCCTGTGTTCTATGAGCTCCGATCGCGATCGAGCTAGAATCAGCCAATCGTCCAAGTAGTTCAGGACTCGCATGCCCTGAAGTCTCAGGGGTGCGAGCGCCGCGTCCATGCACTTCGTAAATGTACGAGGTGCTAGGGACAGGCCGAACGGCAGGACTGTGTATTGATATGCCTGGCCCTCGAAGGCAAATCTCAAGAATCGCCTGTGATGGGACGCTATTTGTATTTGGAAATAGGCGTCTTTCAGATCTATCGACACAAACCAGTCCCCGTAGCGCACCTGCGCGAGGATTTTCCTGGTCGTAAGCATTCTGAACTGGCGTTTCACAAGCACTCTGTTCAGCTGTCGTAGATCTAAAATGGGTCTGAGACCCCCATCCTTTTTCGGTACCAGAAAATATCTGCTGTATAGGCCCCCTTCGCTCTGAGCCTGAGATAAAGGTTCTATAGCCCCTTTGCTCAGTAGTTTCGCTATTTCGGCACGAAGTAGATGAGATACTTCGTTTTTCACCGTAGTTTCGACGCGCGCCGTGCGAATTGTAGCGAGTAGCCTCTCTTTATAGTGTTCAGCACCCATTCTGATACCCCGGGAAGCTTTGACCACGCATCTGCGTGAATAGCTAGAGGCAGAATGAAATTCGGGCTCTGGCCGCGACAAAACGGCAGCTCGAGAGCCCGTGCATACTGGGAACACAACACCGTGTTTACAGCGTTCGAGGCGGGGGGCGCGCTGATCACAGCGGGCGACCTGGCCGCGCTCAGCTTCTTTATGGCAGATTGTGCATAAAAAGCGAGCGGGGAAGATCCCGTGGGAATCGGCGTGTCTGTGAGAAAATGTGGGCGCGGGGCTGCGGGCACATTTAATACACTGAAAACACTGTCGTTCATGGCCGACTGAATGTGTGTTGGTTTCGTTTTTACAGAAACCATGGGACACGCAGCATGTAGTGTGAGCGGGCATGGTGACATGGGCGCTTGCACTACATTGTTTGCACAATCGACCGGAGTCGATTTTATTTGTGCTAGCCCTGCACCGTGGCGGGCTGTGTTTGTGTGTGGGAATGGGCACTGGGTGGGCATTCTTACAACACTCATAACACCTTCGGCCGTGGCCGGAACACCAGAAAATGCACTCTTTATTGGATTTATCTGGGTAGCCGTAAGAACGGCTTTTGTGCGCAGGCAAACGGGCTGTGACACCGGCTGACTCTCTGCGAAATACACTGGGACAGTCGCGATGTTTGGAACTGACCGAGCGAGAAGTTTCAGTGAAAATCCGGCCGCAGCGGGATTTGAACACCGTCTTTTTCCTAGAATGGCTAGGAAGATTTTGAGGCCTCGGGCTTGATCTCAATCCTCGGCCGGGGCCCGCGCTGAGGGGGGCGGCGTCCAGCAGAGCGAGAGCGCGGTCTTTGGTCTCGGGCGTGGCGGCGCTGTGAAGCGGCGGCGGCGGGCGGTGCAGGCTGCGGCTGAGAGCTGCGAGCAGGCGGCGGTTTAGAGCGACCTGAAGCGGAGCTCGAGCGCTTCGGAAGGAAGTGCTTCATGGCCTGCGAAGTTTTTTGTACCTCCATGAATCTGTCCGCGAAGTCTGTGACGGCAGATCCGAAAAGGCCCGCTTGGGAAATGGGCGCGTCGAGGAACACAGAGCGCTCGGCTTCCGTCATCTCGGACAGCGTCAACCATAAGTGTCTCTCAGCCACGGTGAGAGAGGCCATGTTTCGTCCTATGGCCTGTGCAGCGGCTTTAGTAGCGCGAAGAGCGAGGTCTGTAGCGCTTCTCAGGTCCGCCACGCAGATCGCTCCGGGTCCTTCCTCGTCCAGTTTAAGGAGAAGGTCGGCCTGGAAAATCTGCAGGATAGCCATAGTGTGCAGCGCTGAAACTGCTTGCCCGGCGGCGGTGTAAGCGCGACCGTGCATGGATGACGTCACTCGGCAGGCTTTAGAAGGAAGCGTCGTGTGCGCGCGCCGTCCAGCGGAGGGCGGGCAGAGATGAGACGCTACAGCTGGTTCCACAGGAGGAACAGAAAGGTATCCTCTTTCCTTCGCGCCATCCACAGAGGAGAAGGCAGCAGAAGCAGAGGTACGCAGCCTGGCGGAGAAGGGGGCGTTCCACGATTTCGTCACTTCCTCGTGAAGTTCCGGGAGGAAGGGCGCGGGCCGCGATTTCGTCGGAGCCTCGTCATTTCCGAGAAAGCGTCCGTCCATTCTGTTGCGCGGCGGCTGCGCGGGCGCCTCCCAATCGAGGCCGATGCTTTCAACGGCCTGAGAGAGCAGACGCATCAGCTCAGTCTCAATGCCGGCTCTCTTACCAGTGGTCTGGCGGGAAACGCTAGCGGAGGGGAGATCCACAGAGCTCGCCCAATCCTCACTATCTGACGCCAGAAGAGAACACGCCTCGGAGGGTTCGTCAAGCTCGTGGATGGACGCGGCGGCAGGCGGCGGCCGTTGTCCGTCAGTGAGCGACTCGAGCGAAGCCGGCGAAGCTGGCGGGCGAACCGGCGAGCTTTGGCGGGCTGGAGAAAGCTCGGGAGCGCGCTGGGCGCGGCGCTTCTTGCGGCGCGGCACCACGGCGGGCTGCGGTGAAGGCTCGGAGAATGATGCCAGGCGCGTCCTCAGAGTCACCATGGACAAAAGCTCGCAATGAGGGCATCCGCCGTCAGCGAGCGCGATAGCCGCGTGATCCTCACCCAGGCAGGAAACACAGATGACGTGTCGGTCTCCATCGCTGAGGGGGGCGCGGCACGAGCCACAGGAAGGCATCTTTAAAAAGACGCTGCTCTTTTGAGAGAGAAGTGTAAGTCGCGTCAAGTAAGCGAACAAACACTTCTCAACAGAGAAATACACAGAGTGTTGAAAGGATATATAACGCCGGAAAGCGCAGCAGGTACGGCAGTTGAAGGCGGCGAGGCCAGCGACTCCAGAGCTCGTCCCGCTGAAAAGCTTGCTTCGACGGCGCGGCTTCTCACTCCGGATCCAGCGATGCGTGTGCTTCGCTGAAGAGGTAAAAATCGGCTTGTATCAGCCTAACGAGCATATTTATAGGGCGAGACCACGCCCCTTCTGGCGGGACGTGACGATATGGGCACGAATTGCCCCCATTGGTCATTACGTCACGCAGAGTCTCTCTCGATAGGCTGCTGCATTTGCTGCAGAGCAACCAATAGGCGCGCGAGCTGTTTCGCCTATGTTTGCTTGCTGCTGCAAAGCGTTTTACATTAATAAAAAATTAAGGATAATTTTTGGCTTCAATATCTCGCGGAAAAGAGTTTTTCCCCTAGCGTAAGCTATTACGCAGTACGAGAGATACTCTCGTAAGAGAACACTTATTATATGCCTGTTGCTAAGCAGCGAAATGGGTTTTTTTGTGTGTGAAAAATGTGTAGCTAATTACAGTGATTAAGTACAGCGATTGATTGCTAAGCTATGACACAAAAGACCCAACACATAGCTGATTATTTGCATAAATTCATGCCTAGAATTCACCACATATTTATTTTTTCAAATGGTGTCAGGCTTATGAAGTTACAACAATTAAATCAAGCTTTAATTAAAGAAAGCAGCAACTCAAAACAGACTACTTTTCAAGAGCCAACTGGAATGTGTCAAATGCACAAAAATGATCAAATGTGCATTTGGGGTATTAGGTATACTTAAAAATAATATCTTTTTTCTTATTTTGCTACAGTTAGCTGAAATTGTAATATATGACCATGGGAACTGGGTCTTAATGAAGCTGTCTCGTCCACTTCTTCTCTCTCTTCTGCCATGTATCAGGTCATGGTCATTCTGTACTTCGGGCATCTTTAGTAGTAATTATGCCGTATATATTTTTAAAACAAAAAAGGCTTTTGTTGTTACAGGATGGGTAGGAGACTTGGATCAGAAAGTTGTCGAAGGAAACAACATGTGTGTTCCGCTGCCTGTTTTCATTACATAAACATTTCTAAAATGTTACAAACTGGTTCAGACAAACAGATATATAAATAAGTAAATATTTTGTGGTTTCTGCATGGGGCAATCATTTGATTCAAGCAATAACTTTTTTTTTTTTTGAAAAATAGGAACAAAACTAAATTCACAACCTCAAAGAACATATAACATCTTTACTTTGACTTTTGAAACATGCTGTAAAGTTTTCATCTGGTTTATTTTCAGGTCTCATAAAGTTGGTTAAACTCATAAAGCATCAGGCTGACACTTTAATGTTATGGTGCGTTCAAGTCATCCTTAGAAGTTCATAGCCTATTTACGATTTGGGAAGTCATGTTTACGACGTCAGGTGCGTTCAAGTTGCGCTGCATCTGAAATTGCATACTTCCCTAGGCTACTATATAGTAAGCGAAAAACAGTATGTGACAAAAGAAGTAGGCCTATGTCCGAATTTACAATGCTCATAAAAGAATAAGCAAAAAGTACCCAGATTACCTTTTTTTTCTGTGAAATTCTGAAGTGTGCATATGATGAACACTTTACTATCCCATGAAGCCATGCAACAAAATGTGTGAAGCTGGTAGGTCACATGATAAGGTCAACATGGCAAATGTAGTAGCCTACACCCGAATTACATTCATACTATATAGAGCATACAATTTTATTTATTTTATACTTATTTAAAATAAGTAGGCTACCTACTCAAGAGAGTAGCCTATGTGATTTCGGGCGCAGACATTTTCTTAGGAGTGAGATGGCGGTGATTAACTACACAAAAATACAGTAAGGTTTTTAAACTCTAAGCTACTTCCAGAAAATTAACAAAATATGTGCATCAGGTGTGTGTGTTGCTTTCTAATGTTTTTAATTAATTGAAGTCACTCAACTTTATTGTAGGCTATATTGTAATACTACAATGCCATTCGCCTATTTTGTGCAGGGAATTATCTTATTTTGTTGAAAATAAAAAAGCCTGACAATTTTACTACAAATATTGCTAGCCTATTCCGACACGTTTCTCACAGACACGCGCCCCCAACTCACAAACATGGGGCTTAAAGAAAATTCCGAGCTTCCCACTCGTATTTACGACTTTGTGGTGTCGTTCATCTGGCTTCAGCTCGTAAATATGATCTTTTCGACAAGACTCGAACACACCATGAGGTTGGTCTCTCTCGGTAAGGGTTAACGGAGCGCAGCGTCGGCGGTCTTGTGCTCGGCATGCGCTCGGTAATGATAGGTCAGTGTGTGGTGGTCTGCTCCACTTCCAGAGGACCGGCTCGACTGAACTCCTCCTCCGAGAAGCAGTGATTGCTCGCCCGCTCGACTCCCCTCCTCCGCCGCCGTGACGGTCTAACGGGAGTCAATGATGAAATGAATGTGCAGTGTTGTGTATAAAGTTGCGGACTTCACTAAAAGCTTTAAAACTGGCACAGATAGAAGCCGGAGAGTTTAATTTGGCCAGCTGCCTAGCTCGGTTTGACATGAAGAAACGGACTTTTAGTGAGTTTTAATGTGTTGCGGCTTCTTTTACCACGCGAGATATCAATCATAACATGTGGAAAGTGCGCGCGCTGGACATCGCGGCGGGTGAGATGCAGTTTATTTTCTTCACGATGTTGCGGGTTTGCGGTCAGATATTTTGTTGTTGTTCTCATTTTTCATGATGCTTATAGGAGGAATACACTAACTTATTCCACACTTAGTCCACTTATTATACTTAGTCCACACTTGACTTGAGTAGGCTACGCGAGATTTAAAACGCACAACGGGTTACTGTGATGAAGATATGTGGAAATTCATATAAGATATTGTGGTCAGTGAAAGTTTCAGTTACCATGGTTTAAACGAGAGTGAATTAAACAGATGGTAACAGTGATTACAAAAGTTATCAATAAGGGCCAGAGTCTGGCTGCAGACTGTAGAGTCCCTGTGTGACGTCATGTGCACTCTTTGCAAAGGAGCAGGACATTATATAGGCTGTGTGTGTATATATATATATATATATATATATATATATATATATATATATTAGTAACTATTCTCAAATTGTTGTAGGTTGTGTGTGTGCGTGTGTGTGTGTGTGTTGAATTTGTCTATTTTATATATTTTAAGTATGTATATGTAATCCCTTGGTAATGTTCTTTTCCCAATTGTTATTCAAACATAACTAAAAAAAAAAAGGAAAAGTTTTTATTAATAATATTGTAGAAGAAATGTATTTGCATACAGTTGTGCATTAGGCAGTTCTCTGGAATACTTGATTCTGATTGGTCCGTAATTCGTCATTTAAATATTTCTGAATAATGACTGTTGCTCACTTTACAGTCTATGGTTGCTCATCATAGCAAAGGCAACTGTTTCCCCAGCTAACAAGGAATGTTCCCAGAACTTTGGGTAATTTTCTGCCATGGTTATCGCAAAGTTATGAGGAAACATTCTTCCAGTAATGTTAATAGAACATTCTATTCAGATTTCAGGTCAGAGTTCAGGTCTAATGTTCTCAAAATGTTAGCACAAAAGATTTTGTTTTTCTGAAACGTTTTAGTTGGATGTTTGGCTAACATTTTTCAAATGTTAAAAAATAACGATCCCATAATGTCTTCATAATTGAATGGAATGTTTGCATAATAAAAAAAAGTTTATTCTCTTTAAGTACATTTCAGTGGCCATTTATTTAATTAATATTATATTACAGTTTATATATATATATATATTTTTAAGATAACAATAAGTGCACCTTCAATACATAAGCACGCTTGTTTTAAGGCTTAAAGTGGATTAACTGTAGTTTTGTGCAGTCTGGTTTGTTTTGCAGCAGTGTTGTTCAGCACAGTCTGATTGTCAGTGTTCTGGAAGCTTTTTCATGGTGTGGACATTATTTCAGCACCCAGACTTTGACATTAGTGCTTTCTGGTCTGAGACCGGAAGGTTTAAGTAATCGGTACAGAGACTATTTTTGCTCAAAATGGTCTTTTTTGTGGAAATATCTGAAATGATCTCTCTCTCTCTCTCTCTCTCTCTCTCTCTCTCTCTCTCTCTCTCTCTCTCTCTCTCTCTCTCTCTCGCTCTCTGTCTCTCGCTCTCTGTCTCTCTCTCTCTCTCTCTCTCTCTCTCTCTCTCTCTCTCTCTCTCTCGCTCTCTGTCTCTCTCTCTCTGTCTCTCTCTGTGGGCCCTGATTTGAGCTCTCTGCTGAGAAGCCTGAAATATGTTTCATTATCCATGTTGTGGATGAAGAAATTGTATTTTGCTTTTGAAATACAGCAGAGATTGTGTATCAGAACGTCTCAATCTCATATCGGCCTTCTTCTCTCACTCACACACTCAGACTATTGTTGCTTTTGTAACACTAGCTCTTCCCAGCTGTCAACTGGCTCATGGTAATCTCCCTGTGTGTTTCACTCAAAGTTAAAGAGCAAAGCTGTGTGTGAATGCCAGCAAGCATGTGTTTGTGTGTGAACGGGTGTCCATTCTAATATAAAGATTTCACTTGTTGGATTTGTCTATGTTATGCAGCTAGACACTAAATGATCCTCATTCAGTGTTGTTGGATTCAGATGTAGTGGTATAACAGGATGACATTTTCAAGGTTTTGAATTCAATCTGTTGTCTAATACACTCTTTCTACAGTTGGAACCACAGGTCATTTCTGTGGAGTTATTTGTGTGTCAATCAAAACCCAGGAGATGCTGTATTTAAAGATTAGTGAAATGAAAGGATTTAGAATCAAACACATGATACTTTAATATCAGCTTCTTAACTTGTAAAAAGGAGCTCCCCGGGTGGACTTGAAGGCACCAGTATATAAATAGGGATGGGTATTGACTCAAATTTCACAATTCAATTCGATTTTGATTCACAAGCTTGCAATTCGATTCGATTTCGATTCAGTATTGATTATTTTGGATATCAGGTACAATACATGGCAAATTTTCTTAAAGGGACAATGTGTAGTTTTTTAGGTATTTTATTATCTAAAATCAATATTTTTATTCATAAATATGTCCTCAATGGTGTACAAATACCTCTGCCAATTATCTGACTTATCCTCGTAAACGAAGAATTTATTATCTTTATATACATGTGACGGCTAGGTCCGAGGAGGCTTCCATGTTGTTCCGCCATCTTGAAAAACTATAATAGCAGAGAGGGTCAAAAAGTACTAGGCCAACGCGTTTCCACAACACGTTTTCGTTAAAACTCGACGAAGTGCTATTAGAAGACATCCTGTCATAGCTTTTTGGTACATAACAGCTACCGTAGATGCAACACACATTTGAAAAAGCGAGGCGCTAGAGAGCACAATTCGTTTGAATGCAAAATACAATTTCACCGCTAGATGGGAGAAATTCCTACACAATGCCCCTTTAAGGCAAACAAATCTCTCTTAACTAATGCTTAGTGTAAACTATGGGAGTCAGTTGTAGCCTATAGGCTTCATTAGCCTACTATAATATTGAAGGTAAAAAATTATTGATTTGTATACAAACACTTAAATTACACTTTTATTTATTTTTATAATAATAAAGTTATATGAAATATAAACATTTAAATGGTGGCTGTCATAAAAACTTGGCAGATTTATTCAAACATGCATTATTGAAGAACATTACAAATTATAATGAATATGTAATATGGTGCATATATTTAGCAAACTCAACTGCTTCTCTCTAGAGATAATTTTTCTTGCTGACTTACGAGTTTATGGTCACTGGATATGTTTTTTCTGAGGTAAATGTGACGTTACATGACATTGTTTACAAGCTGTTTTATGGTGCGTTCACATGCTATGGTAATTATGGTAAATACCAAAAGCCGACGTGGAAAATGCACATGAACACCCCCTCAAGTGGTATTTTCCACTGGGCAGCTCGTACAATATTTTGATGCACGAGTTGCCGAGATGAGATAACCTTTGACCTTTTCAAAATGGCGGAGCGCAACGCGAGAGTCGTGAATGGTAAAAATATGTACTATTCATGATCTAGAAAATATACAGCGTATTATTTACCATTTGAGTTTTGATAAATCATCTTCTTGCTGTAGCAGATGACTTAAGCAATCTAAAATAGTTTTATCTAAATAACAGGTCTGGATATCCATCTTTTTACCACATTACGATAATAAAAGCACTTGAACGCTACACACCGGTAAATACCAGTTCACAAGTGGAAAATATCTTATTTTCCATAGCACGTGAACACACAATATCTGATGTCTTTCCACGGTTGAAACACTGATTGAGCAATTCCACGTGACATGATACGGATTTCGATAAGTTGTACTCTATCTTTTAACACACTTTCAGATGCTCATTCATGTTTATTTGTCGCTGTAACTGGTATTATTAAGGCGGAAGAGAAGATCATGCGCTTCTCTTGAGCTGCGCCAGAGCGATCTCACGCCACAGCGCCAAAACGGTCGTAATTTGGACGTAATTTAAAATCTTAGACTTTGTTTCATATCAATAGTAACAAAGCACGAAGATTTTTGCAATTTTTTTTGGATGGGATGCGCGCTACAATGTTCCATTCATTCATCAACTGAAACAGGATGACTAGCCTAATCGATTCTTGGGATTTAAGAATCGATATCGGTTCATAAAAATGAGAATCGATTAAAATCGACAAATCTACAGGTCCTTCTAAAAAAATTTGCATATTGTGATAAAGTTCATTATTTTCCATAATGTAATGATAAAAAATAAACTTTCATATATTTTAGATTCATTGCACACTAACTGAAATATTTCAGGTCTTTTATTGTTTTAATACTGATGATTTTGGCATACAGCTCATGAAAACCCAAAATTCCTATCTCAAAAAATTAGCATATCATGAAAAGGTTCTCTAAACGAGCTATTAACCTAATCATCTGAATCAACTAATTAACTCTAAACACCTGCAAAAGATTCCTGAGGCTTTTAAAAACTCCCAGCCTGTTTCATTACTCAAAACCGCAATCATGGGTAAGACTGCCGACCTGACTGCTGTCCAGAAGGCCATCATTGACACCCTCAAGCAAAAGGGTAAGACACAGAAAGAAATTTCTGAAAAAATAGGCTGTTCCCAGAGTGCTGTATCAAGGCACCTCAGTGGGAAGTTTGTGGGAAGGAAAAAGTGTGGCAAAAAACTAGGGCTGCACGATTTGGGGAAAATGTCATATTGCGATTATTGAGGTCAATATTGCGATTGCGATATGCGATTGCGATTTAATAAACAAATGGTTTCATGAGTCAACTTGCTTGATTCCAAAGCAAAATGCACACACAGATTAGTGATAATTCTGAAATGTGTATTTCTCAACTCAAACTAGCAACAACAACTAAATAATTGATAACATCTATAATGATCAATAAGCCATTGAGGTCTGGATAAAAATGAATCCACCCACATTTAAAACATTAATTATAGCCATCCACCATTACAGTGATTCCACAATTGAAAGCTATAATTTTTTTCAAAAACATTTATTAGGCTTCAAAAAATATAACAGCTTTTAATTTAAGTGAACTTAATAATACTCACATAAACCCATAAAAAAAGTATTATTTACCTGTGCCCTTCCTGTCATGTAGGACATATACAGAAATTTAAGTTATCAAACAGTCTGCCCTGCATAAATTATAAATTATATATAGACTAATCCTTATTACAGCTACACAAGTTCTTTAGTCAAGAGCAGTGAGTAATTTTCTTTGTTCTTTGATTAACTTTACTGACAGAAAGCTTTGGCTGCTGGCCCTTTAAGAGCAGCCGTTGTAGAGACGCGGATCTCACACGCGCCTCATTCTCTCACAACTCTTTACGTCCATCATAAGACTGCTCTTATGTTATGAAGATACTCGACAAACGACATTTTGGCATAATTGTGTGTGTTATTGTTCGTTCAAGCGGAAAGATAACTATTCCGGTCTGTGCATGCGCATGGGCGCGCGTCTTTCTGTTCTGTGAGTCACAGTCGGACATTCACAGGCTGCGTGCTCTCTTTTGATTTGTCGCGCATTAATGGTTTGAACTTTAAAGCATTCGCACGAATAAGAGCGGGATCATGTAACACTAGCCAAAGGATGACAAAAAATAACAGATGCCGCGTTAATTGCGTTAACAGCCCTAATTTGTTTATTTTACATAAAATCGCAGCATTTTGCGTCATATAATCGCATAGGCTTGACATCGCGATTACGATTGCGATATGATTAATCGTGCAGCACTACAAAAAACGCTGCACAACGAGAAGAGGTGACCGGACCCTGAGGAAGATTGTGGAGAAGGACCGATTCCAGACTTTGGGGGACCTGCGGAAGCAGTGGACTGAGTCTGGAGTAGAAACATCCAGAGCCACCGTGCACAGGCGTGTGCAGGAAATGTGCTACAGGTGCCGCATTCCCCAGGTCAAGCCACTTTTGAACCAGAAACAGCGGCAGAAGCGCCTGACCTGGGCTACAGAGAAGCAGCACTGGACTGTTGCTCAGTGGTCCAAAGTACTTTTTTCGGATGAAAGCAAATTTTGCATGTCATTCAGAAATCAAGGTGCCAGAGTCTGGAGGAAGACTGGGGAGAAGGAAATGCCAAAATGCCTGAAGTCCAGTGTCAAGTACCCACAGTCAGTGATGGTCTGGGGTGCCATGTCAGCTGCTGGTGTTGGTCCACTGTGTTTGATCAAGGGCAGGGTCAATGCAGCTAGCTATCAGGAGATTTTGAAGCACTTCATGCTTCCATCCGATTTCATTTTTCAGCACGACCTGGCACCTGCTCACAGTGCCAAAACCACTGGTAAATGGTTTACTGACCATGGTATTACTGTGCTCAATTGGCCTGCCAACTCTCCTGACCTGAACCCCATAGAGAATCTGTGGGATATTGTGAAGAGAAAGTTGAGAGACGCAAGACCCAACACTCTGGATGAGCTTAAGGCCGCTATCGAAGCATCCTGGGCCTCCATAACACCTCAGCAGTGCCACAGGCTGATTGCCTCCATGCCACGCCGCATTGAAGCAGTCATTTCTGCAAAAGGATTCCCGACCAAGTATTGAGTGCATAACTGAACATAATTATTTGAAGGTTGACTTTTTTTTGTATTAAAAACACTTCTTTTATTGGTCGGATGAAATATGCTAATTTTTTGAGATGCCAAAATCATCAGTATTAAAAGAATAAAAGACCTGAAATATTTCAGTTGGTGTGCAATGAATCTAAAATATATGAAAGTTAAATTTTTATCACTACATTATGGAACATAATGAACTTTATCACAATATGCTAATTTTTTTAGAAGGACCTGTATATATTTTTTTACCCAGCCCTAATAAATATGTCATTGTTTTAGGGCTATTTTTTTGAAGAGAGTAAGAGGAGGAAATCAATCTCTCTAGCTGACAGGATCTCTTCACTGTCATGTCAAAGGTCACGCAGCACCACCGTAAAGAGTGGAAAATGTATGTGGGTAAGAGGTGTGCTATCCATTAAGACAGAGTGTGGCCTGACTTAGTTTATAAGTGACAGTGAACATGTGACATTAGAAACTGCACAGACCACATGGGTGTTTATGCACTGGATTACTGTACAGACATAAAGGGAAAATATGATTATGATAGTTTCCACTCATGATAAAATGTACAGAATTCTGGATTTAAATACTTTACATGGAACATGTTGCCAAATGAATCTTTTATTTCGAATCTTGATTGCTGATGATTTAGTTTTGGAGGTTGGTGTTTTGTACGGTAGTGTGTGTGTTCTGCCCGTCCGCTGGCAGTGGGAAGCTTACACCTCACACACAATGCCGACCTGAAGAAAGGAGTGAAACGCTGGCTTGTGTTGTCTTGCAGTTCGTCCCAGTGACTGTCCTGCTGGGATGTTTTCCAGGCCAACTTGTTGAAATTTCTACACATGGCAAGTTACATAACACTGCATAAAAACAGGAATAAAACTAGCTTGGAGAGTGTGGAGGAATTAATTTTTGTATCTGGTAACCTATTTCCTGTATACATTATGGAAAATATATATGTGACTTGTGAGAAACAAGCGATAAATCTGACAAGGGAACATGAACAAAAGCTTGAGTTTAAATACCCTTTTTTGTTATGTGCTTTAATGACATCTTCTAATGTTTTATATATTATATATGTATATATATTTATATATACTGGCCAATGCATCCAAACTTTTGGGCAGTCGTGGCCTAATGGTTAGAGACTCAGACTGGAAGGTTGCAAGTTTGATTTACATATATATACTGTATGTATATATATATATATATATATTTATATATATACATACACACAACAGTGTGTTCTGGTCCACGAATCTGATTGGCTGAGAGGCCTTCCATGAGTGTGATATTCCACCAGTATAAGCACTGGGACTGTTCACCGTTTGTATCAAGATGCGTTCATGCCATGTTGTAATGACCGTAACGATTCTGAACTATAAAAAGCCTTCACGTGCTTGTAGAACTTAATTACAACTTGTAATTTTCTGAGAGCTACAACTTGAGCACTGCAGATTTAGGATGTGTTCGACTTGAAGCAGCGCTGTGCAGACCGATTGGTGTATTGCATCAAAGTACTGCGAGAGCTTTATTTACGGTAATACGACATACCGTGAACAGGATCGTTCCGTTTGTCTCTGCACGTTTTAGACTCTGCAGCATTTCTCCCAGCAAGCGGCAATGGAGGAGGAAAAACCCACTATAATTTTCTAAATATTACTGTTGTTGTTTAACGGAATGTAGTTTTTTACAGACGAGAACGTAGTTGTTTAAACCTCAAATCTGTGGCTTATTCATAAATATATTTGAAAATGTGATGCTACAACGTTTTCTGAGTCGTGAGATCCAGGTAATCATCAGGGAGTCAGCGCTCATGTACTCTCTCGAGAACAGCCTGACCTCAGCATGTTTTTCTGACACTTCCCACTTGCTCTGATTTCTCCATAGTGATTAAACATTATTTATTTTTGGTATATGTAACAGGCAAACTTTGGTGTAATTTTTTTCCCCTCAATATTATATTATATTAAGTATTAATTATTTATGCATTACAGTTATGACAGTCCATTTTTTCCATTACACTTACAATATTATCATTTAGAAATTATATTATATTACTATATTATACTATATTAAATTATTATTTTTTGCATTATAATTACAGTAAAAATTTTTACATTACAGTAATGAGATTGTGATTAAGAGTTATGAAAATAATTATACAATGCTAAACATGTTTTTTTCTATGGACATACTGTATTTAGACACCTGGGGCCTCATTTATTAAACTGTGCGTAGGATCCTTACTAAAAGTGTACGTGCGCCAGAAAGCCAAAAATGGTGTACGCAAAAAAATATTCAGACTTATAAAACCGTGTGCGCCAGAACCTGCACAGAATTCACTTTATAAATGAGGAAGATTGTGCGCACATGCGTCTCCTCCCCGAAACAACCATATATGGAGCTTACAACGCCTAGTTTTACTATGCATATCCTCATCTGCATATCATTTACATATGATTATTCATCCACGTGATAACATGTTTAACGGTACAAGACATTAGGAAAATATGAAATGCGGATGTGCTGTCACATTAGTTACATTAATAAAAATCATTTAGTAGCCTATCCTTGCCTTGTTTTTGAATAAATAAATCAAATAGTGTAAAATACATTTCGGAGAAAGTTTTTCTAAATCTTTTCCACTGGCCAAGGAGTATTTTTAATTAATTTATGTTTTTTTATGGAAACAGATAGACCTTGTTGTGCATTATTTGCACGAAACTATTTTCTCAGACAATCTGCTATTATCATGATAAGCAATTATCTCTGTAGTTAAACATTAAAACACAGCATGCCAGAGGAAAAGTGTTCGAAAGCATTGCATCCACAACAAATATTTCTATTTATTGAATATAAAAAATGTTGTAACTTCTCAGTTATGATTTCATGTAATTTAAGTGTATAACTCCATTAATCATAATGGCATATTTAATCTAAATTTTTACAACAGAAGTAAAACAAAGTTTAAATCATTCTTTTATTTATTTAAACTGTTATTGTGAACATGCACTGTATTTATGATTAGGACTTGCAATGAAGATTTACGGTTTTAGATGCATTATGATATGCGTCTCACTACACGGCCCAACGCGCTCGCTGGCGCGGACATTTAAGAAGGGATGGATGTTTGCTTCATGTGATAGGCTTGGTGAGTGAAATTATATTTGTATTATCTTTCTGTATAATTTTTTTTAGATTTTCTGTCTAAAAGTGACCAAAAAGACATGTAACTCCAGCTCACCATCGGTGTCGCCAAACTGCTCCATCTCCAAAATGTTCGTACGCATGGGTCAGAGTTTGCGTGCAGATGCGCAAATTTTCCCGTCAATTTTGTTTTTATAAATCACAACTTGTGCGTCGGAAGTGGCGTACTCCTCTTTCAGGGCCTGTTTTGTGCGTACGCAATGGTTATAAATGAGGCCCCTGTACATGATCTTGACATTTTGTGAGATTCCCCCAAAAGTGCCACTGCGGATATATAACATGTAATCCAAGGCTCAATGAGTGATGGAGAGATTATGTAAATATTTCCTCTCTTTTATCAGTTTCATCAGCATATCGTCTGTTTACAATTTATCATCGAGTGGTTGGTCTTGATTTCACTTTAATCATTTTCTGTTAGTTTTACACCTTCTGCATGGTTCATATCCGCCTCTTCCAGGTTCTGGCACATCTCCCTTGTGTCTTTATACTTTATCTCTTATCTTACATCAAACACTTTCTAATTAAAGCTTGTCAGATTAGTAAAGATGATTAGCCTTGGACACAGTATTATAAAGAGTTTCCCTCTGCAGTAACTCGGTCTGGTGAGTCGTGTGTATGTGTTGGTTACAGTACATCAAGCAGAATGTGCCTTTCATCACATGACCTTCAGAGGGAAACTCCTGCTGTGAGTCTCCACAGAGACACGCGTGCTGCTTATGAAACACAACTCGTCTGTGCTCTGACCAAGCCTTCATGATGTAGACTGATGGATTAATAGAGCTTAAATACTTCAGGTATTTCATCTGAATACACTCTAATCTTTACTAGAATCTATGGAGCGACAGATATAATGACAATGAAGAATGAACTGTCAGCTGTCCCGTGTCAAAGGCTTGATGAGATAAATCTCTTCTGCCAGAGAAAAATATATCACAGAGGTAAAATATATGACAATATAGCAAGTAGTGGCAGAAACTGCAATATGTGTTGGACTGTTACACCACACAAAACCATATTTGCAAAGCTTTTAATTTAATGTAATGCAACGTTTCTGATTAAAAAAACGAATCGTTTGCTCCTGAATGCTTAATATAATGTAGGACAGAACTTTATCCATCAGGTTAGCTATTTTATTAATGGGGAATTAATATTATTTTTCTTCATTCGCATGACCTTGGTTATATAAAGTTTTTCCAAGTTATTACATTTTGATGAAGGATGTCTGTAATGTGAGTTGGTGTCTTCATATTGTAATGAACCGCACTCTTGATGTATCTCAGATCCCAGCAGGAGGATCTTCTCCTCTTTCACAGTAAATGATTTATTTACATTTATAGGTTGTCAGCTTGTAATGCTAAAGGCTGTCATTTTCACTGGGCGTAACTGACAGGATATGATGTTTCAATTAAAAGAATTTCAGTACAAGTCTATTTACAAGTCCTTCAACTGTTCATAATTGTGTGCTAAACGATTTGTTTAATATGCATTTAGAACACATTTAAATCTGGATAATTACACAGGTTTATACGGTTCTATATGGTATAAGGGTCAATGACAAATAAGATTTTCAAGATGAAAAATATATATATTTTAAGCAAAACCGTTTTAAAACGCATTTTTATGTCCAAAAAAATGTATGGTGTTGATTCATATTGGTTTTACAGTGTTTTAGGCAGCATTAATTCATTATAAAACAAGATTTCTGATTTTACCACCCAGAAAATGTCAGGTGGTGCGACCATATATTAATTTAAAATAATATACATTTAATGTACTTAGCACTGCTGAGACTTGTACATATGAATCATTGTAGTGTCTAAAATGCATATAACATAGTAAATTCCCTTTCTATTTCTTTATTTATTGCCCTTTTATTCAAAATCATATAAACAGCTGCTTTTTTGTGTGTTTAAACACCCATTTTTCCATAAGGAGTTTTTGTGTTTTGTTTTTAACTGTAAAAAGGATTTGTATACGTTAGATAAAGGTTTACAGTTATATTTCTTACTTCATTTTGCAATTCCAGTGGGAATTGATACAATTAAATGTAAATTTGCTGGTTGCACCACCTGACCATGACCGGTCGCACCACCTGACGTTGTGATCAATAATGATTTATATTCACAAAATAATAAAAAAAGATAAAAAATAAATCAATGAATTTTATTTGGGTTTCATTTGGCTTTTTTATTTTAATCCTCTGACCAATTTATACTGTATCTCAATCATATAATTACATTTCATTAACAAGAAAGTGCAAAACAATACTGCATATTATGATAACATGTGATCATTGCTTCTTTAAAAATATAACTTTGAAACCTCAAGGAACACATTTAATAAATGAGAACATATTTTATATTGAACAGTGAATTAGTGCAAATATTGGGCCCAGAAACTAAGGGCAGAATTCAATCTACTGCTCATGCAATTAGATTCAGTAGTATCAGTAAGTCAAGATAAAAATAAAAAAAAAACATTTGATCATTGCTTCTATAAATCTATAAATTTAAAACATCTCCGGGAACACATTTAAAAAACGAGAACATCTTTCATAAAATGTCAAATCATGAAACGGTGAATTAGTGCAAATATTAGGCCCAGAAACATTAAGCACAGAATTCAATCTACTGTTCAATAGATTCAGTAGTAACAGTAAGTCAAGATAAAAAAAAAAATAATAATAAAATAACAAAAAGAATTACAGAGTTGTGGGTGATTAAGATGTAAACAAGCTTACTAATGACAATGTACAACATACCTATCTCTATAAAATATACATGGTTCCAGACCCCTGCTATTTTAATTAAATTAAAATATATGGGAAATACAGGTGAAACTCAGAAAATTAGAATATCGTGCAAAATTTCATTTATTTCAGTAATTCAAGTTAAAAGGTGAAACTAATATATTATATAGACTCATTACATGCGAAGTGAGATATTTCAAGCTATGAAGACCTTTTCACAATATTCAAATTTTGAATTTGGGGTTTTCTATAAGCTATAAGCCATAATTATCAAAATTATAACAAATAAAGGCTTGAAATATCTCACTTTGTATGTAATGAGTCTATATAATATATTAGTTTCACATTTTAACCTGAATTACTGAAATAAATTAACTTTTGCACAATATTCACATTTTTTGAGTTTCACCTGTACTATATCATTTGTAAAATAAATTATTTTAGTTTAAATATTTAATAGAATGGGTAATGGTTTGTTAATCATTCAAATTCATGACTAATAACTATGATTTTCTGTAATGCTGTATGACACTGCTATTAAGTATTATTAACATGTAATAACTGTAATTACCACAAAAAAATAACAGAACACCATATTAACTTAAGTTGTAATGTATCTAGATAAACATAATGAACACAACACCTTGCTTTTGTTTTGGCAAGGTACTCTGCCATTGCAACTGGATCACTTTTTAAACAAGCTCTATGTCGTGCTGTTTTCTCCTTGGTTGATAATGGCATCTACAAAAACAAATTAAAATAGATTAATTTAAAGATGCAATTGTTTTAGTATCAATGTTGATTATACAGTCCTATATTCTTGAAGAATAGGACTTTAAGATGGACAAGACAATGTGCTCTTTAAATCTTTGTCACCATAAAAAAAAAAAAATAATAAAAAAAAAAAAATATATATATACATATGTAGATTGCACCTTTAAACAACTTAAAAGCTTTATATATTTATTAAAATGTATTTAATATATTCAAAAACATGAATTAACATGACTTTTTTTAGTTGGTTTAACTGTAACTCTGGTCGCGACACCTGACATATTGGTCGCACTACCTGACATTTCAAACTCAATTCGAATCTAACAGGCATTAACTTGGACACCTATACAAATGTTTGACCATGTGCTCAAGGCTATACATACATTTTTAAAATCAAATACACATTTTTATAATAACAACACATTTTCAAAGTTTTCCAGGGGTCATACCACCTGACATGATAAGTTGAATCAACCTCATCATTACTTAAAAATGTCAAATTATCTAATATTTATGGGAGGGTGACTAACCTTGTTACTGCATCAAAGGGGTCCTCTGGAGTCTTCTGTGTGATGTCATATGCTGTCACATGGTTTTCTTAAAGGAACCTTGCATAAAAGTGCATTTTTATGTTGGTCGCCCTCCCTGACATTATTAGAAGTAAATATTTCAGACAAAAGTTCTTTAAGTAATAGAATAGTTTTGAAATAGGACCGATACACTATTTCCCCTCATTTATAAGGAATTTAACATAAAATCATGCCAAAATATTTGATTAAGAATTTTATTGAGAAAATTAACATTTATATCTCAGTTTTGTTCTCTGCTTATACGTTCGGACGGTCGCACCACCTGACATTTGTGGTCTTCCAAACACCAAAACTCAAAAAATCTATTGAATTTCAATAAAATGAAAAGGGATTCTAATAAAGGAGATATTGTAGATCCATTTGATATATGACATGTATTTATTCAAATTCTTTTTAGGAAAATAATGAATTTGGACAGAAAAAATACATGTCATGTCATTGACCCATAAACTCTATAAATAGACTAAACTGTACAGTTCTCTGGAATATTTGATTCTGATTGGTCGGTCATTAGTCTACTTGTGTATATTGAATACCGTTCAAAAGTTTAGGGTCTGACCAATTTTTATGCTTTAATTTTTAAGTCTCTTATGCTCACCAAAGCTGCATTTATTTGATCAACAATACAGAAAAAAAAAAACAGTAATGTTGTGCACTTTAGCTTGTATTTAACCCAGGCACTTCCTTAATCATGGATTTATGTTTTGTAGGTTTAGAAGTTGTTACAAAACAAGTGTTCCACACCTGTTCTTCAAGTCTGTGATGTAATTAATCTAAATTACTTTGAGACAACTGTCACAAACCTATTTTCTGATTGCATTGCATGTCTATTTTGTTTACTTACCAGCACCCATATTCATTTTGCTTGTAGCAAACATATTTGCATATTTTTTTAGGCAAAAGAAAGGGGTAACTTTATTTGCCCAGTTGTATGTTCTATAATAAGACTGTGAATCAGTGCTATTTTAGTATAGTTGAGATACTATTATAGTTGCTATTAATATGTGATTTATTATTATTTTTTATATTTTCCAGTATACTTTTTCCCGGTAGCAGCACCGCACCTCTAGTTCACACATATTGTAAGAATAATAATTTCACGTGTGAGAGAGAGGAAGCGAGGTTATGTAGCAGCGATAGCCTTGAGTGTCTGTCTTGACACACTGACACAGCCTCTCATCTCAAAGAAACCCAATCCTTTCACGGTCTGTCAACAGTTCGCTCCCAACCTGACAGCGGCTTCATGCTGTTCCACAGAGAAATGTGGAACGGTATTGCTAAACATTATAAATTTTCTCCTCTGATTTGCAATTTGCATATTGGTCTAGTTGCTTCATTTGAAAATAATCAGATGCTGATGTTGGTTGTGATTTGGAGTATGGCCTTCTGATGTGTGTGCTCAGTGGAAGTGATTGTTTAAATATTGGATGTCAACTGGATTGTATTTGTGTTTCTCAGTACTGGGTCAGCGGTCAGGGTGTTTGGCCTGCGGGCTCTTTAAATGTCTCTCATTGGGCTGTTTACTCTAGTCATGCTTTTGTTTGCACTATCTGGTCCTTTATCATTTCCGTCTCTATTCTCGTTCAACTGAACACTACTATACCCCCTAGTATAGTAGTGTGATTTATAGTAACACCACAGTGTCATGCTTCAAATCTGGTTTCTTTAACTTTATTTTTCAGTTTGAGGTTATTCCCAAAAGTACTTTTTCAAAGCACAATGAAATTTCTGTTATCATTTACTCACCCTCAAGTCATTCCAAACCTGAATGAACAGTTATTTCAACCAACCTAGCATGCTTTGCAAGACAATATTGAAACTAGAACACAGAATAAATTCAAACTGTATTGCTTTCAGAGTATGTATGCATGTGCGCACTCACAATTATTGTGCTTCATTTTTGATTTGCTGATTTATCTCTGTGTTTGGTGATGCATCTTGTCCATGTGACTGTTTGTGGCTTTGTATGTATTTTTAACAATATCTTTGTGTTAAACACTTAGTCACCGGTGTCCTAGTTACCTGGCATCCTATCACCTTACTCTAATCTTTAGGCTGTGGCCGCTGTATGTGTCGGAGGATTGAGATGCAGGGCGTTGTGGGAACAGCAACCTCAGGAACGTGACCAACCCACAATTCCTGCTCCAGACATTCCCAACCGTCTTCAGGCTTGTTGTTGGACAACCGGCGTGTACAACTCAGGAGAGAGTCTTTTTACACAACTGTTAAAGGCAATTGAGATCATTTCAATAGTCTGAGTTTTTATGCTTGTGTTAGTGTGTGTGTGAGACCATCTCGGACCTGCGGGGAGTCCTGGAGTACTGTTACACCGGTAGCCACCCCTTATGCATGTTTCATCTGCTGGGAGGAGAACAGAGCCTTCCTTTGTCATCTAATACGTCCAATCCACCAGCTGTAGGCCTCAAACACTCCCAGCAGTTTTACCCACCTCCACCAGTTCGTCCAGCAAAACACCGTCAGGTGCCCAATTCAAAGTGTAGCTGAAACAAGAAGGAAAGAGCCCCGGATTCTCAAGCAATCATCAAGAAAGTATTCTGTAAGGAAATTCAGCACAGGACTGGATGTTTGACTTTTGACCAAAGTACATTTTGTGCTTCAGCTCTTTAAAGACACTCAGGATCAACTTAACACCTCCGTTTCCTCTTGAATCTTTAACTCGGTCGGTTTGGCAGATAGCCTCTCACCTTCCATCTTAACGGTGATCACAGCGGCAGGGGTGGTGAGTGTGGAGCATGACGGACACCCTTCGACCACCATCCCTCCAGGTGCACGTCCCCCGGGACGATCCCGGCCAGGGAGAGGAGGAGGGCGGAGGCGGAGGAGGTCATGACAGTCTCGCCTGGTCCAGCTCGTCCACCCCCACCCTGCGGCGCCGGCGGTTTAAGATGAGACGGATGAAAAAGCTGCCCAGTGAGCGGGAACGGCTTGAGAACGGGCTACAGTGGCAGCCAGGATCACGCTCGGCTTCCAAAGAGTACCTTCAGCTGCCCTCCATCGAAATCACACCGTCCAGCGACGAGGACGCGGCCTGGTCCAACAGCTCCACCCCGAGCGCCTCGCCCCGGCGCAAACGCTTCCTGCTTCGCAAGTGGCTCAAGGTGCGAGAGAAGAAGGAGCAAGGGAGTGAGAGCAGGTTGGTGTCTCAGATGTGATTCTGGAGATAGAAACATTCACCTCTCAATTGGGGATTTATAGCAGCAGTTACTCTTATTTTGGGATTGTTCACCCAGATACTATTAGTGTTGCTCAAATTATATTTATGGTTTGGTTCTTTTCGCAAAAACAAAAACTATCATACAAAGTAAAACGATTATTTATTATAAATACCACCTTACGTAATCAATATATTTTTAAAAACACGAGAAAAAAATTGACTTACTGTAGATCAAAATAATATTTTTTAACTTAATGGGTTAGTTCAGTCAATAATTAAGATTCTGTCATTAATTGCTCACCCTCATTTCGTTCCAAACCTGTAAGACCTTCGCTGATCACGTAGTAAACAGCTTCCAAGTTCTACGTCAGAACGCTCACTCATTATTGGCTAGCTCCTGCATCAGCATTACATGTGTGCTCACGTGGACCGCGTCGGCCAATAGTGATGTTATTATTAATGTTTAACAAAAATAATGTTAAAACGAGATGAAAGTGTTCAAAAAGAACTTATGCTCACACTGAAAACATTTCAACAAGTTTTATATTTGAAAATAAACAAACAACAAATAAAACAAGCAACTCTATGCACTTTTTAAAGCAAGATTCTGTGGCATTTCCTTCATTATAATGACCGTCGTCAATAGCAACACATTATAACACAGCACACATCCATGTATCACAACGGAAATCAGAGTTGATTTATTGTTTACAGAGTTTGATAATATTGTTGCGATCATCTTGTCTGGATGAGTTTTGTCCGCTGTAAAAAATGGATTTAACGGGTAAGATTTAAAACAACAATCTCAATTCAATATTAAAAAAAAAATAAAAAAAAGAAATAAAAAAAAAATCGGTGTAATAAGTGTACAATGAATATACATTATTATCTCTTAAATGTCACTCTTAATAGTCTTGTTTGAACTTGTTAGTTCGTCTTTGGCTCAAATCCACTTGCTGCAAACTTTTCTTAGCGGAAGCTTCACGTTTATGTCAAGTGAGTGAGATAAAATATTTCAACTCAAAACAACATTTTGCGCCCGATTATTTCCCAGACGTAGTTTTGGTATTGAGGTCAAAGTTAATTTAATGCCTTGTGTTCGCTGTACAACAGTGTGTGATGGTCACACAAGACGACTCGGCAGATTTGAAGTGTTTCCCCCATTGCAGTGAATTTTTTGTGCATGTTCTGCAGACAGGGTGACCATCCTCGATTAAGTTTCCCTCAGGACTTTTGTAAAAGCCAAAATATGACCACACCTCAGATTTGGTCCTCTTAAAGGGGCATTCGGGAGCCCTAGCTATTTCTTTGCTGATTTTCACTTTTGTTGTTGCATGTTTTGTCAGCGAGCTCCCCCTACAGCTGTGAGGCGTATATTTCACAACAGTGTCGTAAAAAAAACTCACTTGTGGCCCCTCCTCCCCCTTTCTACCGCTGCTCATGTGCATTTGTTATTATCGGAGCCGGACAACTTTATCGTGTGGAGCTATGTCTCCTGAGGTGGGTAATACATCATACACACTGAGGGCGGCGTGTGTGTTTATGTCGAATTGCCATAAAGCAGTTTGTGTTTCTCGCTCGTTCTCGCTTCTCACGAGACTTCCTGTTTCTAACTTACCGGGACGTTAATCCTCATGTTGCAAGGTTGGTTTTCCGCCTAGGAATGTTGGGGGGAGCAGGGAAAGTCACCATTCTCACCAGAACAGGTTATTAAACCATCCAAATGATTTCTAAACGGTTTTATTAAATTGAAATAGTTGCCGAATGCCCCTTTAAAAGGCTGAAAAATCTCCCGAGCACGGTCAATGCCTTCTACCATTCCTTCTCGAATAAAAAAAAAACCCAACATTGTGCGCTGTGCGCCTGCGTCAAACTGTTGCTGGCTGGACATGATTTATGTTATTAAAATCGTGATAATCAAACACAGTTTTAATGATAATTAAATTTTAAACGATAATACTAACATTTTATCGTGGTTTATAGTGAAAACGGTAAGCGTCCCATCCCTATTCATAACATTAAGGCAGAATCACTGTAGTCACATGGACTACATTAACAGTATCTTTACAAACTTTCTGGGCCTTGGAAGTGGTAATAACGTTGCATTCTAGATCGATGGACAGAAAGCTCTCAGACTTCATCAAAAATATCTTAATTCGTGTTCCGAAGATGAACGAAAGTCTTGCGGGTTTGGAACGACATGAGGGTGAGTAATTAATGACAGAATTTTCATTTTTGGTTGAACTAATCCCTTTAATGTCACCATAAACAAAATTTATTTTTGACAATGATAAATTATGATAAAACTGAAAACATTTTGATTATTATTCTCTTTGAAAGACCTTTGTGTTTTATGTCTTATTAAAATATGCGTCATCTTTTTCTTTTGCTCAACAACATCTGATATCAAGAGAAAATACCATTTAAACAAAATTATTGTATTTTTTTCTATGAGGGGTATTATTTACTTTATAACAAACTGAACAAAGCTGGTTTAAACCAGAAACCATGATCATGTGTAGTTCATTCTGTAGGAATTGGCTTAGCTCTATATGGTGGATATTAATTGCACATGCAGTAGTAATGATGACTGGATTTTAAAAATGAATACAAATGATTTTACTTTATATTCATTTATTTCAGATTTTGTATACGTTCTTCTTTTAGTGTTTATTATAAATCTGTTTGTAGCATGCAGCTTTGTGGTTTTATGGTTTAGGCTTGAATCCTGTTAAGTTGCTGCACAGAGAATTGAAAGTTTAACTTGCTGAATGCAATAAAGTTTTGGCCTGTGGCGGTTCAAGATCACCTTATTGTGGTTTATTGATTATAATGACCAACTCACAATAGATTATGCCTCTTATTACATTACTGCTTTCTAAAAAAAATGAGTTAATAAAACATGATGCCTGCCCTGTCAGGTGGAGAACAGAGGACCCAAGCACGAAGTGTTGGTAAATAATGTCTCTTTAATGTAACAAAGGTAATTGGCCACTTAACGGGCAAAAGGCAGTTCAACAGAAATTCTTCTGTTGCTTCTATTCTTCTTGAAATAATAACTCAGGTTAGATAGAAGACCCTGGACTGGACAGCAGAAGTCAGCGGGCAGTCAACGTTACAGTAGCGGGCAGTGGGAGACTGGACGTGGGGTAGGACCAGCCTTCAGCAACAGATTAACTGGGCAGAACACAGATCAAATTGATAAAGAGCAGTTCATGAGAAAAGGCATCACCAAACGGGGATCCGGTAGGACACAGACAGGGTTTGAGAAAGTGGCGTCTCCGACATCAGGTTGATTCGAAATAATCTCACAAGGAAGCAGATAAAGAGAAGGCTAGAAGTAGCAAACAAAATCAAGAGGAAAGGGAGGACAGGTGTGAGAGAATCACAGCAGTTGCTGGTAATAATGAGGAATAGCTGAAGTAGATGAAAAAGGGCATGAGGAATAATGTGTGTGTGTGAGAGACTAATTAGGAGAGAGAGAGAAAAGAAGAGGAGAAAAACCTGGTTCATGACATGCCAAAATAAGAAAGTGTAATATGGAGGAGAAGGAGGCAGGATTGAGTAGTGGGTACAGGGAAGCAATCTTTAACAGTCTTGGATAGGGTTCACTGACAGAGATATGTAACTCATGCATCAGCTGGGAAAAGAGACACAGAGGACTTGGCAGAGTCACTGCCTTGCTTGCTGCTTTGACAGTACTTTGCAGTAGGAGGTTGAAAAGCCACAAAAACTCATTCGGCTGTGATATAAAAAAAAAACATTTTTGTTTGCCACTGTTGATTTGCATCATTTTGCATCAGGTTCCGGCCAGAGCTAAATATTGTAGGTTCAGTCCTTGGCAGAAAGTATGTCCTTGAGCAATGCACGTCTATCCCGGGATCTCCGGCACTCAGTGCTGGTTTATTTGAACAAATTACGACTGCTAAACGAAAACTAATAAATGTTTCTTTAGAAGAGCCCATAATGTCATTTAGTGATTTGAATTGAATTTTGTGGCTCATTTAAAACATTGAGAGGAAAATAAATTGGATTACAAAGTCTGTGTTGCCTGTTTGAAGGAGATGTCCCTTTAAAGCTAATATGATTTCAAACCAGGTTTTCTCTTGAGTGTAGGAGAACATGTGACAGAAGAGAGCCAGAGAAAGTGTGGTGTTGAGGAGACAAGGTGTGTTGCAGATGGGTGATTTCAGTGAAGACAGCTTCCTGGATTATAATAGGAGCAATTTCGTTTTGGTGTGTCATGCGTGCAGTGTAGGTACCTACGGTGTAACGGTGCATTTAGAATAGAATTCAACTTAAGTGTGGTCAGGCAAAGTTACAGATGTACAGCTCTACATATATTGATTAATTTACAATGCCTTTAGTTATAATTATAGGTGTGACGAGATTTCTCGTCGAGTGAAAAGCTGTCTCGTGATATGGCCATGACGGAGAGTGAGGGTGAAATTAGCATAATATGCCACCGCTTCACATTACATTACGATGCCCACCGCCTCCACCGTTGTTTTGCTGTTTTTATAAAAAAGAAAAACTCAGGGCTCTCAAGTGTCACGCATTGAGCGTGACAGTCACTCATTTCAGTATTTCGTCACGTAGTCCCTCCATACATTGTATTTCTCACGCGGAAAAACTATTTATAATATATTTAATATGCCACAGCGCCCAAAATTTCTCTGGCCGCGCCGCTCTCACTGTGGACCCGGCAGGAATCAAGCGCGTCTCCCCTGGTGTTCTTAGTCAAGCCCGCCACTTATCAGCCAATCAAAAAAAGAAAGGGGCTACACAATAGCCAATCAGAAAATAGCACTATTGTATCTGGGTAAGATTTAATGCAACAACCAATGAAAAAAAGCATATCCTGGAATTGTTCACGTGATTCTGCTACAACATCTTCCTAAAGTTTGGTTCACCCACAGAGGAAACCCCTGGAGCTCCGAGCATCACTTTGAGCACAGAGTAACCCATGATCTCCTGTTTTAATGTTACAACAAATTCACAACTTGTTTGACTAGGGCTGGGTATCGTAACAAAATTTTCGATACCAATACCTTGACTTCGATACCGGTTCCTGAACGATACTTTTTTCGATACCAATTTTATCAATACAATACAAAACATTACCTAAAAAAAAAAACTTTTATTTTTTCAGTTTGTTGACTTTTTTACACATATTTTGAGTCTGTAAAAAAGCACCAATGCTAAAGTTTTCTATGTTTCCTAATCATTTAACAACATGTATTCTTTACTTCAATGAGCTCATTGTTTCTGCCTTAACTTAATGCATTGTTTAACAATGAAACTGAATGAAAATTAATTGAAATGCATTACACACAGTCACCCCTGATAAAAGATCACTCTAAATTGTAATTTAGACGCATGCATTTTCTGTAAAGCTCCTTCGAAACGATATGTATTGTGAAAAATGCTATACAAATAAATGTGAATTGAACTAAATATAGGCTCCTGGGGTTCGGGATATATGCCTCACGCTCAGCACACATGAAGCTTGCGCAAAGCACTGGCAAAAGTAGCCTAATGATTATGGATGTGTCGGGAAACGATAGCAAGGAGATATTTTAATTGTTTATTAATGAACAAGTGTTTACTAAACGTGTTGGCTGCAAAGATGTTTATTGCGAATTTGCGATGCTGACTCGTCATCCCTGCAGTAGTGAACGCGCGCGCGCCTATATGGATTAGGTAATCAAACTATTTATTTCTAATCGTTTCGTTTAAAAGTAGACATATTTTGAACATATTTCTCATGTCTGTGAGGCAAGTATCCTATACGCTGAGTTTTGGTTTATTTGTGACGCGCTCCAGTTCTTGTAGTCGAAGGCGGATAAACTTTCTACTCTCAAGTGTATTCTGTGCGCTTTTAAGTGCCTTATCAGATTTACCGTGTTACCGGTCTTGGCAGCAATTATCTTGTCGAAAATATTGCATCGTGTGCTTATGGCATCGAGTCAGGTACATAGGTACACTTTTGATCATTTCCACATATTTTCTGTCTATCTGGGTTGGACGCTTACACACACACACACACACACACACACACACACACACACAATACACTCTCACGTGCAACGAGGCACGTCTCTGGGCAGCCGCGTAAACTAGTGTTTTTCCGCCACAGCCAATCGTGCTGCATGTTTATTGTTTCACTGACGTTGACGAGATTTACCACTTTGGTACCGAAACTTGGTACCGAAAAACAAGACATGTTTCGATACTCGGTAGTATCGAGGCAATTCGGTCGGTACCTAAAAAGTACCGAACTCGGTACCCAGCCCTATGTTTGACACAAACAATGACAACTTGACTGCTGTTAGAGAATGTTTCCCAGATAATTAGCATCATTTATGAGTGTCTGTAACTTAGCCAACAGTTTTACAGCCTGTTCACTGACAACACCTGCTCAGAACAAGTAGGCTAGGCCTAGTCATATTTTCGTTACCACACGATGACTGACATATTGTCATGAAACAAACCCATTCCCGCGACCCGCAAATTAGGCTGCATAGTACAATAGTCTGTCTCCCAAAATCAAAAACCTCTGGACTGTTTAGTTGTGGTTCTGGTCTCTGTTTGTGTTGTGTTTATGTACTTGTCAGGAGATGGCGCTGTAGTGCACATGACATTACCTATAAAAGGTGTAGAGTAAGAATGGTAGTGGTTGCACCTGCTGTCTAATTATGTAGCCATGTGGCACTGTTACATTGCTTGTGGGTTTGAATAAACCTTGAAGAAGTAAGAAGTTCTTGTCTTCATGATTACCAGGACTTAGACATAACAAATTGGCGACGAGGATTTTGCTGGTCTACATGAAAGATGGCTGCTGTTGCTTCTTTTCCTACGCCATTCTTACCATGTCCGGGTGAGCCGTCTATTCCTTTTGGCGTCTGGTTAAAGATGTTTGAGAATTACTTGCTTGTCGTAAATGCATCAGGAGATGACTGGCCAGTTGCAAGAAAGCGAGCTTTGCTTCTTCATTGCCTGGGAACAGAAGGTCAGAGACTGTTCTATACTTTACCAAACCAAGGAGAAACAATGGAGGATGCTATTGAGACTTTGAAACTACACTTTATTCCTCGACGTAATGTTGTGGCTGAGCGTCATGCATTCAGAAAACGAATTCAAGCACCAGGGGAAACAATCCTGCAGTATGTTGCTTCTCTTCGGGACTTGGCCACGACATGTGAGTTTGATCTAATAATGATGAAATGTTGCAAGATCAACTAGTGGAGAATGTAAACAGTCATCGTGTTAGAGAACGTCTGCTATTAGAGACTGATTTGACTCTTAACAAGGCTATTACTATTGCTACACAAATGGAGGCTGCTGGTGAACAAGCTAAACTTTTTTTAAATCAGACTTCAGTACCTGTGCAAGCAATACAAGCAACAAATGTGCCTGTTACTAAGCTAGGATGTGCAAAAGGATTTGTGCATAAGGTAAAGACTTCTTCAGTGGTGAAACCTGTACGTCAGAAACTTAGACGGTTGCCATTATCTGTTCGAAATGCTGTCAGTGATGAACTTCAACGCCTTCTTGATTTGGGTGTTATTGAACGAGTGGATGCATCACCGTGGATTTCTCCAATTGCAGTTGTTCAGAAGAAGACCGGTGGAATTTGCATGTGTGTAGACCTGCGAGAACCAAATAAAGCTGTTGTTGCGGACAGTTATCCTTTGCCCCATATTGATGAGATGATGTCTATGCTGCGTGGAGCAACTGTGTTTTCTACAATTGATTTAGAGAATGCTTATTTCCAACTTTTGTTACATGAAGAAAGTCGTGATCTGACTGCGTTCATCACTCATGAAGGGTTATTTAGATTCTGTCGAGTACCTTTTGGCCTTGCTTCAGCTCCATCTGCGTTTCAGAAAATGCTAGCAACTGTTCTACAAGGATTGCCAAATGTAGCCAATTATTTGGATGATGTTATTGTCTGGGGACACACAAAAAGTGACCATGACCACATGCTTAAAGTGGTTATTCAGCGCATACAAGATGCAGGCTTACAGTTGAATGATTCAAAATGTCACTTTAATAAAAGCAGTTTGCACTTCCTTGGTCATACTGTATCTGCACGGGGTATTCACCCAGATGAGGATCATCTTAGTGCAATGCTTCATGCTCCTGTTCCTAAAGATGCACATCAGCTTCGTTCCCTTCTTGGATTGTTGTCATGGTACAATAAATTCATTCCAAATTTTGCTACAGTAGTAGAGCCATTGCGTGCTTGCATCAGACAAGGATCTGAGTTCAGCTGGTCAGATGAGGCTCAGAAGAGTTTTAGTACTGTAAAGGAGTTGTTACTTCAAAGGCCCGCTTTGGCATTGTTTGACCCTAACTTGGCCACTGTCGTTTCGACGGATGCATCAGATTATGGACTAGGTGCTGTATTCTCTCAAATTCATGAAAACAACACAGAGCACATTGTTGCATTTGCTTCAAGAACATTGTCGATTGCGGAACGTAAATATTCAACGATTGAAAAGGAAGCTTTAGCATGTGTCTGGGCTGTTTAAAAATGGAGAACTTACCTCTGGGGTCGAAAATTTCTTCTATGTACGGATCATCAGGCCTTGACAGTGCTTCTCTCCTCTAAAGGCACAGATCGCGCTGGAATGAGGATTGCGCGTTGGGCAGAGCGACTCCTGTGTTTTAATTATGAGGTGAATTATTATCCTGGCTCTCAAAACCAGGTTGCTGATTATCTTTCACGCCTACCCTTGCCTGCTTCTGATGAGGATCTCTCTGATACTGAACCAGAGTTTGTTGCATTTTTGTCTTCTGAAATGTCTGCTGTGTCTCCAACTGCTACTTGGGATTGTCGGTACATTATGACATTGATTGACTATCATAGTAAGTGGCCAGAAGTAGCGTTCACTTCTTCAATCACAAGTAAAAATGTGATCAACTTCTTGACATCAGTCTTCAGCAGATTTGGAAATCCTCATTACATTGTATCTGACAATGGATGTCAGTTCAAGTCAGTGGAGTTTGCAGCATTTCTGAAAGATCGAGACATTCAACACATACGTACATCAGTGTATCATCCAGCTGCAAATGGAGCTATTGAGCGATTCCAATGAGTACTGAAGAGTTCTATTCAATCTGCTATTCTGTCTGGAAAGCCATGGAAATCAACAGTAACAGAATTCCTTCAAACTTACCGTGCTACTACCCATTCTGTTACTGGACGTTCTCCTTCTGAGTTACTCTGTGGCAGGAAAATGCGTACTCGTCTTAATGTTCTCCCTCTTCCTGTGACTTGTAAGGATCCTGCTGTGAGTCAGAAAGTGTCATTGTCTCAAAAGAAGATGAAAACATACACAGATTTCAAACGAAGAGGCTGTACTCCTGAGTTCAAATCTGGAGACTGGGTGCGTATAAAAATTCCAGTTCATGTTCCAAAAGGACATCTGAGATTCTCAAAACCTTTGAAAATTGTATATCAACTTGGTCCATGCACTTACCAGTTATCAGATGGAAAAAATTGGCATGCCTCTCATCTTTCTCCAGCTTGTGCACCTATGGAAAATGTTATTGAGAGTGAACTGGTGTCCTTGCCCCTCCAGTCTGTTCCGTCCTCTACTGTGTTGCCTAAAGATTAACTTGTGAACTTGCCTAATCAAATTGCTTCTCCATCTGTTCCTGTAAGGTCTTCATCACGAGTGAAACGCCCTCCGCGTTGGTTACATGATTATGTCACTTAGTACAAAAGACATTGATTACCTTGTGCTAAATGAGAAAGTAATTCTAGTTTTAATAGGTCTGGTTACAGAATGTAGAATATATTGTTAAACTAATTGAATTGGATGTAAATATGGTATAAGTTTTGCCTATTGCACCAACTATGTATTTTGGGTGGAATTTATAGTTTTGAGTAAAGGGGGAATGTTGTGTTTATGTACTTGTCAGGAGATGGCGCTGTAGTGCACATGACGTTACCTATAAAAGGTGTAGAGTAAGAATGGTAGTGGTTGCACCTGCTGTCTATTTATGTAGCCATGTGGCACTGTTACATTGCTTGTGGGTTTGAATAAACCTTGAAGAAGTAAGAAGTTCTTGTCTGCATGATTACCAGGACTTAGACATAACAGTTTGCACTTTGAATATTGAGAAAGTACTGTAACGTCTGAAGAGCGACAGACTAAGGGAGGCTTCGTTTCTGAACTTTTTAATCAGAACGCAAGAACAACTGTACACAAACGCACCAGCCGAACTCACTCGCTCGTTTCTCTCTACCCGGCCTTTTCCGAACTCACCACATTAACCATATAACTGCCGGTGCAAAATAAAACTGAAATTTCACAACAATTATAAAGAGTCTGTGTGCTACAGTTCTTTGATTATGGTTGCACTTGCACTTATTGTTTGCACTCAATAAGATTAAGAGAATACTGTTATTTATTTTTGTTATTTATACTGTTTTTATTTCTGTTCAATTTGTGGAAAGGAGTTCAATTATGAGGTCACACATCCTCAATCAGAAGTTCTGGAAGCTCATAATTCATGTACAGTAAGATCTGAAGAGACTCGTGTGAAATCATACAGGAGAAAAACCAGTCAGTTGAGTTTGTGGCAAAACCTTTTACAGTGCTTGTATATTGTTGTCTTTCATGCATTTGATAATTCATACTCATAAAGTATAACTGAAATGACATTCATTAGAAGATTATTAGTTCAAACATTTCAAAATGCATGAGCTTTGTCATTGAGGATTTCTATAAAATATTGTGCAAAAATCTCGTCTCGTTCTCGTGAACCCAATCTCATGTCTCGTCTCGTGAGGTAAGCGTCTTGTCACACTAGTTGTTATGCAACATTTTTGTTAGTCTTTATTGTTTTGAATCAGTATCAGTCTCAGAAATGTTACACTGAGAGAATACTTGTCAATACTTTTGAGTATTTTGACCCAATTTTATGCGTATGTGTCTGTTCAAGTGCAAGTAAATGCGAAAGAGGAATCAATTCGGTGTTCAAGCGGTTTCTTAAACGCGCCTCTCTCTCTCTCTCTCTCTCTCTCTCTCTCTCTCTCTCTCTCTCTCTCTCTCTCTCTCTCTCTCTCTCTCTCTCCTCTCTTTCTCTCTCTCTCTCTCTCTCTCTCTCGCTCTTTCTCTGTGTGTGTGGCTGTGCGCACAGATAACAGTCCTGATTTTCACATCTTCCAAGTTTAAAATCATTTGAATGTGTAAATTGGCAAGACAAAACATGTCCAAATGATAAACATCCACTCGATGATGGTTAAACAGCCACTCGGCAGCCAATAATGATTTGTTATTTTATTTCGTTTATTGGTTGTGTACATTGTTGTGTTGTCTTTGTTCATTATAGCAGATTTGTACAAAGTTCAAGTCAAGACCTCTAGACAAACCCTCACGGTTTCATATTAACCAGATGATGTAAGATCAGATCATGTTAATATTGTGGAAACAAACTGGAAACACAAGACTCAGCATTGTGCTTACTGACCTTTAGACCGTAAAGCCAGAAGCAAACTACATCATTTAAACCATTATTCTTACCAATTTAATGGTTTTTGTTCGGTAAAACTTTTTCATTTAAATTAATTTAATTTAAAAATGCAATTAATGTTCTTATTTCTTGTGAAACAGACCTAAACATGCATTTCTTAAAAAAAAAGTTGTTTTTTGCAGCATCCTGCCAGCTAGTTTTGCATATATGGCAAAACTGTATTTACGGTATAAAGGATACAGTATAGATAGATGACTGAAACATTCAGCACTTTTCAGCACCCATTGTTAATACATCCTTTAGATTTGATGATTCATTCTTTAGTTTTGAAGTAGTTATTTAACAGAATCATGGTTTATTCCATTTTAAGAGATGGTATTGTCACGTTTTATATGTGTTTAGTTATGTTCTGTGATCTTGTTTCCCCCTGTCTTTGTGATTTTGGTTTAGTCCTGTTAGTGTTTCCCGGTCTGTTTAATTAGTAATTCCCTTCACCTGTGTTCTGTTAATCATCCCATTAGTCCCTGTTCATTTAAGCCTTGTGTTTTCCCTCAGTGTTCGTTGGTCGTCGTCCGTGTATGGTTGTGTGTTCTCTGAAGTCCTGGCAGTTGTTCTTTTGTTCCTGTTTACTTCTGTAAGTTAAGTTTTGTTAATAAATCAACTATACCGCAGTGCCCGTGTCCTCGTCTTCAGTAACCTGCACAAAACCTGACAGAAAGACCAACCTTAAAAAAACGAAGAATGAGCAGAAGGAAAAGGAACAACAAGGTGAGCCCCATGGAAACACCTATCCTCTGCCAGAATGAGCTCTCTCTGGAGGAATATGCAGGGCTGTACATAGGCCTCTATGATGATGTGACTCAGAATGAAGAGGCACTTACAAGGAGTTTCTGGGGTGGACTGAAGGACCCACTAGCCCAAATAATTCTGGTGAAGGATCTAAAAATGTCCTTCTTGGAGTTTGTGGTCAGCTACCACGTGGAAGATCTCCCACTCCAGTCAGTTCCAAGTCTGGTATGCCCTGAGCCCGTCGCCTGCCCGCCAGCGCCTGAGCCCGTCGCCTGCCCACCAGCGCCTGAGCCCGTCGCCTGCCCGTCAGATCCGGAGCCGGTGTCTGCTGTTCCAGAGCCGGAGCCGGTGTCTGCTGTTCCAGAGCCAGAGCCAGTCTTCGAGCAAGAGCCAGAGCCTGTCACCTGTTCGCCAGAACCGGAGCCAATCACCTGCCTACCAGAGACTGAGCAGACCACACGTGAGTCCACACAAGAAGACACAGCGCTGATTGTGATGTCTGCGGCGATTCTGTGTGTGTGGGCTACACGCACATCAGCTCTGGTCCATGAGTCCAGTTCCGAGTCCCATGATGTGCTGGTCCCGTCCAGTTCCGAGTCCCATGATGTGCTGGTCCCGTCCAGTTCCGAGTCCCATGATGTGCTGGCCCCGTCCAGTTCCGAGTCCCATGATGTGCTGGCCCGTCCAGTTCCGAGTCCCATGATGTGCTGGCCCCGTCCAGTTCCGAGTCCCATGATGTGCTGGCCCCGTCCAGTTCCGAGTCCCATGATGTGCTGGCCCCGTCCAGTTCCGAGTCCCATGATGTGCTGGCCCCGTCCAGTTCCGAGTCCCATGATGTGCTGGCCCCGTCCAGTTCCGAGTCCCATGATGTGCTGGCCCCGTCCAGTTCCGAGTCCCATGATGTGCTGGCCCCGTCCAGTTCCGAGTCCCATGATGTGCTGGCCCCGTCCAGTTCCGAGTCCCATGATGTGCTGGCCCCGTCCAGTTCCGAGTCCCATGATGTGCTGGCCCCGTCCAGTTCCGAGTCCCATGATGTGCTGGCCCCGTCCAGTTCCGAGTCCCATGATGTGCTGGCCCCGTCCAGTTCCGAGTCCCATGATGTGCTGGCCCCGTCCAGTTCCGAGTCCCATGATGTGCTGGCCCCGTCCAGTTCCGAGTCCCATGATGTGCTGGCCCCGTCCAGTTCCGAGTCCCATGATGTGCTGGCCCCGTCCAGTTCCGAGTCCCATGATGTGCTGGCCCCGTCCAGTTCCGAGTCCCATGATGTGCTGGTCCCGTCCAGTTCCGAGTCCCATGATGTGCTGGTCCCGTCCAGTCCTGCGCCAGAGCCCGTTGATCCTGCGCCAGAGCCCGTTGATCCTGCGCCAGAGCCCGTTGATCCTGCGCCAGAGCCCGTTGATCCTGCGCCAGAGCCCACTGATCCTGCGCCAGAGCCCACTGATCCTGCACCAGAGCCCACTGATCCTCCGCTGGTCCTGCCCAGCCCAAGACCCTCTTTGCTGCCGGATCCCCCCTTTCCTGTCAATTTCCCCATTAAAATTTTGGGGGGGCGCCCACCCGAAGGGTCTTCATCGCCATGGCCACCTGAAGAAATATCTCCGCCATGGCCACCCGAAGGGTCCTCGCCGCCATGGCCACCCGAAGGGTCCTCGCCGCCATGGCCACCCGAAGGGTCCTCACCGCCATGGCCACCCGAAGGGTCCTCACCGCCATGGCCACCCGAACACCCGAAGGGTCCGACAGCTCCGCCCTGGACGCCCGAGGGTCCCGACAGCTCCGCCCTGGACGCCCGAGGGTCCCGACAGCTCCGCCCTGGACGCCCGAGGGTCCGACAGCTCCGCCCTGGACGCTCGAGGGTCCGACAGCTCCGCCCTGGCCACGCCCACAGCCTGTTCCACCCCGGTTCCCCGAGCTACCAGATCCGCCCTGGAGGCTTCCCGTCCCTGCACCACCATGCCCTCGTCAGCCTCCAGGGCGCCCACCCTCCCACCCCTTTGGGTAAACCCCTGTTTACTTCTGTAAGTTAAGTTTTGTTAATAAATCAACTATACCGCAGTGCCCGTGTCCTCGTCTTCAGTAACCTGCACAAAACCTGACAGGTATAGACATGTGATTTGAAAGGGACTGAATGGCAAATGCACAGCTGTACAGTTATATAATACATGCTTATTTTTAATATCTTCTCTCAATTATCAATCAAGCAAAATGAAAGATATTAATCATATACAAGGTTTTAAGACTGATTTGATGGGTTGAGTATATTTGTTGAATTGAGGTGTTCGTGTAGCACAATGCTGGTCCCAGGAAATGCATGAAGTGCTCAGATGTGTCCCTTTAAACGCTCTGAGGCCTCTTCAGAATAAAGTGCACAGGTTATGAAAAGGTTATGAAAATGCACAGAATCACACTTAATCATTGATCATTGCCTTTGAAATGATCTGAGAAAATCACACTCTTCCAACAAAGTGTTATATAAATAACAGTTCAAACAGGGGTGAGCGATATCACGTTGTGATCGTGGACGATTAAAATGCCTCCACGATCTGCTTTTGAAGAAATATCATAGTATTGTGCAACATGTATAATTTAAACAGTGATGTAGGGTTTTATTTTTATATTTCTTCATTTAATTTCTTTCTTGAATGCTACTGCTAAATACACCTACTGTAGCTGAAAAAAATAAAGCACTGTTTATTTCATTTGTATATTATATTATGTTATGTATAGCCTATTTTTATTTGCGGCACTTTGGCCATTATTTTTGCATTTCATATTTTAAATATAGAATCGTGATTTTCCTGCAAAAAAATGTGATATGATATTTTTGCCATATCGCCCACCCATAAGTTTAAATAACAGGTCTGTTCTGTTTATATCAGTTGTTCCTCTGTCCGTATGGTGGGCTACTGTTGCTTTTAGCAAATATGGTATTATTCATAATTCTTTTGATCAGCATTAGTGTTTAATTTTCATGTGTTTATTAAATCTGCTCTCACGCATTTGAACACGCATTTCATTTTTGTTCATTAGTGCATGCGTCATTTCCCTCACCAGGTTTCATGGTGAAGCTACGGTCTGCATACAGTATATATTTGTACAGTCTGCTTCGTTTAATGCATGTCACAGCAGGAATGCTGAGAGCATCTGAAAATTCTCTCTGGATTTTTAGCCATAGCAATTAAAGGGGACCTATTATGCCCTTTATGTGAATTCTCAGCAAGACTGGCATTTTGGTATCATTTTGTGTTTTTGACCATTAATTAGCCTCAAAAAAAGAAATCACGTCTTGCAGGCTGTTTGAGAGCCGGCCTTTTTTGCTCACTATGTCCCTGCGGGAATGGGTAAAATTATGCTGAAACTCAGGCCCTGTAACACCAACACTATTCGACTGCAACAGGTATCGGTGGGTCCATACTGCGGGAAATGGGTATTGGAAGTTTGGAACCGTTTCAGATATGTCATTATCAATACATATTGAAAAATGTATATTTTTGACAACCCCAGTGCTTACTTGTGTAGAGATTAAATCAGCAGCAGAAAAAAGCAATCCCCAAATAGTCCCAAAAATATCTAAATCAGAAGTCTCATGTGTCAAGATTCTTTTGCTTTTCAAAACAGAATGTGGTGAATTTGTTATGTAGCTTAATGTGTAACACAGAAGGCAGATTAATAGTTAAACAGTTTGCCGTGTATTCTGACACTTTCCTCAGTGAAGAAACTCAGAAGCTGCCCTGATCCCAAACAAGACTGCAATTATTCAATCCATCCAGCAGAAAGGTGGGAACCGAAGCTGAATTTTGGGTTTTTGAAGTGTCATGAGATTTTGTATGTTAGTGACTGAGGCTTGATGTTTAGTATTTGGTAGTTAAGAACATTTTGCAAAATATAGCCGTTTAAATTGAGATTCTGCAATGCATTTATTATTTGCTGTCTCTGATAGAGAGAATCCATGCTTTAGTTCACAGCTAATATCGGTGCTGTAGTAAAGGTATTCCTTCTCGTATCTCCCTTGCTTTCCTCATTCAGTGTAGATCTCCTATCTGAGAGTCTGGGTTCAGGAAGGTCTCTTATCTGGGCTTGTGTATGTGATGTCTCGTCTCGTTGGGTTTTCTCCTTCTGCTCAGATGTATCCAGACCGTTCCCAGGCTGCCTTGTTCTGATAAGAGCTTCTGGTGCTATTTTAAGACATGGGGAACTTGTAGCCTAAGTGTGCACCTTCCAGCTGAGAGACTCAGATTTAAGAGTTATTTTTTCTCAGCTGTAGAGGAGCACAGTTGGTGTAAAATTGTTCTCATAATACAAGCTTAAAGAATACATGGGGAAAGCACTAAACTGCTTGGATCGATAAGATTTTAAAATATTTTTGAAAGAAATCATGTTCTCGCCAAGACTGCATTTATTTGTTCAAAATATAGTAAAAAAAAAAAAATTTTTCTTTTGTAATATATTACAAATATATATTAAAATGTAATTTATTCCCTTGATGTCAAAGCTGAATTTTCAGCATCATTACTCCAGTCTTCAGTGTCAAATGATCCTTCAGAAATCATTCTAATATGATGACTTGCTGCTCAAGAAATATTTCTTATCAATGTTGAAAACTATTGTGCTGCTTTCAGATTTTTTTTCAGGATTCTTTGATGAATAGAAGGTTAAAAAGAAAAGCATTAATTTGACATAAAAATCTTCTATAACATTATAAATATCTTTACTGTCACTTTTGATCAATGTAATGCATCCTTGCTGAACAAAAGCATTATTGACTTCATAATATTTAGTAATTATACATATTTATATAACTCCTTTATATCTATAAATGAATTAAACATTTTTTTTTGATGGATCTAAAACCTTACGGTTGTTCATGTGATTGTGCGAGCGTGTTTGTAAATAGGTGATTTTTTAGGTGATTGCAGACTCACTTTGGCAAGTGTCTAAACGAGGACTTTGTGATTAAGAAAAACTCTTCACTCTGTGTTTGCTGTAACTGATTCAGCAGCGCTGACAGGAAGCTGTGATGGAGAGATTGCTTCCATTTAACAGGAAATCACATTGTTCTTATCACAGAAACATTCACTGTCTTGGCTATTTCACTTTCAGTCGCAGTAACATGCATTCATCATCATTACTGGGTAAGGGTTAGTGAGTTTGGGTTATGTGCTTTTTTTATATTCTCTTCTCCAAAATGTATATATTTTCTATTAAAGCTCCGGCAAAGCTTTAAACTCTTGTTTTTGAACTGTGGATGATTGACAGGCGAGTAGGTGAAGCTTTAATCTTTCCCAGGACACAAATGGACCGATTGGTGTTTACACTACGAATGCCAAATATAGTGTGTTCACTTGTGTTTCTGACTGGCAAATCCAATCCAAGCGCAAACATTTTGGACCCTGGATTTTTACACCTGGATTTTAGCGTTGACCACTTGATTCAAGAGCTTTTCATTGACAGTGCCTCTTCAAGTCTGCAGAATTTATAATTTTTTTGCAAGTTTATATGTATAAAAATGACATATTCATCATCAGACTACTTCAAATTTCAAACGGTCTGAATTTGGCTCGTGGGCCAGGAGTTGAACGAGCAGTGTGTTCATAGTCTGACGTCAGTCTGGGCTGTTGGCCTAAAAGCACTGGGGTTTTGTTTCAGCAGCAGTTAAAACACACACAAAGAGTCAGACAGGCAACTGTCATGAATGATTCAGAAGTGTTCTAGGCTATGTCGAGCTTCAATCCACTCTAGTTAGCAGGGAAGTTATACGTAAGGGCCAACTCTGAGGAAAGTCTGGACCCTCAGGCATGTGTGCATAAACTCACACTCCGGCTCAATCTGCAGTGTTTTAAGCAAACGAGAGGAGCTGACACGGGTCAAATGCTGTCAGAACAACTGACCATAAATGAGAGATTTGCCTGCATAGTTTGAATTGCAGATATGAGCTTTCCTGTCGGTGTGCGTAGTCACCACAGGCAAATACCTGCACGCACCTGAGCGTATCGCACAACAATAAATCCCTGGAGCTGGTGGAATGAGGAGATCCAGCATGCCGAATGGGAATTTTTTGTGTGTGTGTGCTTTATACTGGAGCAACTGCTGCAAACCCCTTCACAATATCCACATATTATACATGCAAGTTGTTCTTTAGTAGTAAATGTATCTAAGTTCAAATTAGTAAAATTCTAAAATGGAATGTTCCGTTAACGTTCGCATAACCAAATGAGTATTCTTTTCTTTTTCCAGCTATTACCTTTCATTTAGTGAGTAATATGTTTGTGAATGTAAAAGGTCTGCAAAGTTTCAAAAATCAAAGTGCAGATAAATGGAGTTAGTGTCTCCTAAAGGAAAGACCTGAAACCAGTCGACAGTTATTCCAGTCTTACTTCCAGCATGAACCTGTATAGGTTTGTAAAAAATTTGCATAATGCCAGCCTATGGTCTTCATCGGCTGTCCATGAACAATGTCTGTTTTGACCCTCAAACACTGTAGTTGTAGCTCAGACTGGAAGTATTCGGTTCGTGTTGTCGACATATTAAGAGGACGCTGTTTTGCAAATCCACTTTGCATGCACTTCCAAAGGACTCACGCTGGAATTGATATGGAGAAGACATGTGAAATGATACTGGTTTAATTACATTTAATGCAAATGGGCAATGTAAAGTGGTCTGTTTTATTTCAAATCAAAGGAGAGGGAACAATATTAATATATAAATATATACATATATAATGACTGAAGAACAGGTGAGCTGTTGCGTTTTCTAGCGAATGAGTAAAGCACAGATAATGAGGATGAATATTTATTACAAATATTGACGGGACATATTTAATCTAAATAGCTTGAAATGGAAATGAAATGCCCCTTACTCTAGTGTTTAAGTAGTTTCAGAAGCCTTAACCAAGCATCATAAAGGCTGAAGCACTGCTAGTGTTTTCAATGAGTCAGCACTTGTTAAACTCCACATGAAACATGAAACATTTATTTCTGAGATGTTGTGCTGTAAAGAGAATGTGTGACTGACTGCACCCTCTTGTGGTGAAATCATACAGACACATTATTCAAAGAGAAAATGCCACATGCATGATGCAACTGACCATTACTCAAAAAAAAAAGTCAACTTACATTTTAAATCCATTTCATTGCACATATTCCAAATTATTATTAATTTTATTTGAAAGTTTAGCCATGAACATTTTATTTTTTTTTTTTTTTTTTTTGCTGTTGTGAAGTATTTAAGGTTTGGGGTCAGTAAGATTTTATATTATTATTCAGCAAGGACACATTGGCTTGATCAAAAGTGACAGTCAAGACATTTATAATGTTATATGCTAAATGCTGTTCTTTTAAACTTTCTATTCATCAAAGAATAAAAAAAACCATCATGGTTTCCACAAAAATATTAAGCCGCAACACTGATAATAAGAAATGTTTCTTGAGCAGCAAATCTGCATATTAGTATTTTTTTACTGAAGGATCATATGACACTGAAGACTGGAGTAATGATGCTGAAAATTCAGTTTTAAAAACACAGGAATAAATTACATCTTAAAATATATTAAACAGTATTTTAAATTGTAGTAATATTTCTCAATTTGTATTGTATTTTTTTGTCAAATAAATGCAGCCTTGGTAAACGTAAGAGACTTCTTTCAAATGCAAAATTTAGAACGGTATAGTTACACGTTTCATGTTGTCGGCAGGTTGATTGACACTTCTCAATATGACTCTTTCCCAGCAGTCAGCAGAGTAGCCAACAGAGCAGCCAGCAGAGTAGCCATGACGACGACTCCAGCCGATTCCTGACTCCCTCCATCCGTGAGGACAGGTACGTGCACGGCGTGTCCTGTGTCTCTGCATGTCAGAAACATCAATAATTAAGGTCAGTTTTAATGAATGAACTGATTTGAATTGATTTGTGCAGAGGTACTCAGCCAATCAGAACTCCCAAGAGCTCAGGGACAAAGAGGAATCGTTACATAATGCTTTCCACTGATGCTCAACGCAGCGGCTTTAACAAGCGTGAAAGGCATAAACATGGATTTAACAGACAAGCTTGATCTGATGATAATGAAACCATAGTTTTCATTCATTTTTAGTTCATGATTTCTAATGCATTATCTAATAGTAACAAATCAAACCTTATTGTAAATAATAATAATTTCCTTAAAAAAAACAACACCACTTATTTTGATAATTTGTTACTTAAAGGGATAGTTCACCCAAAAATGTAAATTCTGTCAGTAATTACTCACCCTCATGTTGTTCCAGACCCGTAAGACCTTCGTTCATCTTCAGAACACGAATGAACATATTTTTGATTAAATCTGAGAGCTGGATCACTCCTCCATAGGCTTCTAAGGGATTGAAACTTGTTCCCCGAAAAGTTATTAAAGACATCGTTAAAATAGTACAAGTGACTACAGTGGCTCAATCTTAAGTTTATAAAGCGACGAGAATACTTTTTGTGTGCAAAAAAACTCAAATAATGACTTTATTTCAACTATTCATTTCCTTCTCTGTGGGCCTCGAGTCAGTTCACTAGTTTAACAGCGCAGCGCTTCTGTGTTGTACGTCACACACATCACACACATGACCAGCGTCGGCCAATAGTGAGCCTACGTGCGACGTAGCTCTACGCAATCACACTATGTTAACTGACTCGAGGCCCACAGAGAAGGAAATGAATAGTTGAAATAAAGTCGTTATTTTTGTTTGTTTTTGCGAGCAAAAAACAGACTTTCAAGAAGTTCCAAACACAACAAACTCGCACATAAACGAGCCTCAGTGCTAGGATTGGTATGACAAATAAAATAAAAAAACGTGTTCTAAAATCAGCTCAAAATACTGTATATCAAACATACTTGATCGCCTCTGCAGGGCTGTGAGTCTTTTGAACAGCATGCGGTTTTCTGGGAAATCTGTCAACTCCGACTGCCCAAAGTATGCAGACTGACCCTGACTTCCAGTAACTAGTGGACTGCAATTTGTGTCATGTCATGTTGTGTATTCCAGCCTTTACAAGCATCTTAATCTGACTAACACTGTTGATTTTCTCACAGGGCCGACGGTGGAGCAGACAAGTGTAGGTAAGAACCAAGACCACATCAGTACCAGACATCCTTCTGTTTTCCAACATGTGTGTGTGTGTGTGTGTGTGTGTGTGTGTGTGTGTGTGTGTGTGTGTGTGTGTGTGGTAGATATAGTAATCTTGATCTACATATCTCTGCAAACCTCAGTGCGACAGCTGTTTTGTTTGAGGTTAGATATCTCAGAGCCCCGCTGTACTTTTGTGAAGTTGAGCCCTGAATACAGTTGCAAGCTACGGAATGTCATTGTTTGCCTTTTTTATTGGACAAACAGCTCGGATCACAATGCCAGGGAACAAACAGACTGGCGTGCTCAAACCGGGCTGTCTGGGGCTTCAGCCGTTTCGCTTTCTCTTGATTTCAGTATTTGACCTGCGAATAAGAAATATATCGAAGGCCAGACATCTGACCTGTAGTTGTGGGATAAGAGATAACAATCCATAATTGTCCAGGAACAGAAGGTAAGTGAAGGCCGAACACAGATTAGGTCTTGTAATGAATATGTCAGAAGAGATGTTTTTAAATCAGTACAGTTGCATCTGTTGCGCTGATGTTGTGTTTTTGTGCATCTATGCTTAAAAAGTTTAAATCCTCTCTGTAAATCATTTCTAAAATAGTTTCCTTACTGAATTTTTCGACATGAACTCCTGCAGAGAAGTGCTGCGTCGTGACACTGTATGCTTTCATGTATCTCTCTGCGGCTGAATATAAAGATGCATTAAGAAGTACTTCAAAAAACTTTAGATTTTTTTTTTTTGAAGAACATGCCTGAGGCATAAAGTAGGACTTAAACTGAAGTCTTTGAAACTTGTATCAGCTCTAAAGGCCCTTTCACAGTGATAACTCAGCTAACAGGGAACATTATTAGAATGTTTTGAAAAGGTTTGCTCAAAGTTGTGAACAAACGTTCTTCCAGTAACATTAATAGAATGTTCGGTCAGAGTTATCAGGTCTTTAAAAATGTTCTCGAAGCGTTAGCACTAAAATGTTATTTATTCATTGTTCATGAAGTGTTTTTGTTGCTGAAATTTTTCAGTTAGAATGTTTCAGAATGTTCAAAGAACATTCAAAAAGAACAATCCCATAATGTTTGCAAAATTCTAAAATGGAATGTTCCGTTAACGTTCGCATAACCAAAAAAAAAACCTTTGTAAAACGTAAAAAAAACTTTTTTTTTGAAAACATTTTCATAACCTAATGTGAACTTTAGCAAAACGTTCTTAGAATGTATATTTGTTAGTTGGGAAGACTGTGATGCATCAAGTTGTACGGCACAACATCAAAGCTTAATGGTTATGGTATACACGTTAGATACTCTTTGTAGAGTTTTATTTTTGGTTGACACGCTCTTGAAAAGGCACCACTCGTGACGGGGCGCTTAAAACAACAGCATGAGACACAACGCAGTGTTGGGTTATTGCTGTGACTAATCTGTACTTGGAGGTCAAATCTTCTGTCCTGATGTGTTGCTGTGTTCTGAGTGGTCAAGACTGTTGTCTGACCACCACCACATGCCAGTTTAACCAGTGGCAAGAGGCACAGCCCATCTCTTTTGTTTCATGTCATTGGCCGCCCGTGGATTTAGAAAAGCCTATACAACCTACCACAATGGGAGCTGTGTAAAAGTATGGCTTTAACGCATTGTCTGAGGTCAATACAAGATTTAACTGAGCCTTTGGCTCTCTGCAAAGGATGGCATTGTTTTTTAAATAGTGCTGACCTCCTCATTTTTGACTTCTTTTTGTACATATAGTGTAGATCCATAGAAAAAGAGACATTAGAGAGCATGTCTCTTTAATTGCATGATTGTTTTACCTAGACAGTAATGAAATTCATTAGACTTTTCCTTCTTATAGTGACATAAATTCGAGTGAAACTGCTTCTGGAACAAATATTGTTTCTGGGTGGGACATGATTTTGTCCATGGGGAATTGATTGGATGGTTGTGGTTTGCTTTCATTAAAAATCATGAGGCACATGAATTAAAATAAAATAAAAAATAACGATGTGCATGGATAAATCATTTATAATACTGCAATATTCCATCAAAAAAGAACTGTCAATTTTGATTTCATGGTGACTTTAACATTGAAATGTGGTTGAAATAATGGCGTCCTTGTGGTCTTGTATTACGTCATCATCAACCATCGAAGTTCAATACTCAAGAACGCAAGTACAGCGGACGCATGAAAGTTCCCGGATGTGTTCTTGATATCGAGGATGAATCAGATTTACTGAATCAAACCGTTGGTTTGTACGGCGGACGAAGTACGGAAGCCTGTAACCATTGGGCTGTGTGCCTGTTTTTATCTTCTAAGGACTTTTTGGAGAAACATCTGAGGTTGTTGGTACTTAAAGAAGTATAATTGAGACTGTGAAAAAGAACTTGATTGTGTTTGTGTGGAAATGAATTGTGTTGAAATTGTCTGTTGAAGTCAGCTTTAGCAAAGCAGCTTCTGACCTCTGCAAGGTCCAAGATGTCATTCTTAACCTTTTGAGTGCACAGATTTTTTACCCTACCTCATGTCATTCCAAACCCATAAGACATCTTCAAAACACAACCAAAAGTTTCATGCTTCAAAAATGCACAGTAAAATGATCCATATGAATCTAGCCGTTTAATCCAAGTCTTCTGAAGAGAGAGAATAGCAGGAGGGTGAGTTAGAGAAGTGACAGAATTAAACATTTTGGGTGAACTAATCACTTTAAAAGAACAAACCCTGTTTGGGGTTTCTTTTATTTTTGTCTTGAAATGCAGCCTGATAAAGTGCTGATTTGGATAAAGAAAGACATGTCTGTTTTACAGCACCGTGGCATCACCTCACTCCCAGAGCTGAGCGTTCAGAGAGCAGATAATGATCTTCAGAGCTTGACTTCAAATAGCTGCAGACATCTTGGAATTTACTGTGGAAGAGAACAGAGTTTGCATTGCTATGTTCTTTATGGAGAATCCTAAAATTAAAATGAAAAGAAAGAAAGAAGAGAAATTCTATTTTGCATAAATAACATTTTAAAATAATGTAATATTTCCGGTTAGAATGAATGATTCAATGACTCACTCATAAAAACTTCACTTGTTTCATTACTGGATGAATTTGTGTTTTTGAATTCCTCTCTTGAATGAATGATTCAATGACAAATACATTTTTGTGACCAATAAAAAGACCTACTGGTGTAATGATGTAATTGATACAATATTTATTTAAAGCATCAAGTTACTTTTAAAAAGGTGATTTACTCTTATTTCGATCACTACCGTAGACACTGGTGTTTATATCTGAGCCAAGCACCCACAGACAAATAAGAGATGTTCATTTTAACCAATCGATCGCGTCGGATCCCGACGGGTCGTAATGCACACCTGGTTTCTGTTTTTGCATGATGATAAATTGCATTTTAAATAATTAACTCAAAAATGATCAGGTATATCAGCGAGAGAGCAACTTGCAAAAACACTCATGTATTTTTGTTTGGTTGCTAATGTATTTGCAGTCCGTGTGATTCTCATCGTGAAACACAAATAACATTTGTGTAATGAATTCATCAGGCGCATCATCGCACAGAGAAAAAGACTTGTAAAAAAACTAAAGAACAACTGCATTTTTCAGATGAACAAAACACAGATAAGTTGGATAGTCTTGCATAAGTTAAGTTTTAAAATACCGGAAAATAAAAATTTGTAACACTATAAAATGAACTATAGAAATAAACTTGGGCTCACGTACCTCTCTCATTCAGCACAAACTCAAATATGTCCGCTTTGTGCATGCGATAAATCTCATTGTGTAAGTTGCTTTGGAATATAATATATATATGCAGCACATTTCAGATAACAAAACAGGGGCTGGAACATGAGATGTATAAAGATCCCCAAATCGAATTTCCTTCAATTTTGTGGTGAAATATGACCTTGTTTTTTTTTTAATGTTTTCATGAGTTTACTCACATACAGTATTATATACTGACCGAGAGTAGACTGCAGCTTTGCTCTGTCTCTTGAAGATGAAGGAATATTGTATGTGTCCCGTGATCTGCGTAGTGTGTGTGTGTGAGCTGAGGGTCAGTCCAGGTGAAGTGTGTGACTCCAGATGAGGACATCAGCCACAGGCTCTCTCATTCCCTCTGTAGCTGAAGGGAGGAGTGCAGATCCCTCCATCATGGTGTCTCCTAGCCGTGTCCAGAATTAGCCTCAGATTACTCACAGCCACAGCGGTTCTGCCGTTTACATACTGTAACTCTGTCCCCTCACTCTCTCTCTCTCCATGCCTCCTCCTCAACTGAAGCCAGCACGCTACAGCATGGCTGCTGATCTAGAGAAACTCAGTTTCCTCACATAAGAACGGAAATCTTAACCTGAGAGAGAGATCAGGTGAGAGAGATACTATTCTATTCTTCAATGGTTCTCTGCAGGTTTAGTAAATAAGTCTTCTTATCTAGAAACTTGAAGGTTCTGTGTTAAAATGACCTGTTGTTTCATTTGAATGCTTTACTTTACAAGTAGGTGAGTAAATAGTTGGTAGAATCGGGCTCTTCTTTTTTAATTTGTAAATGTTTGCATTGAATTTGGTCTGTACTGTAGATTCCATTGCATTATCGTCCTATGCTGACAAGTGTTGGGTTGGTGTTTGGAAAGATTATAATGTGCTGTTAATTATCAAGACTATTTTAAGATATCAGAGAGAGATCCTCTCTTTATGGGAGCATAACTTTGAAATGAAATGTATCTACAGTGGATAGCATAAGTGAACACACCCATGCTAAAGTTGACTAAAAAGAGGAATAAAAAATCATCTTTTGGAAATTGATCTTAATGCCTTAATTAAAAAATGAGGAAAAATCCAACCTTTAAGGACACCAATTTTCTTTGTGAATGAATAATGTATCGTAAATAAATAAATTGTCTTCCTTAAAATACAGGTTGCATAAGTCAGTACACCCCTATGTTAAATTCCCATAGAGGCAGCAGATCTTTATATTTGATCTTTATTTTTAAAGGCCAGTTGTTTCATTTCATAATGATTCATCATTTCATGATTTTTTATTCCTCTTTTTAGTCAACTTTAGCATGGTTGTGTTCACTTATGCTAGGCACTGTATATATGATGGTATCTACATGTGAGGAGAGCGACCTCAAAGAACTCGGATGGATTGTTGGTTCTTCAGATCAGCGTAACTAGTGTGTTCACACTTGGCAGGTTTGGTTTGATTAAAACGATCTCTGGTGCGATTGCTCTGTTAGTGCGGTTCATTTGAATAAGTGTGACCGCTGACATCTGAACCCTGGTGTGCACCAAACAAGTGGACGTGGGTCTCAGTCCGCTTCCAAATGAGCTCTGGTGGGTTCGACTGAAATATGAACGCAACACAGACCAAAGACGTCTAAACGAACCAAAAACAGGATGTGATGTCACAAGATGTGACCCTAAAAATAGAGTGCCGAAGTTATGACGTCACTTTGTTTGTAGGACAACTCGGAAGTTAGTTTCACATGGGTTCCCTCGATCGAAAAGCTATGCATTTTACCCATAGACTTTTGGAAAATCACAAAAAATAAGATCTGTGTTCAACAAAGAGTTGTGACCCTTACACGTTTTGTCTATCAAGATAATCTTTACAAGTTAATCCAAAATGTATACATTTTGAAGCCTAAATAAAGTTTTAAAAAACACAAGCAGACACAATAAAGTTTAAAAAACCACAAGCAGGTTATAACTGTTGTTTTATGTCATAGATCAAAACGTGAAAATATTTAGAGGCTTTGTTAACCACAGACCTTATTTCAGGCGATTTAGCAAAAACCCATTCAAAAAACCCATAGACTTTAGGGCGAGGGCACCGGAAGTGCTAAAATGCTAAATCACTTCCGAGTTTTGGCCTACAAAGTGACGTCATAACTTCGGCACTCTATGACAGTGTGAAAACGAAGCAAACCAAGACTAAATGCATAATTTTCTTTTCTGGACCAAAAGAACCAAGAAAACCAAACTACAAGTGTGAACTGTCACAGCCTTCCCTGGCTCCTCCTCCTGGCTGTGTGTTGTGTCTGTCTCCTGCAGGTGAGCTGGGCGCAGGTGTTTGGAGTTGTGCTAATTAGTTCCTGGTCTGGGCCTTTAAAGACGCTTCAGATGAGACCGGGAGGGGAACCAGCCTCCGTTGCATCTCTCCCGCACCGTTTAGGATTTTGTTTGATTTTGATTGTTTACATTTTTATTTTTGTCAAAGCCAACTTCATTACTGGCTGTACAAAGTTTATTCTGTTAAAATTCTATTAATTTAATAAATCTAGTATATTACTATTCCGTGTGTGGCCTTTTCCCTACTCTGTTGCTTGCTTTGAGCCAGGCTCGTAACAGATTTGGGGATCTCGTTCGGGATTTTTGAACCATCGATCGGTAAATATGTGTTTTTTTTTTGTTTTGCATTTCTCAATTGGGTTTTAGTAGTTATATTGAATGTAGGCCGTTTTGATTAATGTGCCAAATTTGTACACTGCATTCGGATCCTACGGTGATCCGGCGCAGTAAGGCTGATTTGGGCATTTAACGCATGGTTATTGGGAAAGACAAGCGCGGATCAGTTTAATTAGGTTTGGAATTTTTTTTTTCAGTACGTCGGTGCGGGAGACAAAATTTGGTTCGTTTGTGCCTGGGGTTGTTTAAATACAGCCAGGTTATAGTATTAGGGGGTGGTTCATTTTTGGGTAGGTGCGGGCCTTCGCTGCAGTGTTTGCGAGACAAAAATTATTAATAACTAATTGATGTAGCCATTGGAGCTTTGCGAACCCCTGCTAAGCGCTTAACGCTTGTTTGTTATTTTAGTTATTTGTTTTTGTGCTATACCCTGGGCAGAGGGCACAGTCGTGGATGCCTGCTTTAACGGCATTTTGTCGGGGAAGTTAGGTGCCGCTGATATCGTGTATTAAAAATCTCTGTTCTTGGGGTATGCATGAAGTGGATCGATGTGTGCAGGGTAGCTCCGTTTGTTTTTGTCTTGTAGCTGCAGTGTGGTGGCCGCACGAACATTGATAAATGTGTAAAAAAAATGTATTTTTTTTTCTTTCAGTTTAGGGGTTAATGAAAAAGCGCAGAGTAAATAAATGGATACTTTGGATATTTTTTTTCGCTGCTCCATCAGATCAGGTTTTAGATACGTTGACTAAGGAGCAGTTGTTATGTTAGTGAACATTATAATTTTGAATTGGGCTTGAAGAAAAATGCGAAATTGGCACAGATAAGGCAGGCTGTTAGAACTAAATTGGCTGAAAGAAAAATTTTCCCATCAATAGCTTCAATGGATGAGTTGGATCCTGAAGGTGCTTCAACGCCATTGGCAACATTGGGTGAGTCTCGCAGTAATTTTGGTCTTACCTTTGAACAACAAAAAGAGTTGTTAGAAATGCAACGTAAAGAGAGAGAAGCTGAACGTGAAGCCGAACGTAGAGAGAGAGAAGCTGAACGTGAAGCCGAACGTAGAGAGAGAGAAGCTGAACGTGAAGCCGAACGTAGAGAGAGAGAAGCTGTACGTCAACTAGAATTTGATAAAATCAGAAATGATAGAGAAATTGCTCTAGAACGTCTTAGGTTGATTGCAGAAGGGAAAATTACGGGTGATACCGGTGGCGATGTTCCGACTGGACTAGCGCGCACTCCTGATATCTCTAATATGGCCAGATTGCTACCAAGGTTTAGTGAGAAAGATCCGGATGTGTTCTTTTCACTGTTTGAAAGTGTGGCAGATGATCGTGGTTGGAGTGATCCTGAACGAACATTGTTACTCCAGAGCGTTCTAGTTGGAAAAGCGCAGGAGGCGTTTATTGCTTTATCGGTGCCTGAAAGAAGGATTTATAAAACCGTGAAAGATGCTGTGCTTAAAGTATATGAGTTAGTTCCAGAAGCATATAGACTGTGATTTCGTAATTGGAAGAAGGGAGAAAAGCAGACGTATACAGAGGTAGTAAGAGAGCTGAATTGTCATTTCAATCGTTGGTGTGCTGCAGTAGGCGTTTCTACCTTTGAAGAGTTGTGTAATTTAATTGTTTTAGAGCAATTTAGAAACATCCTCCCTGATCGAATCGCGGTATATATAAATGAGCGGAAGGTAAAAACAGCAGCAGATGCTGCAGTTTTATCTGATGAATACGTTTTAATGCACAGGCAAAATTTTAAAGAACATAATTCAGGAAGGGGCTACCGCGAGCAGCGCTTTGGACGTTTCAGTGAACGTTCAGCATTTTCTAATACTCCCGCTAGTCAGTCTGTTGCCAAAGAACAGTCTCGTGGAAAGGCAGATCCGGATGCTTGTCATTACTGCTTAGAGAAGGGGCATTGGAAGAACGAGTGTCCGGTCTTGAGAGCAAGGGGCCAGAGGAGCAAATCTGGCGCGGCAAGACCTGTTGCTCTTGCCGTTTCGGATGTGCGCGCACGGTCTGAGTTCATCCACACAGAGATTAGGTCCAACCCTGAAGGGGGTGTGGCCTCCTCTAACTTGTCTGCGGACAGCCTTGTGGGATCTTGCCAGTATAGCGGGTCTGATGTAATTGAAGCCAATGTCAATGATTACTCTCCTTTCATTACAGATGGTTTAGTATCATTGGTGTGCAGTTCTGCAAAGGTGCCAGTTAAAATTCTTAGAGATACAGGGGCTTGTGAATCTTTTTTTCTAGAGTCTGTTTTGCCTCTTTCTAGTGAGTCCAGCATGGGTAATGTTTTGGTGAGGGGAATTGGGTTGCAGGTTGTAACTGTTCCTCTGCATAGGATTGAGCTACAGTCAGACCTGGTTCGGGGTGAGGTTGTCATTGCTGTGCGCCATTCGTTGCCTATAGATGGTGTACATCTCATCTTGTGTAATAACTTGGCTGGAGAGCGTGTTTGGCGAGATGTACCGCCTCCTGTGGTGGTTAAGAGTGTTCCATCTGAAGTGTGCCAGTGAAGTTCAGAGACTTGATACTACAGACAGCTCATTGGGATATAGCGGGCCATTTTGGTGTGCGGAAAACGTATGACAGACTTATGAAGTACTTCTATTGGCCTTGCATAAAGAAGGATGTGGCATGCTTCATTAAGACCTGTCATACATGTCAGTTAACGGGAAAGCCTAATCAGGTGATCAAGCCAGCTCCACTTTACCCTATTCCGGCTTTAGGGAACCCATTTGAGCATTTGCTAATCGACTGTGTTGGACCATTGCCTCAATCTAAGTCAGGGTGTGTTTACCTTTTGACTGTGATGTGTCAGGCCACCCGTTACCCCGCTGCCTACGCGTTACGTACAATTTCTACCAAGTCGGTGGTGAAGGCTCTCTCTCAGTTTATTTCCATCTTTGGCATCCCTCAGATTATTCAGAGTGATAGAGGCTCTTATTTTACATCGCAAATGTTTTCAGAAGTGCTTGAGCTGCTGTGTGTTAAACATCAGCTTAGTAGCGCTTATCACCCCCGGAGTCAAGGCTCTCTGGAACGTTTTCACCAGACGCTCAAGTCATTGCTTAGAGGTTACTGTGTTCAGCTCAGCAAAGACTGGGAGGAAGGGCTTCCATGGTTGTTGCTTGCAGCACGTGAGGTAACACAGGAAAGTACAGGTTTTTCACCTAATGATTTGGTGTTCGGCCATAGAGTTCGTGGGCCATTAGCTGTCCTGCAGGATAAGCTGAAGTGTCCTGAGAGTCCATCTAACTTGTTGGAGTAAGTGAACGGCTTCCGCCGGAAATTGTTCTTAGCTTGTGAGATGGCTGTAGAAAATCTGACTAAGGCTCAGAAGAAAATGAAGAGTTGGTATGACCGCCGGGCTGAGCCGAGAGTGTTCAGTCCTGGAGATCAGGTTCTGGCGCTGTTGCCGATAGCCGGTTCACCCTTTCTTGCTAAATACGCAGGTCCCTATACGGTTGTTCGGCAGGTGTCAGACCTGAATTATCTAGTTTCAACTCCTGACCGTAGGCGTAATACGCAACTCTGTCATATTAATCTTTTGAAACCTTATTACAGTAGGTCTCTGGTTTCTGGGGCAGCAGAGACTGGTGATCAGGTTAAGTCAGTTGCTTTGGCTGCAGTTGCTGGGATATCTAGCTTCATTCCCCACATGGTGGCAGCGTGTGGTGATGAGGATGTGGTTAGCCCAGACGACTGTGTGCTCCAGCCTCGGTTGAAGAACTCAGAGAAGTTGTCTGATTTGGACACACTACTTGGGCATTTGTCCAAGGAGAGGGCATTAGCAGTTGAGTCGTTGATTTTTAACTTTCCTGCTTTGTTTTCAGACACACCGTCGTGTACTCATTTGATCAAGCACGACATCGATGTGGGTGATTCTGAGCCGATAAGGCAGAGGTTCTATCGGGTGTCACTCGAGAAACAGCAGCACCTAGAGGCAGAGGTGAAGTATCTCCTAAATAATAATTTGGCAGAACCCTAGTAAACCTGACGGGACGTATAGATTTTGTACCGATTTTTGGAAGTTAAATAACATCACAAAGCCAGATTCTTTTCCACTCCCAAGGGTTGAAGACTGTGTTGACCGGGTAGGTTCGGCCAGGTTCGTAAGTAAGTTTGATTTACTTAAAGGCTACTATCAGGTTCCTTTGACACCTCGGGCTCAGGAGGTTTCAGCCTTTATAACGCCGTCTGGCCTTTATTCGTACTCTGTGATGAGCTTTGGGTTACGAAATGCGCCCGCCACATTTCAGAGACTAATGAACCGCGTGGTCTCTGGTTTACAGGGCTGTGCTGTTTATTTGGACGATGTGGTCGTGTATAGTGACGGTTGGTCTGAACATCTTGAGCGTATCCAGGCTCTTTTTACACGATTAGTTGAAGCTCGCCTCACTGTAAATCTCGCTAAGTGCGAGTTTGCCCAGGCGACAGTTGTTTATTTGGGGAAGGTGGTAGGGCAGGGCCAGGTGAGGCCTGTGCACGCTAAGGTGGTGGCTATCGAGAATTTCCCTGTTCCAGCTACCAAACCTGAGCTCAGACGCTTTTTAGGAATGGTGGGGTATTATCGTGGTTTTTGTGCTAACTTTTCCACTGTCGTTGCCCCATTGACCGACCTTTTGAAGGGCCGTGTTAAATTTGATTGGACTGCGATTTGTCAGGCCGCATTTGATAATGTGAAGTTGTTGTTAACATCTGCTCCTGTGTTAAGGGCTCCCCGCATGGACCAGTCATTCCAGATGCAGGTCGACGCTAGCCACGTGGGTGCTGGGGCCGTACTCCTGCAGGGGACGAGCAAGGTGTAGACCGGCCAGTTTGTTTCTTCTCAAAAAAGTTTAACCGTCACCAGTTAAATTACTCGACCATCGAGAAAGAAACACTAGCTTTAATATGGGGATTACAACACTTTGATGTTTATTTGAGTGGGGGTGCTGTTCCGGTTACCATTTATTCTGATCACAACCCACTAACGTTCTTATCTTCTCTAAAGAGTCCAAGTCAGCGCCTTATGCGCTGGGTGTTATTTTTACAACCGTATAGCTTACTGATCCGTCACATTCGGGGTGTGGACAACGTCATGGCTGACGCCTTGTCCCGTGCCCTGTGTGAGCCGGAGTGAGTCAGTGTCTTGTCCTGTCTGTCTCTCTCTCTCTTGTATCTCTCATCTCTTTCTCTGCCTAGTCTCCTTAAAATTTGGCTTTCCAGGTACCGGGACTTGCTGGAGCCTTGGGTTTGAGGGAGGGATTGAGTGGAGGGGTGGGGGGGGATGGGCCTGCTGGACTCAAGTGACCATTTTGCAACTGTTTTGCAGGCTTGGGCGGAGTGTCCAAGCCATAACCCCTAGACAAAGTTGAGTATTTTTTTTTTTTTTTTTTTACATCTGATGTTTATTCCTATATGGGGAAAGAAAAGGGAGTGTGTAATTTTTCCAGAGTCTCTTTGAGAGGCCTCTGTCGTAAGGAAGGGGGTGTCACGGCCTTGCCTGGCTCCTCCTCCTGGCTGTGTGTTGTGTCTGTCTCCTGCAGGTGAGCTGGGCGCAGGTGTTTGGAGTTGTGCTAATTAGTTCCTGGTCTGGGCCTTTAAAGACGCTTCAGATGAGACCGGGAGGGGAACCAGCCTCCGTTGCATCTCTCCCGCACCGTTTAGGATTTTGTTTGATTTTGATTGTTTACATTTTTATTTTTGTCAAAGCCAACTTCATTACTGGCTGTACAAAGTTTATTCTGTTAAAATTCTATTAATTTAATAAATCTAGTATATATTACTATTCCGTGTGTGGCCTTTTCCCTACTCTGTTGCTTGCTTTGAGCCAAGCTCGTAACAGAACACACCTGGGAGCTCTACTCTTTGAAGTAGTTTGTTTCCTTTGTTTACTTTTTAAAGTAAAATTGTTCAATCTAGATACAGTATGCAAGCATTCTCGTTTGTAGAGAACACTATATTTAGGAATCTGCTCAAAATGCTTGAGCCACATTGAAACCGAAATTGAACTATTAGGATACTGCCTTATTTTAAATTATGTACCCATTATACAATGTGCAAACACATTTTTCTGTAGTTTTGTTTTGTCACTTTTTTATGCTTATAAAATAAATAATTTATTAGATTATTTGTTCTCCCTGGTGTATTGAAATGGCACGAACCATGGATTTAATTGCAGCCCTGGTAGTTGGTAGCAGGTTGTAGAATAAGTAGCTGTATAATTCTCACTCTGAAGGACATTTTAGTGTACCAAAAAAATGTCTTCGGTCCGTTTTCCAGATCAGAAGAACTGTACATGTTAAATGCATTTACAGTTTATGTAGTCATGATTTAGGTTTAAATCTTGCACATAAATTACCTGAATCTAACAGACATGGATTAAAGGTTTTTGTAGTAATACAACGTGTGTGTGTGTGTGTGTGTGTGTGTGTGTGTGTGTGTGTGTGTGTGTGTGTGTGTGTGTGTGTGTGTGTGTGTGTGTGTGTGTGTTATTTGAGGTAAGCAGTTTATAAATCATACTACGTGGTGTTTTTAAAAATGCAGAATGTTTTCTGTGATAGTAAGTTTAGGGGTCGGGTTAGTGTAAGGGGAGAGAATATACAGTTTGTACAGTATTAAAACCATTAAATCTATGGAATGTCCCTGTCCCTATAAAATATTAAAACCCTGTGTTTGTGTGTGTGTGTGTGTGTGTGTGTGTGTGTGTGTGTGTGTGTGTGTGTGTGTGTGTGTGTGTGTGTGTGTGTGTGTGTGTGTGTGTGTGTGTGTGTGTGTGTGTGTGTGTGTGTGTGTGTGTGTGTGTGTGTGTGTTTGTGTGTGTGTGCGTTCTGTGCTTCTCTCTGGGTAGATTTATGTTTGCTGTCATTGAGGGATTTCCAAGACTTGTGTGTTTTTCAATTGGGTTATTTGTTGGTGAAGTCGGCCTCGCTCTCTCTGGTGAAGGTTGCTCTCCCCTGCCTATTACTCACAGCCCCTGTGATGTCCTACAGTAGCTCAAAGCTGAGGACTGTGGGAGATTTATGAACCTCATCTTTTTAACCCTATAAAGCCTATGTCATATTTGATGCATGTGTACCTAAGGCCTTTAAATCATCAACATTATCAAAACTTTGCTGAAGAACCTGTTGTACACAATCTTTCGTTGATTGATAGTTTCAAATTGTTCTAGGAAGTAAAAGGCCTTTATGGGTGTGTTAGCATTGCGGGTTTGCTTTGATTAAAATGAACTATTGTGCGATTCATTTGAATAAGTGTGAACGCCGCCATCCGAACCTTGGTTTTAAAATAATGAAAATGTATAGGATGCTGTTATTTGCCAGCCGCGTTCTGATGAGGCGCACATCTTATCCTCTCATTACTGTAGTTTATCATGTTGATCATTTTTCATTATCAGTTTTGCTGTGGTCGGCACTTTTGCCCATTATCACAGCTCAATTTCTGTCACGTCAGTCTGAGACGCAGTGTGTTGGTAATAAAATCTAATTTCAGTAGGGAACAGAACTCAGAGTTTAAGTAAGTGGATTTGACACCGGTGATTTGAAGGGTCCCACATAGGATCATAATGTCTAATAGAGTTAATATTAATACAGTACAGGGTTGTGTAACTGGTATAAAATCACCACTGGTTTCACTGTCTTTGGGGGTTCATCCCTCACGCTAAGAAAATATATTTCCTATTATATGAATGATCAATATGTTAAACAATTTAACGGTATATTCGAAAATATACAGAATAATATATTGTGTAAATATACTACAATACATAGAATAATAAATAAGGATTTGGCGCTTACCTATATTGAAAAATATCTGACAATATATTTACTTCTAGATTATAATGTATGTAATTTCATATTCAGTAATACACTTCATAACATGTAATATGTGATCAGATTTGGTACTGCATGCATATAAATATATTGAACAAATATTTACTCATTTATATACACACACAAATATTGAAATATATAATGTAATAATATATTTATTATATTTTAACATGTATAAGTGTATACATTATTATGTTAAATTTCATATATAGCCAGTTAACAATAGTATTAGCACACCTGTTTGTACTGAAGTATTTAGCAGAGAGACTATCACTGTGCTGAAGAACGCACAGCCATTACTTAAAAATACAGTTCTCTCTCTTTCCCTTGGCAATACTGCATCATGTTGTATATCCGTCAATTTTGTGCAGAGTTTGCCTGAGGCAGGAACATCTCGACCCTTCCTCAAGCTGAGAGCACACACACTCGCTCTCACACACACTGAAAGCAGCTTGACTCAATCCCTCTCAGATCAGGACGCATTAGAGGGAGCGAGAGGACTGTTGTGAATGGAAAAGATGGAAGCCTCTTGAGAGCAGTACAGTTACATGAGTCAGAGCGAGTGTGTGTGTGTGTGTACGGCGAGAGAGGACACTGAATGTGAGCATGTTCTGCTTGCCTGTGACTCGAGGGGCATGTGGGTGCTACCGTAGCTGTGTTCCTGTGATTCATTCTCAGTGAGGTCAGTGAGTGTGTGTTACTGCCCTGTATGTTTTATACCTCTATATGCAAAAGCAATAAATATTCTCAGAGGCAGACCGAATCGGTGGGCGATAAGGAAAGACGTCTTTCCTTCAGTATCTTTGAGTATCTTCCCCCGAATGGCAGGAAGGTTTGCGTGTGATTGCTCATTCGCTGTGTGTATTGTGGTGCTGATGTCGTCCTGTGAACATTATATATGTGGACTGAACATCCAGATGCATTTACACTTGTGTCTTGTATGTGTTTCAAACCTCCTCCTCCTGATGTTGCAATCGGCCTCATATACAGCATTTCCACCCCAGATGATTCCCTCTTATGACAGTCAGATAACAAACATTTTCTCTTTTGAAAATTCGAGTGAATTCTGATTAAATACGTAAAAAGTGTCATTTTAAATATTTCATAATAAATAATTTAGCACTGTATAATTTGTCTCATTTTATTTATTTATTCAGGACAATTTACAATATATGGAGGGCCAAATGACTCAAAATATATGTTTTAATAAAATAAAATAGTTAATAAAACATAAAATCATTAAATGAACTATTTATTTAATCACCAAAAAATGAATAAATATGAATTTTATTCAATTGTTTCCACTGTTCTCACAAACTTGTGCTTCTAAAAATCAATTCAAATATAATGGTAAAAATTATCACTGAGTTATATATATATATATATATATATATATATATATATATATATATATATATATATATATATATATATATATATATATATATATATATATTACTTTGTGATAATATATATATAGCATTTTTTATGTCTCATCTTATTTATTTCTTTTTTATATTTGTACAGGGAGCATTAATAATAAATGTATTATAAGGGTATTTGCTAAAATCTAAATTTTAACTGTATTTCTTGGTGCTTTTAAAAATTTGTATACAATAGATTAAATATAAACGAAATAGTCATTAGCCATCCTGTTCTCTGTATCAAGCTTTGAAAACCCATATAACTATGTTTTGCTAAGTGTATTTGTTTTGGGGATTTTTTGCCACCAGAGGGCACATTCTGCACCTGTTAAGGGACCTCTCACATTCAGTGCAGTTTGGCCAAACACACACACACACACACACACACACACACACACACACACAAACACATCTGGTTTACTATCTTTTTGGAGAATCTCCATAGACATAATGATTTTTATACTGTACAAACTGAATATTCTATCCCCGTCACAGAAAACTTTCTGCATTTTCAAAAAACATCACATAGTAAAATTTATTAGCTGTTCTCCTCATGGGGAAAAGAAAATGTCCCCACAAGGATGAGGATTTTGGATATTGCCATCTCTTTGGCATAATATAGGGATTAGCAGCCCCCCCCCCCCACACACACACACACACACACACACACACACACACTAACACACACTTGTGGTACACAGATTCGGGAACATGGTGTACCTGTGGCATATGAAATAATCACAGGAAATACAACGTCACACTCAAATCTCTCTCTCTCTCTCTCTCTCTCTCTCTCTCTCTCTCTCTCTCTCTCTCTCTCTCTCTCTCTCTCTCTCTCTCTCTCTCTCTCTCTCTCTCTCTCTCTCTCTCTCTCTCTCTCTCTCTCTCTCTCTCTCTCTCTCTCTCTCTCTCTCTCTCTCTGTGTGTGTTCATTATCACTGTTGAGAGAGTGACAAAAATCAGCTCAGAATAACCCGTCACCACACACCGGCACTTGTTGTCCCGGTATAATCGGCCCCTGCATGCGGCCCTGAAGTGTCTGTCATGGGACTGTGACTCCAGTGTTTCAGGGCCCATTAGTCTCTATAGAAACTGACCATCTTGTCAAGAAACACGATTCATATCTGTCACTTATTTAAATGCCTTATCCGTTTGGGATATTCTTACTGATAAAATAAGGTTTCTTGTGGATCATTTGTGGATTTTTAAAGATGTTACATTTTATTTTATTACAATTTATTATATTTGAGAGACAAAAATGAGTGTTAATTGAGTTGTTATAGTCATGATTTACTCTGTATTTTTGGTTTATGAGTTTCTATACAGCTTTTATATACTGGATGTAGATGATGTAATTGATGTGTGTGTGTGTGTGTGTGTGTGTGTGAAAGAGCATCTGTTTGTGTATTAGACGCAGCACTGCCTCTTTCACAAGTTCATGTTTCTATACACACTTGTGACTGTAAGCATATTCAACACTTTACATAGACCATGATGAGAGAAGGGAAGCACAATGACACTGAGGAGGCGATGAAGAGGAGGAGGGCTGATTCACACACTGAGCGTGGGGAGATGCCACAATGACACACCGTTGAGATTTAAAATGCAGTATATCTAGAAACAAATGGCAAATGAAGCTGGGAAGAAACAATGAGAGTCGGTTACATAGTTCCTTTTATAGGGATTCTTCAATATTAAAATTCTATATTTTTGTCTAAGTACAGTGGACGGCTATTCAAAAATCATTTTCTTGAATTTGCACGGGTTTTGATGGCATATTTGCACATGAACCTCTACCGTGGATCCTGGTGCATCATCCTAGACATTGCCACCAAGTTCACAGTTAAATTACCAAAGTTTTGATTTTAGATTGGGAGAAAATTCTGATTATTCATCTGTCCACTATAGTGGACCTCATGCATCAATGGCTAAATTTCAGCTACAATTCATACTTGTACTGTGAATGTTGTTTTTGAAAATGCTTAATCTTTTACTGGAAATATATTTATTTGTATTATTAGAAAGTCATTTTCATTGACATCAAAAAAGTAATGTGATTACATAATGTATGTGACTTGTAATGCATTACTTTACTCATTACATCAAAAAAGTAATCTGATTATGTAATGCACGGTACTTGTAATGCAGTACTTTACATAATCAGATTTTTTTTTTATGTTACGAGTAAAGTAATGCGTTACAAGTAACGTGCATTACGTAAATAGATTATTTTTTAATGTTACGAGTAATGCACGTTACTTGTAATGCATTACTTTACTTGTTAGATCAAAAAGTAATCTGATTGCGTTATGCATGTTACTTGTAATGTGTTACCGCCAACACTGCTCAGTTCAAATGAGATTGAAAACACTTGATCACTAGGTTTTCTCAGAGGAGAGCTATGTTAGAAATGTGTCCATCTTGAACATAATCAGAATTATCAGCTAATAAGGGTAAATGACATACTCTGGTACACTGGAGGGAGCATCTGAGGGGTTTCCACAGTTATTCCTGGACAGGCTGTAGAGATTTCTGATGGAATCATGTCCTCATGTTCTGATATCAAAGATACATGAAGTTCTACTTGTATTCAGTTCAATTTCCTTTGCAATATTTCATATTTATATTTTTTGTATACATTTTATAGTTTTCACATGATTTTATATAATGTTATTTATTGGTTTGTTAAATACACACACTATTGCTGTGTTATTATTGTATTATGTTTAATACAGTATCTCTTCAGTTTAAACCACAAACGCATGCTGTCCACTCAAGTGGACATCTGAAAATGTCTTTGAAAAATGTGTAAAAAAAAAAAAATCTTGTTTTTCATGCCTAAGAGCAATAAAAACACATAGGAAGAAAAATCCTGACTGAGGTTATCATAATTCATGCATGAAAGGGTTAAAAAAAATACTAAAAACTAAAATCAGTATTTGTTTTAGTGATTTGTTTTGAGTTTGGGTCAGTATGAGATATATATATATATATATATATATACAGTATATATACACTATTTAAAAGTACTTTTATTTATCAAGGACATATTCAATTGATCAAAAGTAATGCACTAATGGTGAGCATAAGAGACTTCTTTCAAAAACATCTTTAAACCTCAAACCTTTGAACAGTAATTCAAATAAGTTATGAATATGATACCAATATATTGTGCTAGCGCTTTATTGCTTACCGCAAGTCATAAGATCTGATATTCTTGTCTTCTGTGGAATTTTTCCAGCTGTTTTATCATCCGCCGGGCAAAAACGTCTCAGTTTGAGGCATCATTCATGAAGTGTAAGTTCAAACCCTGAATATGTGCAATACTAATGATATGTGCTTCAATGAATTCAGATGTTGACTGAGATCAGGTTGTAGTGTATCTCTCGCTCTCTGAGACGCTGGAGCTCGTACAGATGTGGAAATGCCACACAGTTACACAAACTTCACAAGCCTCATCTTTCATCCGTCCTGCCAATCACTTTCTCACAAACCTGTTTTCTGAGCTTCGACATCATGTTGTGCCTTATGTGGTCAGAATATGCTAATGAGGGCTGCCACTGATTGGCCTTTCATCATAATAATAAATATTCTCGTTCTTAATTCACCTTTACCCCACTCAGCTGTGTGTACACTTCCACATGGGGATTTTCCATAAGGATTAGTGAGCCAGAGAGAAATAGAGCCGTGTGTGTGTGTGTGTGTGTTTTACAGGAGGCGGGATTACCGCATACCGCCACATATCCTCACTATGACACTGAACTGGTGTGACAGTCACCCGGTCAGCTGACAGCGAATGTTCACCTCCCATTGGCTGCCACTGATCAACCTATGCAGCTCTAAAAATAATCCACAATGCTCCCTCACGCAGGGTGTGTCCAAAAGAGAGAGAGATGGGACGAGAGACCCAGACAGAGAGAGAGGGAGGGAGTGAAAGTTGCAGAAATCGACATGTTTTCAAAAAATAAAACACTCTTTAGTTGATGTTCCACATCATAACGTCTCTGATGATTGATGCACTCCTGGACTGCAGCGTATCTGGTGTTATTGATCACCTAAGTCACATGCATGACACATGTTGTGAACAAATCAATATGTCAAGGGTGTTAAGCTGCATGACCTGCAACTGCATTAACACAGTACTGAATCAAATACGAGGATACCGCAGCCAAATACTATAGCAGCGTTGCATGTATCTATCATGGAGAAGACAATCCCAGATTGCATTGCAAAACACCTCAAAAATTCATTCAAGATGAATCAAGAGAAATGCTTTTCATTCAGAACTGGAAAATATTGATTACAAATTCTAGTCTAATTAAAAATGAAATATTTCACCTGATATTTGTGTGCTGTGTATTTAAAGTTTGAAGTCAATAAGATTTTATGTTATTGAAAGAAGTCCCTTAAGTTGGCCAAAGCACCAAAAACAGTGCAGCAAAAACTAATATTGTGAACTATTATTACAGTTTAAAAAAACTGTTATATATACAGTATTAAACTGGAATTTATTTCTGTGATCAAATCTGAATTTTCAGCATCATTACTCCAGGCTTCAGTGTCACATGATCCTTCAGAAATCAATCTATGATAATTTACTGCTCAAGAAACATTTCTGATTATTATCAATGTTGAAAACAGTTGTGCTGCTTCATATTTTAGTGGAAGCTTCATACATTATCATATTCAAATTAATTAACCAATCATACCATTGATCAGCTCTACCAAACTTGGATGTCTTTTTTCCAGTAATAAACAAACATTGTTAAGTTGTTTTGATTGATAGTGTGAAGCAGCTTTGATACAATCTGTATTGTGAAAAGCGCTATATAAATATATTTGACTTGACTTGACATTACTCATCATTCTTTAATGAATGGAAAGTTCAAAAGAACAGCATGTATTTGAAAATGAAATCTTTTTAACACTATGAAAGTCTTTACTGTTATTTTCGATCAATTTAATACATCCTTGCTGAATAAAAGTATTATTCTTTTAAATGAAATCATACTAACCCTAAACATTTGAACGATAGTGTAAGTTTTTCAATGGCCGATTCCAATATAGATATCTGGTGGCCAATAATGTCAGTGAAAGCAACTGTGAACTGATTCAATGAACAGCAAAATATTAGCCAACTAATTGGTCTATCACTATGTTTATGCATCTCTAAGATGATAATACAGTGAGTAGCATGCAGACACTTATAAGGCTCCATTTCAGTGAGGATGCCACCTTGGGAAACAGCTGTATAGACAGCAAGGCAGCTCACTGGGCTCACAAACATTTCATGCATTTTTTTTTTTATCTACAAGAAGTAAATATGGTCTGTTAGACTATGATACACCAGCAGGTATAATGGAGTGAGTGTCAGTGTAAGCTGTGATGTGCAGTATTATTGTACTGTGCTGTGAGGAGCTGTCCCATCAGCACCACACCACTGTGAGCTACACATCACATTATCTCCAGATCTGTGACTGAGTGCAGCGATATGTGTCTCTGTGCTGTCATATTCCAGTTGGACTGTTTTTTTTTTTTTTTAAACCTGTAGGGTTTAATTTTAGTGCCACTAATATACACACCCTTCCACCAGTTGTTCAGAAAAGGATTCCTGCTCCAAACTCATATAAAAGTGAACACACTACTCTCACTAGAATACTAAACTGTATAGTTATAGAATAGTGCACAAGTATATGAATTGGGACGCACCTTTAGAGTCTCCCAACTTGCCATGTTTCTCCTCAGAATCATCCAGTTTCCCAGAATTCTCAGTTTTGGCCTGGATCGGTGTTGCAGCCACACTGCAGTGACGTATGTCGGATGGCTCATGTTACTGTTGGTGTCTGTGAGATGCCATTATAAGTGTATTTATTTGTGTCCAAGTGTGTTTATGGGAGCGTGTGGGTTTTGTGCAAGAATTGTGGGTATTTTCCAGGAAAGAGTGTGACTTCTTCATTATGTGCTAGCCTAAGTGTCTCAGTCACCACCTAATGGTCATCGTCACTGTGATGTGTTAGTCCCCGTCTGCACTACAGTTCCCAGCATCCTCCTTGGCCCACACCTGCACCTCCTTCACCATTACCCGCACTCATCATCACCACTCACCGTCTCCAGCTGTTGTCCTCATTATTCCTCTGTGTATTTAAGTTCCTCTCATGTCAGTGTGCAGTGTCGGTTATTGTTTTGCACAGATTTGTGCTTTGCACGCTGTTTCGTATGGTTGGCTTTTGTAAGTTCTTGTTAAATAAACTTTGATATCTTCAAACAGAACCATCAAGTTGTGCATCTGAACATCAACAGTCTGAAGTCAGAGTCTGAATCTGTCAAACACTCCACAAAGAAAATATCTGATTATCATTGACTTAAACCAGTGTTATTTTAATACTATATGTATACCATTATATATGTAAGTCATCTATTTAATATTTAAAATACTTTTTAGTACAATAACACTTAAATAAAAATTGTATTCCATTTAATTAAATTAATAATTTAATACCAATTTTAATTGTAGTTTAGTTACTTAGTTATTTGTTTTATTTTATTATTTTATTAGTTAATAAAATAATAATAGTTAATAAAGTTTTATTAGCTCCTTCAAATATTTTATATTGCTTAAATTTATTTTAATTTTTAGTCATTTTAGTACTTCAACTTATTTTATTTCAGTAAGTAAGTTGTCTGAAATAATATATATTTTTTTTCGTTTAAGCTTTATTTCAATAGTTTTAGTTAACAATAACAATATAAATATTGAAGAGGAAAAACACAGTAGCTCAGACACTTACAAAAAATGTGACCATGCAATTACCATGTTTTTTTTGGACATTGTAATACCATTGTTTGGACATGTAGGCAAAATGTTCACAATACATTCACAGTGATTTTGCTGCAGATGTAAGTAGGCTAAGTGAATATAAAATGACAACAAATAGTGTGCTTCTTATTTGCTCATGAGATTTCCTAAAAAGTTGGTTTATATAGTTTTTTTTAAGTTTTAACAGAATATTTTGGTTTATTACATTTCCCCAAGCACCATACACAGCTCCATGCTTTCAGTGTGCTAAAACCTTCTATGGAGACGTCATGAAAAAAATCTTATAAAAAAAATATATTTGCAACATTACAAAGATTAAGCCTCTAAATACATAGTCTTTATAGCATCGCCACTACAGCCATTAAAGCAACGATTTTGTAACACATTAAATGTCTTCCACAATAAATTCCAAGAAAATTACTGTCAGACTTCAAATTGCTGTTGTAAACAATATTTACAGCTTAGCCTGTTGCTTCGATAGTTTGTGCAGTTAAATGTTATATTATTTAGCCTATTTTTGTGTTGATTTATTCACTCATTGGCCAATGGAACTGCGTTTAGTGTCCATACATTTCTTAAAAATGTGTCCGATCACTGTCAGGTGGACATGACAGCCTAATTATACAGTGTTTTATTAAGACTAATTGGTCAGCTGGCTGTGCAGACAACATCATGACTAGTTGATCTTGAAAACGTGTATTTTTGCATATCCCCAGAACCACCGCAGGACATGAACAGCTGCTGTGTGCGTGATAGGTCAGAGCGTGTTGTGTCAGTCGGTGTGGGTCTCTATCGAACTCTGTAATGCGCTTCTCTTTTGTTTTCGCTCTTGCATTTAGATTTCTCTCCTATAAAAGACAAGGCAGAGTGGATTTAAAGTGCCCCTATTATGTTTTTTTTTCAGAATATTCCCTTTCTTGCAGTGTGTAATATAGCTGTTTGTGAATGTAAACGTTCTGCACAGTTGTAAAGTTGAAAGTGCATGAAAAATGAAGGTATTGTCTCCCAAAAGAGAGAATCGACTCTGAACCACTTAAACGAGTCGTTTGTATTTCGAATTCGTTATGGTTCTAGACCACTAGATAAGACATTTGCATAATGCCCGTAAACAACTTGACCCGCCCACAAACACGTCATTTTACTGACAGCTGCTTCTCAAATCTCAGACATGGGATTCGCAAACCGCTTGCTCTGGAAAGTTGGGTTAGTACCCAGTTTACTTGCACCAGCTTGCTCCTCAGAATCACAACCTGTAAGTATGAATAATTATTGATGTATATATGTTCTACTGGGTGTTTAAAATACGTAGTTTTATATTCTGTAAGTTTCCAGCTAACCAGCTAACTCACGTTATTACTGTCTTACTGAAATAGTTCTGCTAATCAGCTGTGGGCCACTATCACCTAAAACTGTGTCTATTAATGCAGATTGTCTGTCGTTCTTACTACTTTGAGTAAAGATAAAGAATGGAGCAAGATTTGTTTTGAAAACTTTAATGTTACATCAGTCATTCAAGTTAGTGCTCGGCTAACATGTGCACCGTTATTGATACAGTTAATGATACAGTTCCCTCATGTGCACCGCAATAAATATCAGTAAATATAGGCTACATATGGGTTTGTTGATGGGTATACACTTGCTAATGCTGATAGTGAGGAATTACAGTTACAGTTCAAATAAGTAGAGTATCACTGAGAAACGTCCTGCTCAAGTCATCCTTCAGGTTGAATAACTATTTCTTCCAATGTTTCATCATCGGACTTGCGTTTGGATTGATATGGTAAAATCAATGTCATCGTTACTGTCTTTACAATCGCTGAGCTTTAGGACGCCTCCGGATGGAGCTGAAGTTTATGGTAATGGTCTTTTTGTTTCTGACGTGCGCTGTAAGCAGTAGACCAATCACAGCAGACTGGGCCATCTGACCAATCAGAGCAGAGTAGACCAATCACAGCAGACTGGGCCATCTGACCAATCAGAGCAGAGTAGACCAATCACAGCAGACTGGGCCATCTGACCGATCAGAGTAGAGTAGACCAATCACAGCGGACTGGGCCATCTGACCAATCAGAGCAGAGTAGACCAATCACAGCAGACTGGGCCATCTGACCAATCAGAGCAGAGTAGACCAATCACAGCAGACTGGGCCATCTGACCAATCAGAGCAGAGTAGACCAATCACAGCAGACTGGGCCATCTGACCAATCAGAGCAGAGTAGACCAATCACAGCAGACTGGGCCATCTGACCAATCAGAGCAGAGTAGACCAATCACAGCAGACTGGGCCATCTGACCAATCAGAGCAGAGTAGACCAATCACAGCAGACTGGGCCATCTGACCAATCAGAGCAGAGTAGACCAATCACAGCAGACTGGGCCATCTGACCAATCAGAGCAGAGTAGACCAATCACATCAGACTGGGCCATCTGACCAATCAGAGCAGAGTAGACCAATCACAGCAGACTGGGCCATCTGACCGATCAGAGCAGAGTAGACCAATCACAGCAGACTGGGCCATCTGACCAATCAGAGCAGAGTAGCTTGCAAAAAGGAGGGATTTAGAGAGACTGAGGGGCCATTCACATATCGCGTATTTTGTGCGCTCAAGTTCGTTGTTTCAAATGTAGGCGCGCTGCCTACATTTGTCAAAATGTCATTTGAAAACATTGTTTTTTCCAGAAAATCCTCAAAAATCTCAACTTTTCAGAATGCTGCAAGCGCACCACAGGTCATGTGACAAGAACCAACTAATCAGCTTCACCCTTTCGGTAACAACATTGAAAGCTCAGTCAACATGAAGGATGGGGTGCACCCAAACACTATGTTTTTTTTCTCTTTTCGTAAATAAATCTTGTAACAGAGCTTTCGGTGGTGGAGATCCATTACTGAAACTTCCTCGTCGTTGTGGAGAGCGCAGTTCATGGCCCCTGATTCATCCATCGAGTCGTTCAAGAATCATTGAAAAATGTGGTGATGTGCAATGTATATTATGAGAAAATGAAAGTGTTTTTGACCTTCAATGCATGTAAACCTGTTGTAGGAGACCTCCAAAACAAAATTAGAAGGCTTTAAAATAGCATAATAGGGGCACTTTAAGTTACTTACGCAGGGCTCTAGACTGTGACTAAGGGAATGTTCTAGAGGTCTGCAAACCGCGGGACCCGACGTAACCGAGTGCGGCACGGGACAGGTTTTAAATTTCTGAGTGCAAATGTGAGAAGGAAGACTCTGATATGTGCGTGGGAAGTGGGAGAAACAAATGACTTGTGGGCTCCCGCAAAATATATTTATCTAATAATAACAGCACGCACAAGTCTGTCACTGGAGTTCTGAAGCATTGTGTGTGTGGGAAAAAAAACACATTGAAATACACAAAATGCAATTCATCCAAAAGCCAAGGAATACAAATAATTTAAAAACAGGCGCAGATTTAATGAAGAACTGTTCACTGAAAGGTTCTTTAGGGAACCAAAAATAGTGCTTCTGTGGAACCCCCTTTTGGATCCGTTATTTTTTGAGTGTACAATGTGAAAAGAGCGTTTTCAAATTTATCCACTTGGGAGAGCATCTTCAGAAAGCTTCGTTTTCTCAAGACAAAAACAGCGTCTCAATGTGGACGGAAGGCTAAAACAGAGAGAAAAAGATGCATATGTAGGCAGTAGACGGCAAAGCCTGCTAGCTTTTGGAACAAAGCCATAGTATGTGTGCATTAGCAGATTAGTATCCCACCCACTATTCAAGACTTAATTGTGGCTGACGGGAGGGCAACAAGTCTTCATAATCTCCCAGACCAAGACCAGAAGACACCCCAGTGAACGACCCAAACCCACCTCGCCTGACCTCCGCTCGCTCGCCAGAGGGGACAGTCACAGCTAACCAAACAAGCGCGTACGTCTGAGAGCAGCAGATGAGCGAGGGAGGGAGAGCGATGAGCATGCTCAGTAACACTCGGCTCAGCGACTGCAGCTTTTAACTGCAGAGAGAGAGAGAGACGGAGCACACGAGTGAGCTTATACACACACACACTCACACGCACCGCAACTTCAAGACACCGCGCGAGTTTATTTCCACACAGGTTTGGCGACCGCGAGAGGATCGGTCCTGCAGCTTTATATATGGGACCATCTGGATGTTTGGACATCCCGTTAGCATTAGAGTTAGTTGAGGTGAGTACGTAGACCATCATCTCTCTGAATGGGACGGCACATCGGGACAAGCTCATCATGCAGCCTCCTGACGCCGTACCCAACACGCTACCAGCACCGCACCAATGAGAGGCTTCAAACTCTCCTGGTAAGCACCAATCCTTCCAGACTACTGTGTTTTTCTGACTGAGGAACACTGGAGATGCTTTGTGCCTCGGTGCGTCTGGGGCCTGATATTTTGTAAAGTCTCCTTGCGTCTCTCTGTGGACACCGTCACGTGTCGTGGACAACTGCAGTGCCGCCCTCCTTTTTATATTCTTCCGCTGCTCCTCCAAACTCCCTTTCCATCTTTTGTTCTTTCATGCACCTGTGCCCCTGTTCCTAAACTCCCTCTCTGCGTCTGTCTCTTTTCCCCTCTCCCCTCCCGTCCTGTGCATGTGTTTGTGAATGCGACTCAAGTCATGTGCCGGATATTTTTAGCCACAAATCACAGCGTGAAGCGCTGAGGAGAAACGAGCGGCAACGTGCAGCCAGCTTCCTCTCGCATTGCTGGATGTGCTTTTCACAGTTTTCCTCTCTCTCGCTCATTCCCTTTTGTTTTTCTCCACTCTTTGTCCCATAAGAAAAGATATCACATTCTTTCAAGTCTAGATTAGCTGTTGTAAAACTTCTTATTCGATTACTTTTTGGATTTAATCGGATCAAACTGAGAAAAAATAAAAAATTGGCAAAAACATCAGAGTTTTATTGTGAGGAAAACAACCTAATCTCCTCCATCTCAACTATTTCCCACGCTGTTTACCAAAATCTGCATTCAGAAGTCGTAAATTGCAATTTCATCTCCAACGTTCCTTACAAGATTAATTCAAAATCACATTACTAGTTGTGCATCTTCTGATATTGATATTTGGATTTAATGAGCTACAGTTGAAACCACTGTCAAATTCAGATTGTTGTGACGTTGCATTTAAAACTGCCGGGTGACTTTTTCAGATATTATTAGTATTATTTCTTTAAAAACAGCTTATAAGAAATGTATTTATTAATTCATAATTAACGTATTTATTAAATAAATGTATTTTAATAATAATAATAATACATTTAACTATATACTATGTGTGTTATATTTGTTAGAATTATTACAAAAAGCAGATATGTATTATTATTAATAATGTATTCAACTATTTAAGAATAATTATTATAATGTAAATGTATATTAATTCATAAGATATGCATTTTAAATGATAAATGTAACTGTGCACTTTGTCTAATAAATATATCAAATTAATTTGTTATATAATTGTGTATGGAATTAAATTGTATAATAACATGCTTATTTTATTAACAAAATAAATTATGAGTTAATCAATTTTACATCCATAATATCCATAATAAAAATCACTGTAACTGACGGCCTCTCGTGGATTGTTATCCACATTGATTTTACAGCGCAGTACTCTTTCTCAACAATTGTCTCATTTATGTTTAGTGCTGTGTCTCTTGTGTGATTTTGAAACAAACTCCCTAAAAACTCGCATTACCTCTCCCGAGCTATGAACGATCACACACTCGCATCACTAAACTCTGTCATTGCTTCAAGGCTTGATTTGACTTCAGCTCAGTTTGCAGAGGGTTGCAGGGGTTAGAAGTGTGTCAGGTGTGTGTGATAGTCTGCTTCTTATACGAGTCCTCTGAGATGGAAGGCTGATTTCTGAAGTGGAGCTGTCAGATTTAACGTTCACACAGGAACTGGAAACATATCTTAAGCTAATTTATAGGAAAAGTTGAAAATGGCCGTTTGTCAGCTCCAGAGCTCCTTGTGGGAATAAGTAGAGCATATTTTGTGTTTTCTCAGGCGTGTCTGGATCCCCTTCTAATGGATGATGGACTGAAACTAATTTGTGAACTTTATCGGGTTCTGTTCTGTCCGAAGATCTCTTGCTCTTTACGAAACAACTCAGATTTGTGATTGGAAAACCCAGGTTCTGACTGAAGCAGTGTGATTATTCTTTTTCTCTCTTGTTCTCTCTCTGTCACCTACACTGGAATACTTTTATATCACTCTTATTTCCCTAGGGATGCTCTTGCTCTCTTCCCTATTCTTCCTGTCTAAATGACAGCTCAGTCATGCTCTTAAATAGGGCAGCACACCATGGAGTTAGGATCTATTCTAATACAAACACAGCTCTGTGTGCTCTATAATTATTATAGAATGATGGACAGGGTTTCTTATAGACTAATTGACTTTATGTAAATGCACAAACATGAATCTTAAACCATACTTTAGTTTTCTATGATACCGTATCATTGATGAAGTAGATAAAGAGATTCTACAACCATTTGTTATTAGTAAAGTAGATGAGTAGATAACTCTTTATATTCACTTTAACAAACTGACATTTAGTCATAAAAAAAAGCTAGCCTAGCCTGTGTAGTATGTTATTTAGACTTTTTGGAGCCCTGTTATGTGCAACCTTGTTATCCATGCTGTCCTAATTTTTATTTTTTTTATTCATTTAATATGAACTCTTTCTCTGCCATTGGCAGAATTTTACTGCTATCCATGTTTTCATTGTTAAGCATTAGGGGGCGCTATTACACATCTTCTGAAAGAGTACAGAATCTCCGGATAAAAACACAAGCTAGAATATATGTTTGTTTTTTTTAAAGAAGTGAAAATTATAAAAAAATGCAACAACAAAAAAACGCAGGCGGGAAAAGAGTTAAATAATGTTTATACTTTCAGCCCAGGGCCGGACTGGCCTTCGGGCATATCAGGCATACCGGGCACTTTCCCGGTGGGCCGAGGTGCTTTTTGGGCCGATACAGATCATTCTTTTGCCGCTTTTTGTGATCTTTGTGCCGGTGCAATGCATTGGACAAAAAAAGTCAGCGTAGGTTTTTTTTTTTTTTTTTTTCACAGACCGGCCCATGAAACACGTAGATCAGCGGCCCATTGGTTATTTTCTTGATTGACACTGGGCTGGTCCAATCACATCTTTAAACTCCTCCCCCTTTGGGCTCTAAACGAGCGTGCAGTGTCAGTGTGTATCGGTAAAAATAGTCAGAGATGGAGAAGAAACGCAAGGAATGTGCAGAGAAATAGCGCGAAAAAAATAAACGGGCCCTTCAAGTGTCTGATGAGGATATTGAGGAGGATCAGGAGAGAATGAGTGAGTGTAGAGAACTGTGGTAAGCAGAACTAGGCTACTTTCAGAACACTTAGGCTATCAGTGAGGAACCAATTACCCAGTTACACATTATTTACACATCCCCCGAACCCCACTAAAGGGACAGAGGTCCCCCCCGAACCCCACTAAAGGGACAGAGGTCCCCCCCGAACCCCCCTAAAGGGACAGAGGTCCACCCACCACAGATTTACCAAAAATCCTGTCAAACACTGGTATTGCTATGCCAATGCAGCTTATACCTTGTTTTAGGATTCATCATTGTGGAGTAGTTCGACAGTAGTTATTTCATCTATTAACTCTTACTCATTCCTACTCACTCATTACATGGCATTAGTGGTTTTAATAGGAGTTAGTATACATATTCAGGGGCGTGAAAAGATCGGTTGTGTTTATGATTATATGTAGTGGGCCAGTCTGAGCCAAAATGCCACAATGTTACCCAACATCAAATGGCAAACGTAAAGAAAGTGGAACGAAACTGTGCTACTCATTATTTTGTGCTTCACGGACCGTTTATCAGTTTGGAGAAACCAGGAGAAACATTGTGCCATGAATGAACCGGGTATAGGCTTTAAGTCCACAGATCAGCAACATTCACCCTGGATTTAATGTAATAGGACGAACACTAACTGTAACCATGTAAGTTTGGCAGGAATAGTAAAATGCTTTCAAGTCTGTCAAACATCTTTTTCCAGCACTTCAAAACTCAAATGTTATCATATCACTTGTTATTTTTAATGTGATGACCAAAGCATCCCTCATGTTCATCCTTCAAAGATTACCCTCAATTATAAAACTAAAAGTTTCAAGATGTAGGAAAACTCACACTTATTTAAAAATAATTTTTCTTTTAATAAATTATTTATTTTTTAAATCAAGGAAATTTCTCTGGCATTTCTTTCTTTTTGCTGTATGGAAACCGTACCGAACCATGACACCACTTTGTCGTATTGAACTGAACCGTGAATTTTGTGAACCGTTACATCCCTAATGCATTTGATGATAAAAAATAAATAAATGAAAAAAGTGCCATTATATAAAACTTTGCCATACTTTTGTATTAAAATGATAATGTTGACAGATCTGTTTAATGGGCCTTTACACGATTAACAAAGTAATACACTGAGACGATAAATATGCTAAATACAAAAAAAGGCCAAGATTCAAATTGTATTTATTTTTGCATTCTGTTCTGAACTTTGAACCATTGCGTGCTTGTGTTGTTTTTTGGGGTATTAATGTGTCAGGAAATGCTTTAACGCTTCCTAATCTTCCACCACGGGACAGGTTAGATCACACAAGCCTTCTAGAGCACTAATGAGGTCACTGTGTTGTTTACAGCACTGCCTTGTGGACGACCAGGAATCCGTCCCTAATATCAATATCTGCAGTGATACAGAACAAGACCTGGCGTTGCTGCTTACTCTGTCACCGCCTTTCTTTCATATTTTCTTTGACTCTTTTCCTCCTTTGGTCATAGTTTTGTCATATGCCATCTCTCTTGAGTGAGCATTGGTAAAAGCATTAGAGTTTTTATTTATAGGGTTCAGAAGTTTAAACGTGGCATGCTTCTTCTTGTGTCCAAACAGATCATTATTTTTATTATTTTTCCATTCCAGGCACTAAACAATATTAAAAAAAGAAAATGTTATGTTGCACAGCAAAATATTGTTCAAATATATTTGCTTTTTTTTTTTTTTTTACCTTTTGTTCATATTTTTATAGGATAAGTCATGGTTTCCATTGAATCAGGGTGCTATTTATAACTCGCTCTTTTTTAGATTATTTACAGATATTTGAGCTTTTTTATGAAAGAAGCCTGCATTGTATGCATAGTTTTACCTAATATCATCACAAAGCCTTTGTCACATTCAGGACTGTTAAACCTGTGAGGAGCATTTTCAGATTCATAATAATGAGAGTTGCCTAGAGCTGTAAAATGTCCAACTAAGGAGGGAGGACCGGGGCTTAGCCGGAGGACGTAGAACAGGAGAGGGACGTAACCAGTCAGGGACAGGCAGAGCAGTCCATGGGGGAGTGGGTGGAGGGAGGAGCAGCAGTAGCCAAGCAGGGACCCAGATCAGCTAGGACAAAAACCCACGGAGTCGATGGAGGGACGAGCCATGATGGAATTTTGGCTGTCGACACCCGGGGTTTGACTAACGAGGTGAAGTCGATGGAGATGGAGCCCTGGGCGCAGATGAAGAGCAGATGGGACCGGAAAACACTGATGGTCCTGGAGGCTGAGGCGGAGCCACAGTGACGAGGGTCCAAGGTGAAGCCGGTGGGACTGAGGACTGAGGTGAAGCCAGAGCCAGGCGAAGCCGAAGGGGCGGAGAGATGGAGCGCAGCGGATGGCTCGTAAGTCTGTGGTGCAGGCAGGACGACGTCTGACCCAGGCAGAGTCAGAGGGATGAGGGAGCCTGGTGGAGCCGTAAGGATGATGGTCGCTGTTGGAGCCAAAGGAGGGAGGAGCCAAGGCAGAGCCAGAGGGACGAGGGAGCGTGGTGGAGCCGTAAGTCCGATGGTATCTGTTGGAGCTGAGTGAAGAAGGAGCCAAGGCAAAGCCAGAGGGATGAGGGAGCCTGGTGGAGCCGTAAGGCCGATGGTATCTGTTGGAGCAGAGTGAAGAAGGAGCTAAGGCAGAGCCAGAGGGATGAGGGAGCCTGGTGGAGCCGTAAGGCCAATGGTATCTGTTGGAGCAGAGTGAAGAAGGAGCTAAGGCAGAGCCAGAGGGATGAGGGAGCCTGGTGGAGCCGTAAGGCCGATGGTATCTGTTGGAGCAGAGTGAAGAAGGAGCTAAGGCAGAGCCAGAAGGATGAGGGAGCCTGGTGAAGCTGTAAGGCCGATGGTATCTGTTGGAGCCGAGTGAAGAAGGAGCTAAGGCAGAGACGACAAGTTTCAGACCGAGGTGGACTGACTACATCAGCAGCTGGAGGCAGAGCCAGAGGATCCACTTGCCTGGGCGATGCTGGAGAACTGAGGACTCGAGACAAATCAGTCGAATGGAGTCGAAAAAAAAATTTCTTCTACAGGTGAACCAGTGGAGGTGGGGCTGACGGACTGGCTCAGTTTGGAAGAGGAGGCAGGAGAGGGAGACTGGGTTGGAGCACAGGAGACTTCGTGCTGGACAGGACCAGTGGGGACACAGGAGATTTTGTGCTGGACGAGACTAACAAGGGGAAAAGGAGAGTTTGTGCTGGACGGGACCTGCAGTAATGAGAGAAAAGAAAATTATCCTATTCCAAATCAAAATAGTTCCCAGTGGCCAGGCACAACACATCCACTGTGGGGGTGGGTTCCCTCCATGCCCTCAAACTCCACAAGCAGCCCCACAGGGACAGATGATGTAATAATATTTAATAATTTAATAATAATAATAATAATTCTGACTAGGTGCATGTAGCCGGCTCTTGCACCTGGTCAGACGTTTCACGAGGCTCAGGCTCCGGGGCAGTTGGTTGGCTCGGTCCTCCTTTCAGTCTCTGGTCTATACATCGTGGCCCGATTGAGCTCTCCGTCTGTGTTGGGCTCTAGCATTCACTCCTTGCAGTGGTGTGATGGCAGGCTGTGCTCTGGATCCGGAGTGGGGCTGGTGATGTAGAATACATTGTTCACAGCACCCAGTCCAAAAAATGCTGCAAAATCTTCCCTTGGACTGTCCACTGGAAGGCGTGCCTTGGACCGTTCGCTAAGGCTGATTTAGAAAAAGACACAGAGTGAGCGGTCCAGATAGTGAGTCAGGCAAGCCAGATCGATAAAGTCCTGGACATGGTCCTACATGGTCACCTTGCTCCAAGCAGAGTAATTGGATGGGGGGAAAACTCTTCAAAAATATCTTTAGATTAGGTTCCATGATCTGTCACCGATGACTGCAATAGTAAGAGCAACGAGACGAGGAACTCAGAGAAAAAAAGTCTTTATTATATTAATCCAACACAGAAAATCACTGGAGATCATAGGGAGTTACATAACCATAAAAAGACGACACGGGACACCGATCAAACAGAACTGAGGGTATAAATACACATAGGGAGAAGGTGAGGACTAATTAAAAATCATTGAAACAAACTAGACTCATTTAATGAAAATGACTAAGAACAGAACTAAACAGAACAAACGTGATAAATATCTTAAGATTTGAAGTACTACAAGTGCACATTCAATACAATTAGGCACACTTCTTTTTTTACTAGGTAGAGATGCATTTCAATCAGTGCTAAAGATGTACATGTTCTGTACAGCACTCTAGTATAATGAACAGAGGCTGTTTTCCACCAGTTACTGAACTTGTTTCCTGTTGTACCAGTAACTGAACCCAGTTGGCCAGCTCCAATTAGCTAAAATGGCTCCAAATTGTCACAAAGATAGATTTGGTTTCCTCTGTGCCTTTAATTTGGCCGCTATTTGATTGAATTGAATTGCATTGTGTGACATCATCAGTGCTGAGTTAGATCACTCCTCCGTTACTCCAGCCAATGAGATTGCATGATGTTGCCATTGGAGGACACTTTTCTTGGCATTGCTGATGTATCCATTGTATCCCATGGAAGTGACCTTGCTCATAAAAGGCAGTAGCACAAGTCTTCTGAAACGTCCCGCGCATGTCCCTGTTTGGACATATGGACACACACATTGACTTCTCAGAACCGCACTGATACTCTCTCGTTTATGAGATGTTAGGCAGGTAATTATACTATATTAGGGCAGGTAGCCTAATTAAAAATGATGTGGGTTGACCTCCACGGTTTGATCTTTCCAGCTACTTGGCTAATGCTCCCACTGAAATGATTCTATTACTTATTCAAATGGTTGAGGATTTTTTTTCTGATGTTATCATTTTTAGGTTTCCATTTTTTCAGTGTATACACACACACACACACACCAACACTATTGTTCAAAATATGTTTTAAAAAAAAATTTAAGTCTTAGAAGTCTCTCTCCACAAGACTGTGTATTTGATCAAAATACAGTAAAAACAGTAATATTGTGAAGTTTCCTATTCTGCTATATTTTAAATTGTAATATTTTCCTGTGATCAAAGCTGAATTTTCAGCATCATTACTCCAGTTTTCAGTGTCACATGATCCTTCAGAAATCATTATAATATGCTGATTTTTATTTATTTTTATTATTATTATTATTTGTTTATTTTTTTTTGTGACCACATCTTAATTCTGTACCTAAATCCCTTCATGTTTCATATGAGGCTTTTCTCCAGGGAGTGTGATGTTTCAGAAGAGCGCCCCCTGTGGGAGGCTTCATTTATGTCAGTCTGAGACCAGCAGCTCCTATTTGTGAGTGTTTGTGTAGGGCCCTGCATCCCTGTGTGGGCTGCTTACATTTGTGTTAGAGGTTGATGGTGTTTGTGTCACACCTCATCAAGCTTAAGTCCAGCATTCCTCCTGTATGTGACCGGCTGCCGCTGTCACCATGGATACGGCTCTTCCACGATAACAGCCGTCACCGGGAACTTCCGACCCAGCTGGGTCCTGCCAAGTCCGGTTTGCCATGACAACGCTATAAACCGAACAAAGGTAGCTGGCGACAGAACAGTGGTCTCCATACTTCAGATTCAACACACTTACTGTAAGAGAATCCACAAACACACACGTACACCTTTTCAGTTTTGCATATTTACACTGTTTTTCTGCTGTGCTTGAGTGTTGCGTACTTGCAGTGTAGCAGCTTGGAAAAGAGGCCAAAGGATGTTTGAATTAAGTAAATAAATGGAAAAAACTGCCTTTAGTTTGTCTGTGCAAATTATTTCATATACTGCTACATGAGGCAATCAGTTTCAGGAATAATCAAGCACTGTTGATGTTGTGTAGTATGAGAATCCCTTAACTGGTTCTGGCAGGTCTGTTTATTTGGGTTCAGCTCTCATCGTACACTGATCTGGACCATAATATGCCAGAGCATCAACATTAACGGCCCCAGATCTAACCGCTGGTGTTTAGAAAGGGATTAGCAGATGGTGATTATAATTTATTTTGTATAGTATTTTGCCTGTTCTAATTTGTGAAATTTTAATTATTATTATTGTTACCCATTTTTCATATGCTTTTCTTAAAAATAATAAGTAGTATTTTCATTTTAAAGTATTGGTATATGACAAAAAAAAGCCAGAGTTGTGCAACCAACATGCATGAAGCCATTTTGATGTCATGTGACATCAACACTGCAAAAAGAAAAAAACATTTTTATGAAATAATGTTAATTCAGTTCCACGTGTCAAGTGGTAAAACCCTTGACCCCTGACAATATATATGAATGATACCTTTTAAACTTTTTACCTTTTCAAAATTAGTTTGAAAAAAATGTGTACTCAAAATGTATTAAAAGAGTAAAAAATTAATTCAACTTAAATTAGTCAAAATATTTGTTGATAATAGTACAAATGTAGATATTTCTTTTTTGTCTTTTAGACATTCTAATTTCATATGAAACATAAGTGTAAGAGAGTTTCTAAATATTCAGTGTGTTTTTAAGCCTGCTTGTGAATTAGTGTGTGTGTGTGTGGTCTGTAAAGTAAACTGAAAGCGAATGATGTCAGATCTGTTTCTTTCATCAAGACTGAATAATTAACAAGCCAACGGCTTGCAGCGCCAAGCCACCAGAATGCATCTCTCTCTCTCTCTCTCTCTCTCTCTCTCTCTCTCTCTCTCTCTCTCTCTCTCTCTCTCTCTCTCTCTCTCTCTCTCTCTCTCTCTGGCTCTCATGCACACTAGGTTTTGTCTTTATCATTTTCTCACCTACCCTTCCTCTAGCTTTTCTCTCAGTCTCTCTCTCTCTCTCTCTTGTCGTTCTCCAACACTGAGCGGTGTGCAAGACGTAGCGTCTCCCGAGCGCTGATCTTTTAGACGTGAGAGAGAGAGCTGCTGCAAGCATGAAGAGAGAGGGAGAGACACTATTGCGGGAAGAGCGGTAGTGCCGTTCGCTCATCTTTCATTCGTTTGGGAATGTCCTCCCCATCTTCTGTGTCTCCATCCCTCCATCTCTCCAAGTGGTGCAGAGCGCAAAGGAGCTGTGATACATGGCAGCCAGGTTAGTCCTGACAGACGTGTGTGAATTTTGCAGCCGTTTGTGTTGTTGTGTTCAGGTTATGAGGTTGTGCATTGGTTGTGTTGTGTTTTGAGTATTATTATCATCTAACGGCTTCATACCGCTGCTCTCGTCTAAGCCTCTTAATGCAGATTGGTTTCTTTCCGACACTTGTCCGCCTGTCTGTCTCTCTCTCTCTCTCTTTCTCTCTCTCTTGTCCTCTCTCACGTCTAAAAGATCAGCGCTCGGGAGACGCTACGTCTTGCACACCGCTCTCTCTCTCTCTCTCTCTCTCTCTCTCTCTCTCTCTCTCTCTCTCTCTCTCTCTCTCTCTCTCTCTCTCTCTCTCTCTCTGTCTGTCTGTCTGGTGTGTCGTTCTAATGTGAGGAGGAGTGTGTGACTGTGTTTTGATTCGGCAGCAGGAATTGGGTGCGGCACATGGTCTGTCACACCCACACTGTGTGTCTGTCTGTGGAGGGTAAACACACACACAATCTGTTTACCTACAGCTCAGTGCATTTCACATTAAAATGATAGTTTACATTTAGTAAACTATTTTTTTTAGTTATGGTGAACCAAACAATAGTTGTTTGGTCTATAACTTTAGTTGTATTAGCGTCAGGTGTTGTTTACAGTTCTATGTTGAGGAATAAACAGACAGACAGACAGACAGACAGGTGGAGTGACAGACAGATATACAGACAGACAGACAGACAGACAGACAAGTGGAGTGACAGACAGATATACAGACAGACAGACAGACAGGTGGAGTGACAGACAGACAGACAGGTGGAGTGACAGACAGATATACAGACAGACAGGTGGAGTGACAGGTGGAGTGACAGACAGACAGATATATAGACAGACAGGTGGAGTGACAGACAGATATACAGACAGACAGACAGACAGACAGGTGGAGTGACAGACAGATATACAGACAGACAGGTGGAGTGACAGACAGACAGACAGACAGGTGGAGTGACAGACAGATATACAGACAGACAGACAGGTGGAGTGACAGGTGGAGTGACAGACAGACAGATATATAGACAGACAGGTGGAGAGACAGACAGATGGACAGACAGGTGGAGTGACAGACAGACAGACAGGTATATAGACAGACAGGTGGAGTGACAGACAGACAGACAGACAGACAGGTGGAGTGACAGACAGACAGGTGGAGTGACAGACAGATATATAGACAGACAGACAGACAGGTGGAGTGACAGACAGACAGATAGGTGGAGTGACAGACAGACAGATAGAGAGACAGGTGGAGTGACAGACAGACAGATATATAGACAGACAGGTGGAGAGACAGACAGACAGACAGGTGGAGTGACAGTCAGGTGGAGTGACAGACAGACAGGTGGAGTGACAGACAGGTGGCGTGATAGACAGACAGACAGGTGGAGTGACAGACAGATATATAGACAGACAGGTGGAGAGACAGACAGACAGGTGGAGTGACAGACAGACAGGTGGAGTGACAGACAGACAGACAGGTGGAGTGACAGATAGACAGACAGGTGGAGTGACAGACAGACAGATATATAGACAGACAGGTGGAGAGACAGACAGACAGACAGGTGGAGTGACAGACAGGTGGAGTGACAGACAGACAGGTGGAGTGACAGACAGGTGGAGTGACAGACAGACAGGTGGAGTGACAGACAGGTGGAGAGACAGACAGACAGACAGGTGGAGTGACAGACAGGTGGAGTGACAGACAGACAGGTGGAGTGACAGACAGGTGGAGTGACAGACAGACAGGTGGAGTGACAGAGGTCTGATCTTTCTCTTGGTTAAACCTGAGCTTGTGTTTTTGAGGGTAAGAGCACTCATGCACACACATTTTGACTTGTTTTCCAGTTAAAATATGTAAACATACTTAAAACAAAATGCATTTACATGAAAAAAATGTAGAATATGTCTTGAAGTTTTGAATAATTTGTGTACCCTATTGACCTAAAAATATATGTTTTATTTATTGTTTTAAACTTTTGTTAGACTTATGCTTAAAACAAGAAAAAAAAAATTGCTAATGTGAAGTGTAGCCTGTTTCATTGGCGTGTGTGTGTGTGTGTGTGTGTGTGTGTGTGTGTGTGTGTGTGTGTGTGTGTGTGTGTGTGTGTGTGTGTGTGTGTGTGTGTGTGTGTGTGTGTGTGTGTGTGTCCTGGCAGTTGGTCATTATTCACGCTCAGCCAGTACTGCAGAGAAAACAGAGCCTTCCGGAACAGCCCAGAGTCCTTCCCATGGAAAACTGGACAGGGCCATTCTTGTTTAGACCCGTGACAGGTCACTGAAGGGCTGTGGATGTGTTGGGGTCCTTTGGCAATAAAGTGAAAGTGAGATTATTCATTTTCAGGAGTGCCTGTTTTGTCCGTAGAAGGCTTCTGTGTTTGTGTGGGATTTCATTTTATTTTTCTTTCTTTTTGTTAACTTATATATGGTACCTTACAAAAACAGCCATAATTTTCAGCAATATATATATATATATATATATATACAAACAAGAATGTGTCTTGTACTGTAATTATACTGTGTATATATATATATATATATATATATACACATACAGTATAATCAGAATTAAAATCGGAATCACTAAAATTCAAAACGACACTCAACCCTAGTCATGAAACTCTTCTGAGCCGCTGATTGGTTCCCATAAAGCCGGCTGCTTTGGCCAGTCAATCTTTTTGTTCTATCAATATAACCTATTAATATCCACCCTGAACAAGTTCAGCTCAGTGCAGTACACTATGGGAATTTTCCCTAGCCCTCCACCTTCCCCAGCACCACCTGCCTAAATCTGCTAAGGAGGTTCTCCCTACTTTCCTTGCATTCACTGTATTAATGTGCATGTTTCGGCAGTAGCATTTACTCTCAGCAGCAGCAGCGTAGCAGATCTAGTCCACCAAGACAAAGCCTATGTACAATTTTTATTCTTTTCAATAAAATGCCATTTAATTATATTCCAAGAGTTGTCAGGATTGATATATATATATACCGTACTTACAACATTTTTTTTGCACTTTATAGCTAGACATATGTATGTATATATATATATATATATATATATGTGTCTAGTTATAAAGCGCAAAAAAAAAATGTTGTAAGTACAGTCTTATCCAGTAATCAAGAAAGACTGAAAAAAGCATGCCAATTTAATAGGTTGGTTTCACGTGACGTCACGCTGCTGCATCGCGAGAGCGCGAAAATTCAGATGGAGGGCAGGAAGTGAAATAGCTGAGGATCTGCCATCAATGTTCTGTGTAGTTTACGGCGGCTCCAATCGTTCTAATCGAGAAAAGGGAAAGGGTTTTTATAGAGTACCAAAGATTGTCATTCATAAAGGTGAGAAATGTAAAAAGCTCACAGAACAACGCCGTAAAAAGTGGATTTTTAACGTAACGTTACGTCTGCGGTTTGGGAGGAGCAGAGTCTGTTAATGCCGTGTCTGCAGCGACGGTATGTTAGCTAGTGTTTTTTTTGTGTCTGTGTGTATATAGCATTAGGTTGTCGTTCAGGGATCAGTGGGAATGGGACATTAAATGATCAAGGTAAATTAGACTCATTACGGACTCTCCGCATCGGTTTCCTCCATAGACGTATTCTCCATGTTTACTTCCTGCCCTCCATCTGAAATCGCCCCGCCTTCCCGCGTCATCATAATCGTCATCATAATCACGTGACTGAAACCCAGCTATTGGTCTAAAGTAGCCTGATTTAGTTGTGCAAAACTGTTCTACTACAGCTACCTTCCGTCAAAATAAAAAGATACTTACCATTTACATTCTAAACATTTGTAAATGAATGAATAAATTAATTAATTGAAATGTTTTTGTTGGAGAGTGTGTTAATTCGTATGAGGAAAGACGATAATGTGAGCTGTAAAATTCAGCACCGTACTCTGAATATTGCAAAACACCCCTGTTGCCATAGCAACATTAACACAGCAGAACTGTCATGTCATGCTCGCACAAACACGGAAATCACATATTGCACAGTTGTGCACCTGTGAATCTGATTGTTTCTGGATGTTTCCAGTGGACACAGACCTGACATCTTTGATAACATCATCAAAGCACATGTCCATGCTGCACGCCTGCGTTCGTTATCTAGCATTCCGCCATCTCTCTCTTTCTCCTCATCCCTCTCTCCTTCCCTGTGGAGTGCAACCACTTCCAAACTTGGCCAGTCCTGCGCTGACTGTTTCCATGGAAACATATTCACTTGTGGCAGGCTACAGTGAAGGAAAAGAGCTGGTGCTGTGAGTGAATGTGTGTGTGCGTGTCATTCCCATTATTTAGGAGGGTCTCCGCTTGACTGCGTCTCACACAAACACAAGTCCATCCTCCTTCACACATTTAGCTTTTAATGTGGGATAGAACGAACCACTGTGAAATTATCTGATTGGTGAATAGATGCAAGAAAGAAAAGGAGAAAGTGTGAAGTTTTAACCAGTATTATTATTATATTTAAATGCAAAAATGCAGAAAGTTTTCTTATAGAGTTAAGGTGTTGGTTATAGATGTAACTAGCTGTCAGTGTCATGTTAGTTGAGATACTATTATACTATATACTATATATATATATATATATATATGTTCTTACTTGTAAAGCAAGTACGGTTGAGCCTCTGTTTATGTTCACTGATCAATGTTTATATGTGAATAAAAGCCTAAATTAAATCTGTTCATCACAAAGTGATCGAGTCTCTTCAGAAAATTTTGATTAAATCGCTCAATTCATATGGATTTGTTTTACGATCTCTTTATGAACTTTTTAAAGCGTCAAAGTGGAAGTTGCGTAGCTGTCAATGAAGGGACAAAAAGCTCCCAGATTGTATTAAAAGATCTTCAGTGGTGTTATAAAAATGAATAAAATGTCTTAAGGGTTTGGAATGACATGAGAGTGAGTAAATAATGACATCATTTTAATTTGTGGGTGAACTAACCCTTTAAGCCTTGCAAATGTAATCATTTGACAAGGAAAATAAAAAATAAAAAACCTTTGTGCTCATATTTTAATTTAAAAAAGACTGGAGATTAATTATTCCTCTTTAAAAATCATTGAAAGCAGTGATTAGCTGCGTTACACTAGATTGCTAGACTGATGCTAGGATTAGCATGTGTCTTTAGGAGAGCACCTGACAGGCTCTGATGATCACTGTGATCAGTCCACACACACACACACACACACACACTCTCTCTCTCTGTCTCAAGGCCTCGCTGAAACTGTAGAATAGCGTAGTGACCTCGTTTTACAGTTGTGATTGGCTAGTAGTGACGTCAGGTGTTGCATAAGTCCCTGTAATGTGACCAGGTTGCTCCCGTTGGAAGCTGGAGAGTCGAGCATCACAGAGACAAGCCAGCAAGTTTTGTGGTATATTTACATAAGGGTCTGAACTAGTGTGTGTGCATGTGGAATTGTGTTTATTTGATAAGTGTGCATCTATAGGGACATCAGTCTGTCTGCGTGGACTTTTTTTTTACGTCTGTGGTGTTTATAGGTGGACTTATGTTGGTCAGTGGCATTTGTGTGGGGATTTTAAGCTTATTGGTGTTTGAAGTAGGCTCATTTTGGTCTGTCGTTTGAGTTGTTTAGATCAAATACAATGTATAATATTTTATAATATTATATAACAATGTATTGTATTAAAATAATATGTTAATATATATATATATGATAATACTGAATATTACCACTTGGTAATATTCTAAGGAAACATGGAATTAGTTTCCATTGTTAGCAGAATCAGAATCAGAAAGAGCTTTATTGCCAAGTGTGCTTGCACACACAAGGACTTTGTTTTTGGTACTGAGGCTTCCAGTGGACATATACAAATACAACAAGAAACATAATACTACAAATTATAAGAATAAAAAATAAAAATAAAAATATATGAGAATAAAAGTATCACAGTTGGGTTTTGTCAAAATAGACATTTTCAGATTTACAGATTATGAACATATTTACAGTGTTTTGAATATTATAAATAAATAAATCTACATATAAGTATCACCTGAGTTGTAGGATATTGCACTAAACAGTGGGAGTATTGCACTTGAATAATTAGTATTGGGAGATATGTTAACTGTTCAGAAGGGAGATGGCCTGTGGGAAGAAACTGTTCCTGTGCCGAGATGTTCTTGTGGCCAGTGATCTGAGTCGCCGTCTTGACGGTAACAGATCAAACAGGAGGTGTCCAGGGTGAGTGGAGTCTGTGATGATTTTACCTGCTCTCTTCCTCACTCTGGAAGAGTACAGGTCCTGGAGGGATGGCAGGGGGGCACCAATGATCCTCTCCGCAGTCCGGACTGTCCGTTGTAGTCTCCTGATGTCTGATTTGGTAGCTGAACCAAACCAGACAGTGATGGAAGTGCATAAGACAGACTCAATGACGGCTGAGTAGAACTGAATCAGCAGCTCCTGTGGCAAGTTGAACTTCCTCAGCTGGCGAAGGAAGTACAGTCTCTGCTGGGACTTTTTCACAGTGGAGTCAATGTGATTGTCCCACTTCAGGTCCTAAAAGATGATAGTGCCCAGGAACCTGAATGACTCCACTGCTTCCACAGTGCTGTTCATGATGGTGAGTGGGGGGAGTGCTGGGCTGTTCCTCCTGAAGTCCACGATCATCTCCACTGTTTTGAGCGTGTTCAGCTCAAGGTTGTTATAACTGCACCAGACAGCCAGCTGTTCAACCTCCAGTCTGTAAGCAGACTCGTCACCGTTTCGGATGAGACCGATGACAGTGGTGTCGTCGGCAAATTTCAGGAGCTTGACAGTGGGGTCTTTAGAAGTGCAGTCATTAGTGTACAGGGAGAAGAGCAGTGGGGAGAGAACGCCCCCTTGAGGGGCGCCAGTGCTGGTGGTGAGAGTCCTGGATGTGAGTTTCCCCAGTCTCACTCGCTGCTGCCGGTCCGTCAGGAAGCTGGTGATCCACTGACAGATCGAGGATGGTATGGAGAGCTGGGTCAGTTTGGCTGTGAGAAGACCAGGCATGATGGTATTGAAGGCCGAACTGAAGTCCACAAAGAGGATCCTTGCATAAGTCCCAGGTCTGTCGAGATGTTGCAGGATATAATGCAGTCCCATGTTGACTGCATCATCCACAGACCTGTTTGCTCTGTAAGCAAACTGAAAGGGATCCAGCAGGGGTCCAGTGATGTCCTTCAGGTGGGCCAACACCAGTCTTTCAAACGACTTCATGACCACAGACGTGAGAGCGACAGGTCTGTAGTCATTAAGTCCAGTGATTTTGGGTTTTTTGGGGACAGGAATGATAGTGGAGCGTTTGAAGCAGCAGGGAACTTCACACTGCTCCAATGATCTATTGAAGATCTGCGTGAAGACCGGGGCCAGTTGGTCAGCGCAGGCTTTTAAACAAGCATGCTGATGACACTCAATGACACTCAATGACACTGATGACACTTTATGCTGATGACACTCAAATATATATTTCATCACGGCCAGATGAATACGCTAAATTATCCAAATTGACAGATTGTGTTAAAGATATAAAAGATTGGATGACGCATAATTTTCTTTTATTAAATCCAGACAAGACAGAGGTAATACTTATCGGTTCTAAAAACCTTCCACAAAACCTTTCACAGCACGACTTTAACATAGTAGGATGCCCTGTTACTTTATCCGCTACAGTAAAAGACCTGGGTGTTACATTAGACTGCAACCTGTCTTTTGAAAAGCATATTTCATATGTTACAAAAACTGCCTTTTTCCACCTTAGAAACATTGCTAAACTACGTATTATGCTATCAGTCTCTGATGCAGAAAAGTTAGTTCATGCATTCATGACCTCGAGACTAGATTACTGTAATGCTTTATTAGCCGGTTGTCCTGCATCTTCAATAAACAAGCTACAGTTAGTCCAAAATGCAGCCGCTAGAGTTCTTACTAGATCAAGAAAATATGATCATATAACACCGATTTTATCATCACTTCATTGGTTACCTATAAAGTTCCGTATTAAATACAAGGTATTGCTTTTGACTTATAAAGCTCTAAATGGTTTAGCTCCAGTCTATTTAACGGATCTTCTATCGCCTTACAATCCATCGCGCTCTTTAAGATCACTAAATTCGAGGCTTCTGGTCATTCCTAGGATATCCAGATCCACCAAAGGAGGCAGAGCATTTTCACATTTAGCTCCGAAGCTCTGGAATAGCCTTCCTGATATTGTTCGTAGCTCAGACTCGCTCTCCCAGTTTAAAACTAGACTGAAGACGCATCTATTTAGCCAGGCATTCATATACATTTTTTATCTTACAGTTACTGTAAATTCGGCCTCTAGTTCATAAACGCCAGAGGAGAACTGGCCCCCGACTGAGCCTGGGTTCTCCCAAGGTTTTTTTTCTCCATTGGGTCATCTGATGGGGTGTTAGGACACCATTAGGTAACTGGATGGAGTTTTTCGGTTCCTTGCCACTGTTGCCTTTGGCTTGGTCAGTTGGGGATATTCAAATTAATTAACCAATCATACCATTGATCAGCTCTACCAAACTTGGATGTCTTTTTTCCAGTAATAAACAAACATTGTTAAGTTGTTTTGATTGATACTGTGAAGCAGCTTTGATACAATCTGTATTGTGAAAAGCGCTATAATAATATATTTGACTTGACTTGACTTAATACATGTATTAATAGTATAATATTTTATTCATTATTCATTTATTTAATATTATTCATTTATTTTATATTGACAGAAATAAATCTGTTTTACTTAAGATATGTAATTATTGTATTTTTCTCTATACATTTTCAGTCCACTGTATTTGAATTATGTTTATTACCATTAACTAAAGCTAAAACCATAAAAAAGTCAATTTCTTGAAATAAAATAAACATTAACTGAAATAAACTCAAATATATAAAACTTAAACTTATTTCATTTCAGCTAATTGACAAGGCAACATTTAATTTAATTTAAATTAAATTGAAGTACAAAATAGTTAAAAATAAAAAAATAAAAATAAAAATGATCTGAAGACTGTATTAATGATGCTAAAAATTCAGCTTTGTGTCACAGGAATAAATTAAATTTTTACATTTATTAAAATAGAAAACAATTATTTTAAATTGTAGTAATGTTTCAAAATATTACTATTTTTACTGAATTTTTAGTTAAATAAATGCAGCATTGGCGAATGTAAATGTTCCCAACTTTTATTCAAAAAGTAAATGGTAACAATTACAAAATTACTAATATTTTAACTAAATGTTTATCAATGCTACTAAAATAAGCAGTATTTTCTTTGCACAAAGTGTAAACATACTTAGGTGCTATTTTTACTTTGTGCAATAGTGGCATACTGTTTGCACATCAGTATATTGTAGTAAATTATAAAACAGTATGCAGCAATCACATATTCAGTGTATATGGTTATATTTATTGTTGTTGTTTTTTGGTCCATTTATTTATAAATGGATGCTGCCGTATTGATGCCTAAAGCCCTCCCTACATCTACATCTACTTCTACCCCTAACCCTAACCACACTGAACCTGCTGATCAGTAAAGCTGTCAATGTCATGTTGTACTGTAACAGTGCACTAGACATAATCTTTATTTGTAGAGAAATGACCTCATAATAATTACAATGATCCTGCTTCTTTTTCACAAGCAAGCCAAAGAGTGCATGTTTGGCATGTGACATGCTAGGCTAAGCCTAAAATGTTTATGTTGTTTTCATTGGTAGTTTTGATGGAGTTTGGAAGTTGTCTTTCCAAGAAATCAAGTGACAACATAATCTTTCTAGAGCTTTAAGTTATTGATATTTGCTCCTTTTCTCATTTCCAGTGTCCTCATAGTTGATTTCTTCATAGTTGGCTAAACTTCTATAATGGTGAACGGAAACTACAACAGATATAATTGTTGTGCTCCCATTTGCTCGAATAACAAAAGAAAAAATCCATGATAGTGTTTCCATGACTTTCCAAAATAGGAAAAATAAATACAGATAGATTGATTACGGTTGTCAGAGGAGAGAAATATGTAAAATATGCCGTCACTCCCCAGCCGTATAGTAGAACCATGAAGTCAAAATTCTTATTTTTTATGGAATATATTGCATTTATTATAAATGATTTATCCGTGCACATCATTATTATTATTTTTTTTATCCATGTGCCTCGTAATCTTTAATCAAAATAACTTCTCCTCCCTCTTGCAGCGACATCTTGTCAGGGATGGGTGAAGGGATGAGGCGAGGACTCAAGAATGCAGATATGGGCTTTTTATTAATAAAAAAAAATAAAACAAATCAAACAAAAACTACCGCGCGGGGGAAAGCATGACTGGCTGGACTAGGCAGGACAAGGCAGGAAACAACAGGGAGCAGGTAAACATGATGCACATTCGACAACCCAGGACTGCAAACACAGAGAGAAAAAGGGAGAGCAAACAAAGCAAGGGAGGAACAAATGAACCTATAATCAGGTAACACAGGACAGGTTAAGACAATAGACAGGAGAGCACAGAGAAACAAACATGACAACATGAAAGCACGTGACCGAAGAAAAACACAAACCGCGTGCGCTACACAGAACACAACAACCAACGTGGACCGAAGCCGGCCCGAGTGAGCTTGAAAACACACTCACACAATGAGACCATTCTTTTAAACACAGAGCATGAATGCCTGAATCCCGACACAGAACGGAAACCAAACTAGACCAAAGTGCCGGGATCTGAACACCATTCTCCACACATACACGCACACACACACACAAAGAAAACAGGAGAGCGTATGACCCGGGCGAACTCGTAAACGCACACGCTCATAATGACGAGACAGTCTGAGAGTCAGGGCTCTGTCACCAAACCAGAATAAACCACACCGAAGTGACAGAACCCTGACACATCTCTTCTCTGGCGGGACAACCTGTCAATCCACAACCATCCAATCAATTCCCCAAGGAAATGCAGTCCCGTCCTGCTTTTTTTCTTGTTCGAGAAGCCATTTCACTCTGATGTACTTCACAATAGGGAAGAAAAGTCTATCGCAACTTCCATTTCATGCCGACTTGAAGTACTTTTCCATAATTTCAAGGAAATTTCACACAAACTACAGTATTATAAATGTTTTTTTAATGGACTTGCTCACTAGATTTACATTGTTAATAACTGTGTAAATGTGTCATGAGCAGTGTTGGGCAAGTTACTCAAAAAAAGTAATCCACTACAAATGACTAATTACTACTTTAAAATTGTAATTTGATTACATTACTGATTACTGCATGTAAAAAGTAATCAGATTACTAATTACTTTACTTCAAAGAAAACCTATTAAAACTACTAGAACACACTACAAAGCGAAACTCCGTTCTTTCCGTAATTTAATATTGCAGACATCCCAAGTCTCCCGCATATTGATAGCGGCTCCCTGATGCACGCAAATTACTTCAAATCTCCCGGAATCTAGAGCGCGCATGCGAGACAGAAGAAACTGTTCTCCAAACCGTGTAGCGCGTGCACGGCGGAGAGGGAGAGAGCGAGAGACCTTGAGGGTGTGTGTGTGTGTGTGTGTGTGTGTGTGTGTGCCTCATGAAGCGCGTTCTCCGGCAATTCATTAAAGCGCATGCTCATTAACTAACGCAGCCGGCCAAACGTGATTAGAAATGCATTTTACTAAATATTTGTTTCTTAACAATACACATGTAACGCAAGTAACTTAATTTTATTGACATCAGTAACTGTAATCAAATTACATACATTTTAAATGTAATGAGTTACATTACTGCGTTATCACGAAAACTATTACTTTGTAATGTGTTATACCCAACTCTGGTCATGACAGTCTGTGAGAAGTGTCCATTGTGGTGTTCTGTGTGTCGTTCTCTCCAGCACTGCCAGTAACTCAACCCGGAGTTCTCCTGCTTGCTCTCCGGTTCTGCGGAAGCGCTGTCGCTCTCCCACTCTGCAGAACGAGACGGATAACATGGTGGAGAAAGGCTCAGAGCAGTCCGACACCTCCAGGTCCCCGTCCACCCCTGAGCAACTGGTCACACGCACCTTCTCGGGACAGTCCACGCGCAGCGGGAGCAAGAACTCCAAGGTGAGACCTTCACATTCAGCTCTTTCTGCAACATCTCCTCCAGTGCAAACCTGCTGTAAAGTGAACATGTTGAAAGGCCTTGTCTGAGATCCAGGGCCATGCCTGCTACCTAACCTCTTGTTGTCCGATCATAGCATGTGTCAGACGCATAGACTCTGATTTGGCAGATTTTCTATTACTAAGCATCCTTTGGCCATTGATAAAGCACCGCTGCTTTTACAGTCTTTTATTACCCAACCCATACTTTTTTCATCATTTTACAACAAAGTGTGCTATGCAGGTATACTAAATTGCTGTAAATTGTTTTACATATTTATTTTCACATTGAAATTGTTATGTTCAAAGGTGACTTTAGTTTAAACCAGTCTTATCTCAGATGGGAAAGCAAACACCTCCTGTGTTATGTGAACATAACAAGCAAAAACAATCAATGAAAACATGTTCAATCACGACCAAACAGAGTATCACCCACAGACACGCATACAGAACCTCAAATCCCAATCGGAAGGCTCATTCTCAGGAAACGGTGCCATTTATTATAGAAAACGGCAGGCAAATGTTGGTATTTATATTTTGTCATTTCTTTTGAAAAACACTTTTGAAAGAAGTATATAGCTGTAATATATTTTCAATTGTAATTTATTCCTGTGATCAAAGCTGAATTTTCAGCATCATTACTCCAGTCTTCAGTGTCACATGATCCTTCAGAAATCACTATAATATGCAGATTTGCTGCTCTAGAAACATCTCTTTTTATGTTGAAATCAGTTGTGCTGCTTCATATTGTTTTGCAAACCATGATTAAAATAAAAAAATTGACTTATTGACAAGACTTATTGATTATTAAAAGGTTCAAAAGAACAGCATTTATTTGTAATACTAATTTTCTTTGTAACTTTATAAATGTCTTTACTGTCACTTTTGATTAATTTAATGCATCTTTGCTGTATACAAATACTAATCTCTTTAGATTATATATATATATATATATATATATATATATATATATATATATATATATATATATTAAAAAAATTATTTGGCATGTAAATTAAATATTGTAAAATCAAATAATGTGACTAAGTTAAACAAGCATTCTTTGGATAGGCCCCTGCTGGTAGATATGTGTATATGATATGTATATGTAGATATGTAGAGCATCTTTCTCTACTGGCAGACATTCAAAAACTGTTCTGTTTTTCTGTCCTGAATGATTATGGATATATTTATATTATAAACCTCCTTGATGGAGACACACACACAACACTGTCAATTGACATCTTTTTCTGAGAATGACCCGGAGATATGTGTTAATATATTTTTAAGAACCGCTAATAAACTGGGCTAAACAACAGATGATTTGATTATGCAGCTTTCTATGTTCCTATGCAAAACATCTCAAAAATCACATTCACATGTGTGAATGAATGAATGGACAGTGTGAATGGAGAGATGGTTATGTGAAATGATTTGTAAAATGCAGAGTAACTCATCAGACATCATCATTCTGTGTGTCTGTCTCATTTCAGCTGTTACAGTCGCTTGTTCTTCCTGTTTTCTTTGATTTTGTCTCTCACTCTGCCGGTTTTTTTTTTTTTTTCTAGAGTTCAATACTTTTGCTGATGTCATATAAAATGTCTTTGATCTAAAGTTGACTATCATGTTCTTCTCGCTGTTTGTGGTTGTTCTGATTTGTGTTCCGTTTTCTGATTTCTGTTTTTCTCCTCGATGCATGCTAGTCTCACAAGCGACTTTCCAAAGTAAGCATTTCTCTCTTCTGTTTTGTATTCACTCAGTCTTACACCCGCTGTGTCTGCATACCTCCTCCAGTGATCTGTTTCTCTGTTATTGATTTGTCTCGTCTGACTCTGCCTGTTTGTGTGAATGCAAGTGTGTGTCCAAGTGTTTGTTTAAATAAATACCATCCGCTTTCCTGTTGGCAGCCGTATGTGTCACCTGTGATTCTTTTATTCTGAATAATAGATCGATAATGGGTTAAAGAGATAAAGTATTTGACTCAGGCCTGCACAATAATGGTTAAAATATTGTTTATTGTTATTGTTCTCATTTGATACATTTATTTGGTTTCACTTTATTTTAAGGTGACGTTGTTACAGTGTAATTTTAATTAAGGTCATGTACTTGTATAGGGTTTGGTTTAGGGTTAGTTACTTTTAATTATGCAACATTTACTGTTATTGCTATAGTAAGTAAGATGTGTAACTATGTCACCTTAAAATTTGGTGTTGCCATTTCCTTTTACATCAGAATCAATGCAATTTAACATAAGCACAAATCAAGAGAACGTCAAATCATACGCATGGTTTATTTCACCTCATCTAGTTTATTTATCATGTACTTTAATACATTCTGTACATTTTGAATACTGGTAAACCCTTAAGAGCCTTCTCACAAAAAACACTGTAACAGTGAAATTCCTAACATTTAATTCCAGATTATGTTAACATTTTTCTAATAAAACAACAAAAAATACTTTTTATTCCACAACCACAATCTCAAACAAAATAATCGAGATTCATTGATCAGTCAAAATGATCTCATTAGTATTCGTAGGTCCATTAACTTTTCTTTAGACAATGAAACGCACAATATTGGCATATCGACAGCATTAAAAATTATATATATATATATAAATTAATTTTACATATATAAATTATATATGTATGAACAGCTTTTGTATGAACAATCCCTGTTTATTCATTAATTTATATTTTATTATTATTAAAATTGTGACATTAATATATTGATTCTATTGTATTCAATTGTCATATCATTGACACAACAAGGATTACAAAATGTTAAACAAGACTACACTTTAAAACCTTTAAATGAATAACATTTCTGTAATCGTTTAACCGTTATTTATTTTGTTTGCTGTGAAACACAGATGGCATTTTCTCATGACTGACAACAGAACCATAAAATGCCAAAAATGCAACATAAATTTACAAAAGTAGTCAATTTTATTCGTGCGCTGTAATCCAAATCTTTAGAATCCGTGTGATCGTGAAGAACAGACCAAAATTCGAGCTTTTATTCAGTGATCTTCATCTCTATTCTCAGCAGTGACCGTATGTGTCAAATCCCGCATTCGTAATCAATTCAAAAATTGCCGCCTCAGGAAGTTTTCCGACACGTTTTTCTGCTGTGATATCAAACTCTCAGTGCTTCGCCACAGATCGTGACATGACGAGTTTCGCTTCACCGAGTGCAATTAATTCTCAGCAATTAATATCTAAAATTCTGCTCTGTTCCTCATACAAAATTATTATATCCCGCCAACACATCGTCATCTGAAATACTTTTGATACTGCTTTTGAAATGTTGCGATAAATAAATTGTGATTACACTTGTCTGCCTTTTATGTTTTTCTTCATAACTCTATATATTTTTAAAGAAATGGTTATGGGTAGGTTTACAGATAAGAGTGGGATTAGCATCTTAAAATAATGCTATAGTGTGTCACTGCTGGTGCAGTGATCGCATGACGAAGGAGAATTAAACAGAAAACTTTTATTAAAACTTAAACTAAAAGCCTTCAGGAGAGCATAAACGAGCATAAACTTCATAAACGAGACCCAACGAAGAAACTGAGAGCTTAAATACAGAAGGAGACATAATTACCTGAACAGAAACAGGGGTGTGGAACTAATGAACAACCAAGGAAACTAACCAGGAACAGGAACAGATCACAATGGCTGTGTTCGAAATCGCCCCCTTATTCACTATTCCCTTCATTAGTCCACTAATATAGTTCACTTGAGGGAGTGAGTGAATTCGGACACTGAGGAAGGCCTGCCGCTTTTCCATAGTTTGTGCTTGCTGTTTATTAATGTCGTGGAAACTAGCATGTATAAAACTCAATTAAACTATTAAATAATAAATTAAAAAGGAATTTATACCTGTATGATATTACGCTGTAGCCACATTCACCCTCTTCTGGCGAGACGCAGGCATTCATTCCGCATGACCCTCACAGTGTATTATGGGTATTCTCTAGCCGTTGAGTGTACTTCGGTTGGACACTCGTCATTGTGGTGCATTGTGGGATTGGATGATTAAGTGCACTCGATAACGTCCACTGTGGTTTCAGACACCACTACAAATGGCTGTCCCCTCAAATAGTGCACTATTTAAGGATATAGGGGGAGATTTTAGACACAGCCAGTGAATCGAAACCAAATCTGACTATACTTGTTACATATACATATAGTGTTACTAAAATCTTAATGTTCTTACACATTTCTTTATTATGTTTTATGTATTCTTTTATATCATCTATAAAATTTTTTGTTGTTTGGGGTAGGGTTAAGGGATCTAAAAATGTATCTATAAAATGGTAAAAAGGCAATTATACAAATATCTTTATGATATAAAGATTCATAAATATTTTAAGTTTTTTTAGCTGTAAATACGTAATAATGTTAACGTTTGATTGTTGTTAATACGTCCAAATTGTACGTTTCAGCGTTAAAAAATTTACGCTTTAGACCTGTAAATGTTACGTATAGACCCCTTTTCAGTTGGTAAACATGATGACGTTTTTATGTGGGCGGAGCTTAGGTGGAGGCAGAACGATCCCTCTGGCCGCTTCACTAACGCTAGTTTGCAAGTTTTGTTAGCTTGTTTTTTAACAATGACGGGAGAAAATCAGATTTTATCTTAATGTGCAAGGTCACTCACGGTCCAAGACCGCGATTGTTATTTGCAAAAGTTAATTTTAACGGACGGAACCAGATTGGCCGACCCGTACACGCTCGGTCAATGGATGGACGATCTGACAGGATTAACGTTACCTCGTGAGTGGCCTGACTTCTACACCGACCTGATAGAGAAACCGAGCGTAAAGACAAACTGAGGGCATATAAATCTTTAGATGCCTATAACTATGTGATGAATGGTCTTGACTTGTGGCAACGTTACATTGCGCGATCCTGCCCAGCGCCAAGGCCAGAAGACTACGATGTAAAGTGACATTACAGAGCAATTTTAATGATGTGAATATTTTCTAGAAATAAAAATATTTTTTATGTATTAAAATTATATTAATTAACTATGTATTTGATTATTCTTTCTTACCAGGTTCTTCAAAAAGTCTATCACAATCAATCACAACAATGTACAGGGCCTTCTCAAAAAATTTGCATATTGTGATAAAGTTCATTCTTTTCCATAATGTAATGATAAAAATTTAACTTTTATATATTTTAGATTCATTGCACACCAACTGAAATATTTCAGGTCTTTTATTGTTTTAATACAGATGATTTTGGCATACAGCTCATGAAAACCCAAAATTCCTATCTAAAAAAATTAGCATATCATGAAAAGGTTCTCTAAACGAGCTATTAACCTAATCATCTGAATCAACTAATTAACTCTAAACACCTGCAAAAGATTCCTGAGGCTTTTAAAAACTCCCAGCCAGTTTCATTACTCAAAACCGCAATCATGGGTAAGACTGCCGACCTGACTGCTGTCCAGAAGGCCATCATTGACACCCTCAAGCAAGAGCGTAAGACACAGAAAGAAATTGCGGCGTGGCATGGAGGCAATCAGCCTGTGGCACTGCTGAGGTGTTATGGAGGCCCAGGATGCTTCGATAGCGGCCTTAAGCTCATCCAGAGTGTTGGGTCTTGCGTCTCTCAACTTTCTCTTCACAATATCCCACAGATTCTCTATGGGGTTCAGGTCAGGAGAGTTGGCAGGCCAATTGAGCACAGTAATACCATGGTCAGTAAACCATTTACCAGTGGTTTCGGCACTGTGAGCAGGTGCCAGGTTGTGCTGAAAAATGAAATCTTCATCTCCATAAAGCTTTTCAGCAGATGGAAGCATGAAGTGCTCCAAAATCTCCTGATAGCTAGCTGCATTGACCCAGCCCTTGATAAAACACAGTGCACCAACACCAGCAGCTGACATGGCACCCCAGACCATCTCTGACTGTGGGTACTCCAGTGCTGCTTCTCTGTAGCCCAGGTCAGGCGCTTCTGCCGCTGTTTCTGGTTCAAAAGTGGCTTGACCTGGGGAATGCGGCACCTGTAGCCCATTTCCTGCACACGCCTGTGCACGGTGGCTCTGGATGTTTCTACTCCAGACTCAGTCCACTGCTTCCGCAGGTCCCCAAGGTCTGGAATCGGTCCTTCTCCACAATCTTCCTCAGGGTCCGGTCACCTCTTCTCGTTGTGCAGCGTTTTTTGCCACACTTTTTCCTTCCCACAGACTTCCCACTGAGGTGCCTTGATACAGCACTCTGGGAACAGCCTATTTGTTCAGAAATTTATTTCTGTGTCTTACCCTCTTGCTTGAGGGTGTCAATGATGGCCTTCTGGACAGCAGTCAGGTCGGCAGTCTTACCCATGATTGCGGTTTTGAGTAATGAAACTGGCTGGGAGTTTTTAAAAGCCTCAGGAATCTTTTGCAGGTGTTTAGAGTTAATTAGTTGATTCAGATGATTAGGTTAATAGCTCGTTTAGAGAACCTTTTCATGATATGCAAATTTTTTGAGATAGGAATTTTGGGTTTTCATGAGCTGTATGCCAAAATCATCAGTATTAAAACAATAAAAGACCTGAAATATTTCAGTTGGTGTGCAATGAATCTAAAATACATGAAAGTTTAATTTTTATCATTACATTATGGAAAATAATTAACTTTATCACAATATGCTAATTCTTTGAGAAGGACCTGTATAAGATGATTCACAAATAAACACAATAATTTAGAAAACATTATGCGATAAAATTTCAAATTGGATCCTGTAGGTGATTATTGCACCCAAAAACACAACAAGATGACATTTAATAAAAATAATAATCATTTAAGATCCTTATTATGTAGCCGAATCTGTGCTGGTTTGTATTGGCCGCCTCCAGTTTTCACTTTGTTTTGCCTCCAGCTAACGCCGTGACGTAATTGTGACGTCGGCGCAAAAGGGGTCTATTAATACCTATGTATTATAGTGTTAATTTCGTCAGACGAGACGAGACTAAATATGTTCGTCAACGAGCTTTTTTTCCATGACTAAGACGAGACGATGACGAGACTGCACCAATGTCCAAAAACGATGACTAAGACTAAATTAACATGCATTATTGTTGACGAAAAAAGACGAGACTAAAATGTTTTGCAGAAAATAAAAACTAAGATAAAATCTCTCTTCATTTTCGTCTACAATCGTCTTTTTCATCATGAGATAGAATATTCAGCGGTTACTAGGGATGAGTCACGATTTTCGAATATTCCATTAGTTATTATAGAATATCGAATAGGTTATGCAATTGTCCTCTATAAAAAATCCCCATGTTTTCGGGTCTGATGCGGTGACACGTTCATGTAACCAGAGGGTGACGATGCCAATAATGCATCTAAAAGCTGTCAATCAACTCTCAGACAACAGAAGAAGATACACATTGTCTCACACCAGAGCATGTGAGCGGAGTGGTAATATTTACTCTAGAGCGGAGAGCACATTTCTGAAGATTACGCGCCGCTCGCTCAGAACGCCCACAGTGGCGCACAAAAAAACGTCAAAAGTAATGATGCATTAAACATTTGATTTGTTTATTAATAAACTAGTGTTTTATGTCAGTGTTGGCTGCAAAAATAAAGTTGACGATGCTGACTCGGCATCTTCGCAGTAGTGAACGCGCCTATAGAGAGAAATGCACACTTCATAGCCTACGGATTAGCCTACATAAACAGAGAGCAGCCCATTTCTTTTCGTTTTGAATTGTTTTGTTTAAAAGTAGGCCTACACATTTCAAGCTTTCTATAGATATTCTTCTCAGGTCTGTGAGGCAAGTATCTTATAAGCTGAGTTTCAGTTCATTTATGAGACGCGCTCCAGTTCACGCGCCCGCGCCTTCGTGTCCGGATTATATTGTGTACTATTTGCTTCTTCTCGTTTATTAATCCAGGCAATTTGTTGATGAAACTTTTATTAAAAGGAAGATACAATTTATACAAAACGAAATTCACTTTAAAGAAAGGCTTTCTACAAAACAAAACTTAATAAGTGGTCAAAATCATGTGTCATAACTGACGGGAAGCACTGCGGACGGGGGAAAACATCTACGCTGTAAATCAACCAGTCACCTAGCAGAAATATTAATGGTTAAGCCTTGCAAAATCTAATTTGTTTGTTATTTCTCAAGACCAACCTAGAATGTAAATAGGTTGTATTTTAGGCCTACAGTAGGCTACAGTAGGCCTATTCTTCTCAGTTTTTCTGGGTATATACTTATTTTATTTCTGCTCTGAACAGAAAAATGAGACACAAGGCAACCAAAAACAGTTTTAAAAACCTTTGTAACTTGTCAATAGGAGTCTGTTGGGCCCCAGCTTTTGAATTGTGTTAGTTCAAAATAACATACTTTTCAGAACAACTTTAGAAAACCAGACACGTTTAACAAAGTTGCATTCAACAAAAATCCTTAAACAAGTGTATTTTGTCAGGTAATTGTGACATTTAACCAATATTTGAGAAGCGTGAAACACTATTTGACTGAAATGGTTATCAGAAATAATCTCAGAAATGATTTGTTATTTAAAAAAAAGACTAAAATGTTTTGACTAAAACTTGACTAAGATATATTGAGTTTTCTTTTGACTAAAACTAGACTAAAATGACGAGACTTTTAGTCGACTAAAACTTGACTAACAAAAAAAGATATGTGAATGACTAAATATGACTAAAACTAACAAGGACATTTGGCACAAGACTAAGACTAAGACTTAATTAAAAATAGGTGACAAAATTAACACTAATGTATTAACAATGAGACCAGGCTGATTTATTACAGTTCGTCACTGAGAATATTTGATTGTATATTTATTCGTAAACAGCACAAGCTGTCTCGTGAAGAAACACAGACTGGCTGTATTACACTCAGTGGAGATCGACGTACATGTTTGCCTGTGTTTTCAGATCATCAGTGCATTTTTTGCATCCTAGAGAAAGCATGTGTGCATGGTTGCCATGTTGGGAAGATTCAGGAAAACTCTGTGATCTCATCATGGCCACCAGAGGACCGCCTTTATGTACGCGTATTAAAGAGATTTTAAAAGGTGATTTTACAACACTGATATAAGTGCATTCATTTAAATTGTGGGTAAAAATTTGGCATGCAAAACTTTCAGCAGTTTTAATCTGACTTTTGAATGCTGTGTGATGAAATCATTGAATAATCATCTCTACTGTATTTGTCCCATGAGTCGTCTGTCTTTTCAGACAGGTTATGATTTATGTAGTAGATCGAGGGAATTCCTGACTGTTTTCTGATCGATAATTTAGTAAAAGAATGTGAATATTTTAATTATTAATCAATCCCATGTAAAACAGACATAAGTCTTCTCTTTCTTTCTTTCTTTCTTTCTTTCTTTCTTTCTTTCTTTCTTTCTTTCTTTCTTTCTTTCTTTGTGAAGTACGTGTTATTCCAACACTTAGTACGATGCTATGATAATGACTCGATAATCTAATTAATAAGACAAGAAATAATTCAAATTGCATGTAGGTGGGATTTAGTAAGGGTACTTTTATAGATTTGTTTGGTATTATATTAATAGACATTTCTCTCTACTCCGTCCTCTGTTTTGGATTCTTATTTCATTCTTTCATTTTATTTTATATGAGTGTTGTTATGATGCTTTAAAATGCTGTTAGGGTTAGACAGCCGACTGACACGAGCAACGCCAGGGTCAAGGGTTCGATTCCTAGGGAACACACTTTGGATAATGGCATGTGCCGAATGCATAAAATGAGCTTCCAGTTTCTCTGTTTTCCTTTTTCATTCTGTTTTCATTGTTTTACAGTATGACAGATTAAACCTGATTAAAGTAAGCATTTCATGTTGTTCTTCGATTGACCGAACTAACACTACCTTAAGTGTTAGTTCATCCGTGTTAGCACTCCTGAACTATTCTTCCAAGCTCTCTCTCTCTCTCTCTCTCTCTCTCTCTCTCTCCATATGTACTCACGAAAGACCCGTCTCACACCTCTCTTGAGTTTAGATCAGATTAGCCCACATTAAACCGCCCGATCCCTGAGCCTTGACGGAATAGGCCAGTATATGTGTTAGCAGGTCTGTGTGAGTTTATCTATAGGTTTAAAGGGTCATGGACGAAACACAACTTGAGCTGTGTGCTGCAGGTCAGGCTAATCTTTCACAGTAACACACACACACACACACACACACAGGTGTCCTTCTTTTTGGAGCAGTAGGCTAATCGAATGGCTTATCGGCTGACACACATTTCTTGTCGTTTTGTCTGCTCACTTTAACCAAGACTATAAAACAAGTGAGCCCATTATGTGTCGTAGCTTTTCAAAGCGTGAGAATTTGTCTTAAGCTTAAGTGATTCCCCCATTTTATTTTATTAAGATGGTGTTTTGTACTACAGAAGATTTGTAAAGCTAGTTTATCTCCATAATTCAGACTGTTTTTGGAAAGACATGTATCTCACATTACCTTTTTTGTTGGCAAGAACATTTATTTTTCCCATGAGGTGTTTGCTAGGCCGGTAATCATGCCCTTAAAGACCCCATGAAATGTTTTCGACGAGTGCAAATGTATGTCTTGTGTTGGGTCGGATGTTTCAAGGGTTTGACCTTTTAGTTAATGTCACAGCCTGGCCAGTCACTTGCCTGCAAGATATAAAGTCATAATTTAAAAAAATGGTCACATTGCGTGACAATTTCTGTAATATAATGTAAAATATAATGTAATACTTATGAGAAATAAAGTCACATTTTGAGATATAATGTAATAATTATGAGAAATGGTCACTTTTGTAAGATATAGCCAATTATGAGAAATAAAGTGACATTGTTATATATAATTTCATAATTACAAAAAGTGAATAGATACAAATAACTACAATTAATGCATTTACTTTGCCCGATGTAGTCATAATTACTAAAAAATAGTCACATTGCAAGACATAATGTCATAATTACGAGAAATAGTCACATTATGAGATATAACGTCAAATTATGATAAATAGTCTCACTGCAAGACACAAATGCATAATTACAAGAAATAGTTATTGTAAGATATAAATTCATAATTACAAAGTTAATTTGCAAGATATAAAGTCATAATTACGAAAAACAGTCACATTTTGAGACAATGTCATAATTGTGAGATGTAACGTCATACTTATGAGAAATAGTCACATTGTGTCACAATTTTGTCACAAAGTCACAATTTTAAGTCATAATTACGACTAATAAGGTTAATTTCCAAGATATAAAGTCATAATTACAAAAAAGTCGTAATGAGACAATCGAGAAATATCATAATGTCATTGCAATTTAAGTCAAAAGAATGAGATGTAAGTTTGCAATTGTGAAATATAAAGTCGCTTTTCGGTTTTCCTCTAAGCAAGAGCTGATGTCATCAATATTTTTGGTCCAATTTTCAGGAAAAAGCAAATTTTAAAAATGTCTATTTACTAAAAGTTTATTTTAATATTCTTTATATGTTTATCATTTAGCTGTAAACTAGCATATCGATTGCCTCGATTGAAACTAACGAATATGAATATTCAGACATTTAAATAGATTTTGGCCAGAGTGAAACAACATTGAGGATCATCTAGACTGAGCTGGACTGTGTTGAGTTATAAATAGAGCGGTGGTGATGTCACGCCGGTACACAAACACCCCCTGAAAAGTCTCTTTTAAGTTTCTATTTTGGTTCATACGGGTGTGAATTTGTCTTATTCCCATGACATTTCACCTTTGAAACTGCTCATTTAGCCATCTATCTTTGTATCACTCTATTTGAGGAAAGGCCAAATGATGAATACATGTGTAATTATGCAGTGAAGGGAAATGTCAGTCTAACACACTTCACCAGCTGCCACATGACAGGCCCTCGGCCAACCCTCAGTCTGTGAATACACACTCTGTGTGTGGGGGCGTTTGCAAATAATGCTCTGCATAGCTACTCTTTTGCTCTCCGTAATATAATAATTTTCTTCTCCTTCTCTTTCAGAAAAGCCAGAGCTGGTACAATGTAAGTCACACTTTCTATTAATTGTGTGTGTGTGTGTGTGCGTGCGTGCGTAATACTCGTACTATTGATTGTGTGTCCACCTTGCCATGAATGTTATTATACAGTGCGTTCTTTGTGTTACAGTAACATGACATTGCTTGGGCAATGGAACAGGATAATTTAATTAAATTTATTTTATTTATTATTTAATTATTGTTTTATAATAGGGGTTTTGTTTTGTTTTTTAAATAGAGTCAAATTGACTTTGCGTGTCAGATGTGAAGATTGACGTGATCAAAGGAGAATTATTGTTGTTTTAATGATGATTTACAGATCTATTGCTCTTTCCTCTGTCATTCAGTGGTTCAGCTGCAAATATAATCGGACTCACGATCTTATCAATTTCCTCATATTTCACATCTATGTGTCAACGTGACTGATTACAACCATCCGCCTCTTCAAGTTGTGGGTCAACATTGTTGTGTATCACATAGTTTGTCAGAAAATCATAGAAACACACCTTAGTATTTACATGGTACTATGAGGTACTTTTGCCTAAAGGAACAATTATAGCAAGTTCTGCATGTACATACATACTATGCACTTATTATAGCAATTACAATTTCTTTATATTTTTATTATCTTTACTTTATTATTTTCAATATGCATATCGTTCCCACGACTTATTAATACGTCATCACGTTTTACTAATTTTGTTCCCTTTTAAATTGTGTGCACGATATAATACTTTTTTTCTTGGTTAACTATGTCATGGCCATGTTGTTTTAATTCATTCCCTTGTTTTAGCTAAAGCACAACAAGGGAACAAATGAATACAACGTGGCCATGATTTACTAAATTGAGGGAACAAATTATTATATGGTGTGTATGGTTTACTGAAAACGAGGGAGCGAATTAGGAAATCATAGCCATGATTTACTAAAACGAGAGGACGAATCCTTAATTCGTGGTCAGTGTATATACATTTATTTTTTTTTTGACCATTAGAGAGCGGAGTTGTATCATAATCTTTCAGTCACTTTTCATTCCACAATATCTTCCTTTTTTCTTCAATATTTTATCTTTGCTTTCTTTTTCTGTCTGTGGTTCTTTTCGTCTGCTCCTCTCTTCTCTCTCTCTTTTGTTCACTTTTTCTCTTCAGCATGAGAGACAGCACATTCTCCGAGTAAGCATGATTTTACACTCCACTTCCTGTTTCCTGTCACAGCGAGCGTCAGTGTGAGGACTGAGTGTGTCAGGCTTCTGTGGCTCTGGCATGCGTGTGCTCCTCTAATGACCTAATCATAGCATCTTCCTTTATCAACTCTATTAAACCAAAGGCTAAAACACACAATGCATGGCATTAATACCCTCTTGTGAAAAAGAAGTACACTTTACCATACTTTTAAAAAGTTTTACACAGTTAAAATTATAATTAAATACTTAACGTGTAACACATCAAAATAAGTGTACTTCATTAAAGCACGACAAATGATTTAAAATGTACTTTAAAGTACAACATTTAATTTGGCATTAATACAAAGTACACTTTTAAAAAGTGCACTTAAGTGTGTTAAGAAGCAATCATGTAAGTGTACTCTCTTTAAGTGTATTTAAATTGACTTTTATTTCATTAATATTATATTATCTGCAAGCACAGTCTTTTAAAAATATACTTTTAAGATTTAAAGTACACTACAAGCGCAGATTCAGTACAACTAAGCGCACTTCTTTTTCAAAAGAACCTGCATGGCGGCAGCGTTAGAGAGTCGCAATAACTAGACTGTGCATCTCTCTGATTGGCTCTGGTTCTCAGCGGCGTGATGTGATTGGTTGATAACACTGCACATGCATGAATGCATACTAAATGCATACTGGGCAGTTCGGCAGCAGGATCTCATGCGGTGGCATTGACGTCATATTTATAGTGTTGTATATTTTTGATGCATTGTCTGGAGTGTATATGTGTGTCTGTGTGTTCATATGGGCAGTGATGATCTCCCATGGCCCTGAGAACTCTGTGATTACATCTCAACCGTTGTCATGTGAGTTACGAGCCCCACTGACCAGCAAAGGGAATGTTGGCCACTGCATTGTTGTATTGCAGATTATGTTTGGTTTATAAGAGACAGCTGATTATTACAGCTCGATATCATACAGAAGCAAAGGTTGTATGAAGTAGTTTATTTTAAGGCAGCAGTTTCATGACATGATTTGTTCTCGCTACTTTCCATATAGAATTGGGAAGGTCATAAACAGGGAGTGTGAATCGAAAGAGGTTGTGTAACATTATCCCAGAGCAGACGATCATGGCTGTGATCATCACACATTTCTGCACTGCATCTAAATGATTCAAAGAGATTTCCTGCAGAGATCAAATCGATTCCTTCAATATAGTTTTTATGTAACATGTTTGGACAGTTTGAATATAGGTTGAAAACATTTTACTGTATACATTATACTGTGTAATGTATTGGTTTTACCTTTTAAGACTTCACCAACCTTGAATTGACTTCCTTCGGTGGAGTTCTATCCTTAAAGGGATAGTTCACCCAAAAAACATCTATTATTTACACATTTTCATGTTGTTCCAAATCTGTATTACAAATCTGTGGAACATTAAAGATATTCTGAGAATTGTCTCAAGTGCTTTTTTTTTTTTTTTTTTTTCCTGTATTAAATGGAAGTCAATGGTCACCAACATTCTTTAAAATGTTCATTTTTGTCTGATCAATCAAACTTTAAGGTTTGAACTCCCGCAATGGAAGTCTTGGTTGGGGAAGTCTCACATGTATGCTAAAACAATCAATCGTACATGAGACAAATAGTACACATGATAAAGAGTTTTAGGGCCAGATTTACTAAACAGGGCAAATTAGCAAAGGGCAAAGAGAACACAATCCCATAAAAGTGCCGATGGGAGTGTAAAGTTCTGCGCGTGATCTACTGACGACACGCAAATGAAAGAATACAGACGCAGCCGCATCATTTCCATAATGACCAATGCAATCTATCAAGAGCAGCGCAAATTACCATCTGGTTTAAGACATGCTTTTTGGGGGTGTTAAATAATGGCGCAAATACCAGTAAACTGACTAGCACAAACATAATAAATCACCTTGCATGATTCATTTAAATACTCTCCTCCCAGACATTTTGCGCCTGAAAGGGAAACTCCTACAAATGCTAATAATAAGGTCAGCCGCAAAAATAACCCTGTCCACAGCTTTTCAGCGCTAATTTTTCACTGCGTGTCTTTGGTAAATGCTGACAGTAGGTTTTTAACGCCAAAAGAGGGTTTGCGCTGGCCTAAGCTGTTAGTAAAGTTCAATATTTCAAAGTTACTACACCGGAAACTCAAATAAATGCGTGTGAACTGAAGTTGTGTTTACATGAGGCGGTAACCATAGAAAACAGTTATTAATATTATTAATTAGTTACTAACAAAACATCTGTACTGGTATTATATATGGCTTTATTATAGACATAGATCACACATACTGTATGTAACATTACTACTTTAGTGTGTTTTAAAGGCATTCAAAGGGATAGTTCACCAAAAACATCATTTGCTCACTTTTTTTTTTCTCCATACAATGAAAATCAATGGTCACCAAAATGTTTTTGTCACCAACACTCTTTGAAGTATCTTTCACAGAAAAAAGAAAGTCTGGTGAAACATGTGGGTGAGTAAATGATGACATAATTTTCATTTTTGGGTGATCTATCCCCTTTAAAGTTGACATTTGCACATAAAAGACCATTTGAGTTGCGAAAGACTAACAGACCCTGAAAGTTTGCACTGATGTGCCACTGACACGTAAGAAAACAAACTGATCCCCTGATGACATTATTGGAGTTGTCACACCCACTCTTGGTACCAGCCAGCGGCGTCTCTCATTATTTACTCTTTCAGTTAATATATAACCAACTTTACATGCTCATCGCCAGGTGTAAACACACTCACACACATCCAGCTCTACGTAAATCAGCTTTTGTATTTCTGAGGCTCTGGATCTCCACTGGAATGTTATTGGATATCTGCTTCTCCATTGGGAGAAACTATCCATTCGCCTTTATGGTTATTAATGTATAACCGCTGAAGAGAGAATACTTTTGGGACGGAGATTAAAGTTGTCACTCACAGATCATGTGTCAGTCTTTGTCCTTGGTTATCTTTAGGTTTCTGACAGCACAAATGAGAAGGCACAAGTGAGTAGAGGTTGGGGTTGAGAGATGGAGTTGTGAATTGTACATGAGAACACGTAAATGATTAAAAAAAGGACATGATAACCCAAGGAATTGGCAGAGAGAGTTTCCAGATGGTCTTTATTTGTCGCCGTGGTCTTTTTTAAACCTGTAGAAGACCATTTGAACAACTGGTGAATGCAAAACACAAGCACAAACTCTGAGGACTAATGGACTAAACTCCAAGAAGAACCAACTTGCAATGGAGATATTAGCAGCCATTGCATACTGAGGTAACGATTAACGATCGCTTGCGGAAGTAACTTGATGTTCCGCCTATATCAACCTTTTAGTCACAACGTTTACAGCTCGGAAAAAGATGAAGAATCAAGACGGACATGTTTACAGACGCTTTCCCAGCAGAAAACTGGAACAAACGGCAGCTTAATAAAGCATCTGTCTGCCAAGGTTACTAAAGGCCACTTGCGTGTGAGTGTTTTTGCGAGCCACAATTGAATCATGTGGCGTTAGTCAGAAGAGCCAGACACTCACACACACCCTGATAGAGGACGTTACACCCTGATGAACATCTGCGATAGTGTAGACAAACCTTTGAAGGAGCGACTGAATCTGGGATACTTATTTACAGACCCATCCGAATCCAAAATATTATCAGGATCTTGTCATTGATGAACTGATCCATCCGTTGGCTGTAGTTCGAGAGAGAAACGGAAACATGGCTTCATCACTGGACTCTCAGGAGGACTGGGAGACACTGATGGAGCTGGAGGAGGCTTTGGCGGGATGGTTAGTTCAGGGTTCAGACTGGGAGCAGGACCGGCACTGGGGCCCGAGGGACGACCCGTACCAGGATGAGGAAATACCTGCCGTGAGTCTCCATAAAGATTCAACAAAAGACTAGTTTAGGGGCCACTGTTGATAGTAATAGGGCAGTGTACAACATGAAAATATAAATTAGTGTATTTAGCAGGGCTTGACATTTACGCTTGGGACAAGTGGATTTTTTTTTTGAAGGGGCAAGTGAACGAGAATTTCCGACCGGACAAGCAGCCTGATTAAAACTTCAGACAAAAAAAAACTAGGGAAGCATCGAAACGCGAGAATGATTCTAATTTTATTACATTCCATGTATAAACGGCAACTGAGAAATCAAAATAAATGAGTGTAACAGTATAAAAAACTCACAGAAGAAACAAACTGTGGTAAAGATTCAAAAATTAGAGTTTTTTAATTTATTTATAACACATGATATAATTATGCAACATAACACGACCAAGGGAGCTATTTTTCTGTATATTATAATGACTGCAAATGTTACATTGATTTTATAGTTCAATAAACAAGTAGTTAATATTAAGTCACTTATATTTTAGACACATTATTAACTTTTTTTTGTTTCACCAACGAAAAAAATTCCAAACAAAGATTGCGAACTATTGCGAGTTCTCAAAGCAACAGCGGTGTTTTGTTACTCAATGAAACATTAAACTCATAACACTATTTATTGCAGTTTAAATTATTTAATTTGTGCCCTATAATGTATTATTTTTTATTATAATTGAATTTATTGATCAAATGTAAGAATTTAACATGAAAGATGTTCATACAGTATCATACATGATCATACATTTGATAAGGTTTTTTTTTTTTTTTTTTAGCCATTATAAACACCCTGGGGTAAAAAATCCACCACCAAAAATCTTTTTTTTTTTTTTTTTCCCCGGACAATTAAATTTTTTACTCTGACAAGTAAATGACCGATTTGACCGATTGATCGAGCCCTGTGCAATATTGTACATACGTAAATTATTATTTTTTTCTTATAAGATATATTATAAGAACAAATATTGATTTAATAAAAATGAATATAATAAAAAACAAAAATACAATTAATAATTAATTGCTCTTTAATGGTATAAGGTAGAAAAACCTTAAATTAAAATGTTAGCACTTAAGTGTCAGTTCTCTCTATATGTTAATATCATACATTTAGGAATAAGTATATATATATATATATATATATATATATATATATATATATATATATATATATATATATATATATATATATATATATATATATATATATACTTGTTTACTTACTCAATATTGAGAAATTACAATTTAAAAAAAATATATGAAATGTTAACAGTGTCAGTACTGTCTATATATTTAATGTTAATTTCATATTTTTGAAATAGAATTCAGCAAATAAATTAATATAATATAATATAATATAATATAATATAATATAATATAATATAATATAATATAATATAATATAATGCATCCATCCTTCCATTCATTCATTCTCCAAACCACTTATTCCTATATAATATTAATATATAAATATAGTTGCTTTAATTTGTGTTCAGTTCTAAAGGTATTTTCGATATTTTAAAGGTATTTCTCATAAGATTATTGTTGTTGTTGTTTTTTCTTCCGTGGCAATAGAGTATCATATTCAATATTGCATTTTACTCTGTTGATTTCAAGACTCTTTATCAAAATCTAAAGTGATTGTCTTGTCTTTTCTAAGAGCATTTGTCTAGTTTTGCTCCGCTGTTAATGATGCACGGTGTACTCTGACTCATTAACAGGAGTGGAGATTGTGAATGAGAAGCCGTGTGAAGTCGTCGTTTACTCAGTGGGAATGAACTCAGTGTGGTTCATCTCACGCTGCTGCATGGCAAAACTAAACCAGCATTTGACTGATGATCAGCTGTGTGAAAGAGCAGAACGGCTGTTTCTTACTGACAGTGTGTGTGTGTGTGTGTGTGTGTGTGTGTGTGTTCCTCATCTACTGCGTTGTTTGTGTTGTAGGTCCTCAGTCCCACATATAAGCAGCGTAATGAAGACTTCAGGAAGCTCTTCAAGCAGTTGCCGGACACAGAGCGTCTTATTGTGGGTAAGAGTGTGATCATTAACAAATGAAAGACTTACTTATATGCAATCAAATTAGCATTTGGACATAGTATTCATGATAAGAGAGAGATAAAGTAAATAACTGTGAACAATATTTAAAAAGTTTTGGTCACCTAATTGATTTTTGTATTATACACCGGAAAAAGCGATAAAAAAGCAGTGTCATTTATTTAAGTGCATTTACATATTGATCTAATCGAAAATTAGTTTTTCGAAGTTTTTTTCAGTTTGTCTAAAAGCAAATAAAACTCCACATAGAAAAAAATGTATACAAACAATTTTGTTTAAATAATATTTTCTCTTGACTTCAGAGTGTTGATGTGCCAAACACACACTGCCTGGCTTTATGATTGTTTTTGTTTTTGTTTGTTTAGTACATACAGAAAATAAAATGCTTATTTTTAAAAGACATCAACATTAAGGTATTTTGAAGTTGTTTTTATTCATAGTTAAAAATAATAACCTTTGGTTAGTCAATATTTAATTTAGTTTACTTACTAAGTGAAAATTCTACTTTAATTTTAAAGCTAATAGTCTAGTATGAAGCCGTGTGTGTGTGTGTGTGCGTGCGTGCCTGCGTGCGTGCGTGCGTGCGTGTGTGTGTGCGTGCGTGCGTGCGTGTGTGTGCGTGTGTGCGTGCGTGCGTGCGTGCGTGTGTGCATGTGTGTGTGTGTGTGTGTGTGCGCGCGTGTGTGCGTGCGTGCGTGCGTGCGTGTGTGCGTGTGTGTGTGTGCGTGCGTGCGTGCGTGCGTGTGTGTGCGTGTGTGCGTGCGTGCGTGCGTGCGTGTGTGCGTGTGTGTGTGTGTGTGCGCGCGTGCGTGCGTGCGTGCGTGTGTGCGTGTGTGTGTGCGTGTGTGTGTGTGTGCGTGCGTGTGTGCGTGTGTACGTGTGTGTGCGAGTAAATATATATCGTTGCCAATGCCAATGACAATTGTTGCGTAATGCATACATTTAACTTATGTTTAAAGAAAATATATTAAGTATACGGTCTATATAATAAATCATATTTTTACTTTGTATTAATGTATTTGTCTTTGGTACAATAAATATTTTTGATTAACATTAAATCCAAATGTAAGGTTTAAACCAAACAATAAATATAATTTGAGAAAAACTATTTAATTTGGTTGATTATTTACAGTATTTTTTATGTTGGTCCAAAGTATATTTTTTTTCAGTGTATGTAGATATTTAATATTAATATATTTTCATTAAAATGTTTTATTAAAATTATTATATTTTAGATTAAATTTCCATTTGACTTTAAAGAGTGTCAATTTATAATTAATAATAAATTATATTTAACTATAAAACTATAATTAACTATTAAATGTATAATTGATAGTTAATTTACAGTTTAAAGGTCCTTAATTTATTTGATTATTTTCTTCTTTTATTTGGATCTTGATGGATACAAAACTGGAATATAAGGGGAAAAAAATATTGAATTGAATGATTTGAACTTTGACCTTGTCCTCTGATTGGCAGACTACTCCTGCGCTCTCCAGCGGGACATTCTCCTGCAGGGCCGCCTCTACCTCTCCGAAAACTGGATCTGTTTTTATAGCAACATCTTTCGCTGGGAGACACTGGTATGATATACTTTAAAGTTCCCCTATTATGCTTTTTTGGATATTTACCATTCCTGTAGTGTGTAATATAGGCCTAGCTGTTTGTGGATGAAAGAGGTCTGCAAAGTTGCACAGATCAAAGTAAATGATAAATGGAGTTATTGTCTCGATAGATAAGCGATTCTGAACAGAGACGAGTCTTACATCCTGCATTTCGGTTTGTAACAAGTTTGCATAATGCCGGCCTATAGTCTTCATCGGCTGCTCATGAACAGCGTCTACTTTGACCCTCAAACACTGTAGTTGTAGCTGAGACTAGAAGAGTTTAGTTAGTGTTGTCGACATGTTGAGAAGACGCACTCTTTTCTGCACAGCGAAAGCAAATCCACTTTGCATGCACTTCCAATTAATGAGGACTCGCACTCAAATTGATACTGTAAAGCCATTTTTACTGTTCGTATCACTGTGTATCAAGAGCTGTGGAAGATCCGGAGCTCAAATTCAGATATGGTAATGGGTAGGGCTGGGCAATATGGCCAAAAAATCATATCTCGGTATTTTTTGGTTAAATGGCGATATACGATATATATCTCGGTACTTTCTACGTTTTCTATTTGGATAAAGAAAATCTGTATTTATAAAAAAAAAAAAATGGAAGGATATGCAAACAAATATAGGGAATGGAATGTAGGCTATGCAATATATTATGTGCAAAAAGTGTTAAAATCACATTACATTCTAACATTGTAACATTACAATCTAAAAACAAAAATAATGCTTTTGTTTTTAAAATGACTAAATGCTAAACTAAAAATGAAAATAAAAACAAAAGCACAAATTATATTAGCCTATATTTGATTACCCCATTAAAATGGTCACTTTCATAAAAATATACTTGTATGTTTAAAATTCCACATATGGCACATTTATTATCTCCAACAACAAATATTTTAGCAATATGTATATTTTAGTCAGAATTATTGCGCTACTATTCTATTGTGCTCGTCTGTTTGGCGCGCATGCGCGCGGCGGCGCTCATTAACGGAAGCTTGAATTTTAGCGGAGATTCACTTGCAGAAGCTCGTCCTCTCCTGACAGTGAAATGGACATATTTGTTTGACTTTCTAACATTTACAGATGGAGAATATACCTGTGAAATGTAAGTTAAGCACTGAGGAAAGCACCACGTCCCAAACGCATTAAACAGCGCAAGTTTTTATCTGTCAGTCAGTAACAGTTTCTGTCAGAGCATCTGACAGGGCAAGCTGCTTTAAACTTCTTAACTATATCTTACCAGTTATTTTGAAGCGCTTAATATAAGCTTGTGTCATGTTTAGGACAAATTGTAGGCTACTATGTTGCCTACTTTCACTACAGCAACTCACACTGCGTACTCCGCTAGTTTTCAGATGTGCTCGTATCAAAACTACTGTATCAATGTAAACGGTATTGCCTCATTCCATATCGTTTAAAAAAAAATCTATATATTGTACAAACTCGATATACCGCCCAGCCCTAGTAATGGGCATTTGGTTTCTGTCCAATCACAACACACTGGGCCATTTGACCAATCAGAGCAGAGAAGGCTCTCAGAAAGGAGGGGTTAAAGAGACTGAATCCTTTATCGAACCATTTCAGACACTGTGAGGAAAGAGCTAATGCTGCAATGTATATTATGAGAAAATTCAAGTGTTTTTTTACCTTGGATGCATGAAAACCTATTGTAGGAGACCCTTAAAACAAAATTAAGGACCTTTAATATAGCACAATACTAGTCTGACTCCGCCCTCCTTTGTACTTCCGCTCAATTTTCATTTTCCTTCAGTACTACGTCTGGGATTCTGCTGTAGACTTTGGTTTTCTCCGATCAATTTTTTACCGGGCCAATCAGCGAACAGAGGGAGTGGCTGAGAACGATGACGTCGACTCGTGCGTTATTTTGAGTTGTAGTTCAGTAATGGTAGCGGAGAAAGATGCAAGCGAAGCCATTCGGTCCGTTGTGGCAACGCTGCCGAATATCAAGACGTTAAAGCCGGAGCAAGAACAATCTTTGCTTAGTTTTGTTCGTGGCTATCCTTCCCATGGGGTTCGGGAAAATATTATGTCACGACCAAATGTTAGCGACTGGTTATGGCAGATAGAGTGACTCTGGGCCGATCCAATAGTTTTAGACTTCAATAGAGTTCCCGCCTACAAGGAAGTTAACGCTTGTCAATGGAGCGGTGCCAGACTCTATGTACAAATGAAATGTACGAGAGTCTGGTGGGACCAGGCTAGCACAATACGGCCACTTATACTAAAACTTTTGGAGCTACAGTCTGAGAGATCGGAGAAGAGTTATGTTGTGTGTTGTTGTTCTGTTGCGTGTGTGAACAGCTTACAGTACGGCTGAAAGACATCTGCTCCATGACGAAAGAGAAAACAGCGCGTCTGATTCCCAATGCCATCCAGGTGTGCACTGACACTGAGAAGGTGAGAGACACACAACCACACTCAGATACGACTGCACACATTAACACATTCAGTTAAGTTGTTCTCGATCTTCCCTTCAGCACTTTTTCACATCGTTTGGTGCGAGAGACAGGACTTACATGATGATGTTCAGACTTTGGCAGAACGCACTGCTGGACAAGGTGAGAATATAAACACGGTAATGTTGTTAATACTGATGTCCAATCAGTGGTTTAAGACATGGCAACACAGTAATGACTTCTCTCAACTCAGGGGTGTAGTGAAATTATATAATGACAAGTGGAAAGTCTCAGAAATATCTGTGCCAGAATAAAAAGAAACCGGGGGCTGATAATTTTGCCCCATTTCAAATCTACCGTTTCTTTCTAAAATACTAGAAAGCATTGCTGCAGCCTAGGTCCGGGATCATCTTTCTGATAATAGTTTGTTCAAGCAATTTCAATCCAGTTTCTGTCCTTATCATAGTGTTCAGAGTGCATTAGTTAAGATCTCTAACGACTTACTGTTAGCTGCTGGCTCGGGACTTTTATCCATACTTATTCTGCTCGATTTGAGTGCAGCATTTGATACTATCTTGCATTGATTTCTGTTAGACAGACAGTCTGTTGGAATCATTGGTAACTCATTGGTACCCACTTTACGGGTCGTACTCAATTTGTACAGCTGAAGCAGTTTAGATCAGAGCCTCCGTACGTCAATACGGGTGTTCTGCAGGGCTCAGTTTTGGGTCCTCTCTTATTTATTATTTATCTTTTACCCCTTGGTGATATTTTTAGGAAATTTGGTATTCAATTCCATTGCAACTTTACCTATCCTCCAAACCTACTGTGCCTCTACTTTTCCTCCATCTGTCCTCTTTGATTGTTTAGGAGAGTGGTTTTACATCAAGTCGTCTTAAACTTAATAGCTGTAAAACAGAAATTCTTCTTGTCGGCTCAAAAACAAATCTGGCACTGAATAATCTTGCCCCTTCATACTTAAATGACCTTCTTCATAATCATATTTACACTCCTACTCGTACTTTAAGATCATCTTCTGCACTCACTCTTGTTCTCCATCGAACTCGAGCCTTTAGTCATGCAGCTCCTTATTTTTGGATCTTGCTGCCACAGGATGTGCGAAACATTGAAAGTCTTTGTGTTTTTAAATCTCACATCTTTTTAGGCAGGCTTTTAAATTATTACTTTTATGTTTTTATCCAGTCTATCCAGACTGTAATGTTGATTATCTGTTTAATGTTGATCGTTTTATTGTGTTTGTAAGGTGTCCTTGAGTGTCATGTAAGGCACCTATAAATAAAATGTATAACAATAATAATAATGTTAATCCACTTAACACCGCTCATTATGTGTTTTTACTTGCGAATCCTTTAATTATAACCAACAAAAGGTAAATGTGATGTAAATAAGAGATTAATTGTGCAGCGTAGCCAGCTTTTTATTATTATTATAATGGGATATTTTGCAAGAGAGCACAGAGAGTGAAATTTTGCTGAGTGCAGTCTGTTAATTTGCGCTGAACTGAATTGTTTGACAGCTTCAGTAATTTTTAGAAGAGCGCACTTTGCTTTTTCATGCTGCCAAGTACACACTGCAAAATTTCTGGATTGACAACATACGATTTGTTATATCTGAGCTCATACTGACGGCTGTCTCTGTGTTCAGCCTCTCTGCCCTAAAGAGCTCTGGCACTTTGTACATCAGTGCTACGGCAATGAGCTGGGACTCACTAGCGACGATGAAGACTATGTGCCGCCTGATGATGATTTCAACACAATGGGGTGAGTTAAACGTGCATGCTTTGTAGGGCTTCATGTCAACTAACGTTTAGTCGACTATAGGGAGCAGCCCTCATGCGTTCACAACTCTTGCTCAAAATATATTAAAATTTGGTGTTTAACAGGCATGGATGTTGGACAAATAAAGCACATAGGTAGCCACATTCCTTCTTTGTGTGCTTCTTTATGCATGTTCAGATACTGTGAGGAGATCCCAGCCGAGGAGAACGAGGTCAGTAATGATAACTCATCCAAGAGCAGCAGTGAGAACAAACAAGACAACAGTTCACCTCAGACACACACGAGATCCATCACCCAATCCACCATCACCTCCACCACTCCTCCCAGCAGCACTGATACACCACTGTCTGTGAGTATACCAGCTCCAGCTCACCGCACAGATGCCGTTTTAAGAAACTACATTTAAAAGCGTGCCCTCTGCTGGTTTCAGTTTGACATTGCAGCTGAGGAGTACACAGACTGCCTTGCTGATGGAGATCTGCTGACACTCCCTCTGCTGGTGGAGGAGAGGAACAGCGAACCGCCGAGTCCTCTGGGCCCCGTGCCTTCACCTTCTCTCGACTTCAACGACAACGAGGATTTACCCACTGATCTCAGTGATTCCTCAGAGACGCATGATGAAGGTTTGAAAGAATGCTTTCTTCTATGCTTTCACCGTTTCTTACATTCCTCCCTGTTCTAGCTTGTACGATGTTTGAAACTATATTGCTAGCACTTCTTGAGTTACTTCCTCCTTAAGACTAATCGCTTATTATGTTCCTCTTTTGTAAGTCACTTTGAGTCAAAGCGTGAATAAATAAGTATAAATAAGTGAATAAATTAAAATATACAGTTTGTCATCTCACAGACTCACAGTTATTGCGGTACATACAGTCAATAGCTGAAATCAGAAATACCAGGGCCTGCAATTATTTGATTAAAAACAGATTGTTTCTAATCAATTAATCTGTTAATAGTATTTTGTTGGCTCTCTCTGGTTTTTGCATGACATAAACTTTGTATGACAGTCATAAATAGTGCACAATTTGGCATGTTTCATAAAAGATTTGACTTCAAGCAATGTGCTTACAACTACACAGTGTGCTTACAAAATCTTAAAAAAAAAAGATAATATTTTAATAGAGGGTGAAGATGTCATATATATATATATATATATATATATATATATATACACACACACATACACTTAAGCTCTTTTTCAAACAATGGACAAATGGATATGCTATATATATTCTATTGTATGCAACAAAAAAATAATAATTAAACATTACAATATGAAGTGCACTCTTTCACATTTTCAAATCAAATTTCAAAATGTTTCCACAGTTTAGAAGCTACACAAAAATTTTGTACATTTTTATTAATTGTATCAATTAATTTTTGCACCTTAATACATGTAGATACATATTCAGAAGTCATGAATACATATTCTGTCTTACTCTGGAAATGTCATTTGAATTGCGAACAGAGTGAGACTCTACACATAATTTGATGCCAGTACTTGAGTAGTGCAGTACAGTTGATCTTTATGTGTTTGTTGAATGTGTGTTCAGGAGATGAGGTTCAAGCGTTCCACGAGGATCTGAATGGCCGTCACTACATTAATGAGGTGTATAAATTCAGTGTGGATAAGCTGTACGGCATCCTCTTCACGGAGTCCCAGTTCATGACAGACTTTATGGACCAGAGGAGATTCACAGGTCAGAACCCTTCATAAACATCTCATCTCACTGAACTGAGAGATGATCCAAAATAAACTCTGATAGAGGGATCAAGACCATGAGGAGGTTTATTCATCAATAAAGTCCAAATAATTGATTTGAGTTTGAGATTAAATGATTTTATTTTAATAAATGTATTATTTATTTCCTGTTTCAGTACTTAACTACACGTCTAGAATAATTCTGATCAGTGTTATATTAGTATCATTGAGCCACTATTATAGTTTTTATCAGTGGTGAGGCCAGTGAGTGGACCTCAATGGATGCCTACTCTCAAATTACATCATTTTACAATATGCCTACATGGGATCAAAATAATTTGACAATTAAGATTAGTTAAATGCCATTTATTGTCATGCAGTTTCATGAAAACAACAAAATCCATTTATGAATAAAAAATAACCAATGAAAACAGTATAAGAACAACAAACGAAGGTTTGGAACCTCTCACTGTTTGCTTTTGGTGGCTTTTAGAGGGACATTTTTTTTCCATAATAATAATAGCATATTGGTGTTTCAGAAAGCAATCCAGAAGGACCTTCTATCTCTTCTCTAGTGCAGCTCCACCAGGCATCACCAGGGATTATTTAAATGAGTGACATTGTGATACAAAATCTGGAAGAAGTGCACTGTTGTCAAAAACAAGCCGTTTGTTGTAGTTCTTGAAAAGTGTTTTCGGTAACACTTTATTTTACAGTGTCCTTGTTACATATGTTACATGTAATTACTATAGTAATAACAGTAAATTATGCCTAATTACATGCAATTAACCCTCAACCAAACCCTAATCCTACCCTAACCCTTCCTACCCTAACCCTATAGTAAGTACATGTAGTTAATTAATATTACACTGTACTTAAATATTTAATTACACTGTAACAATGACACCTTAAAATAAAGTGTAACCGTGTTTTCTGTTAAAGAGAATATCTCCCTTTGGAGTGAACTTTGAGATATTTTTATGCTCAAAAAGCAACATTACTCACTAACTAAAGTTGAAAAAGTGAAAAGGCATAATAGCGAAATAATTGTATATTTTATTTGTTTTTTTTTTTATGTTTTAGATAACTAAAATAACCCTGCTTCTGGAATGCTTGTATTGGTTCTACGTTCAATTTTCCCACATTCATTCATAGATGTGGTGTATCACCCTTGGAAGAAGGAGGATGCGGGAAATCAGACGAGAGATATCATGTACACAATCTCCCTGACCAACCCACTGGCTCCTAAAACAGCCACAGTTACTGAGACTCAGGTGAGACGTTCATCTGGACTGCACTTCTTCTCACTTCTGTTCTGTGGATTATTTGTTTTAGCAATTTGTGTGTTTTGTTGAATATGTTTGAAATGCAACTTCTCTCTGAATTAGACCCTGTATAAGGCCAGCCAGGAGAGTGAGTGCTACATCATTGATGCGGAAGTCATCACTCATGACGTGCCGTACCATGACTACTTTTACACCATAAACCGCTACATGCTTACACGTGTGGCCAAGAACAAGTGTCGGCTGAGGTACGGATGAACAGGATGCTGGTTTTATGGCTAAAGTTAAACAGAGAGGCAGGAGGTTACCTTCGCTATTACCTTCGGGTCGGAGATTTAGGATGCCAGTGTTTTTTTTTTAATAAAAAAAAAGAAGGATCCTTCTTGCCACTGGCAGTAAAATGCTTAAATTAAATTTTGGTCCCACTTTATATTAAGTGGCTTTAAGTACTATGTACTTACATTGAAATTAATAATTTGATACAATTGACTTATTGTGTACACACGTTTACATTGTACTTATATTTTGAAAATACCTGCATGTAATTACAGTGTAACGTACGGACAGAGGCGGTCGGATCCATTTGCAGAACTTTATTGAAAGGGAACATCAGAATCGAAGTCAAACAGGCAAAAGTCGAGGCAGGCAGCACAGGTTCATAAACAGAGTCCAGATAACAGGCTAAGGTCAAAAGTCCAGGGAAACACAAAGAACTAGAATCAGAGAATAATGCTCGGGAATGGTACGCTTACGCTATACAATACTTCGCACTGAACACAGGGAAAACACGGGCTTAAGACAGGAAAACTAAATCAGCTTAATAAAACACACCTGAACATAATAAACATAATGAGTCCATAATGAAACATAACATAAAGAGAGAGTGTCCTCCAGAGGCTCTCGAGGGCACTACAGCTGCCGATCGTCACATAACCCCCCCTCTAAGGAGCGGCTTCCAGACGCTCCTAAGAGCTCCGGGGGGAGGTCAACGGGGGCTGGGATGGAGGGCCAGGCCCGTGGAGAGGCACGGAGCCTGGAGACCAGAGCCAGGCACGAGACCACGGGGAGACATGCTCCGCAAGTAGCCAGGGCGGAGCATGCTTGGCAGGAAGACAGGCTGGAGCATAAGAGACAGGAGAACAGAACGGAGCACACATAACACAGGACCAGGGCAGAGTACACTTAACCGGGGACCAAGACGTAGGGAGCAAAGGGCTGGACAGGACCAGTGACATGGAAAGCTCAGGCGAAGGTGGTCGTGCAAAGGTCCATGTAGGCGCCACCTCCATGACCCTCTCAGGTGTAGATGGTAGTGGAAAGGTCAACGTAGATGCCACCTCCATGGCCCTCTTAGGGTACCTACTGCCCCCCCCCCCCCCCCCAAAAAGTTCTTGGGGAAATTTAAAGCTAAAGCCTCCGGGCTGGAAACCGCCACTGGAAAAGGCTCCCGAAGCTTGAGAGGCGCAGGTAAGGCGAGGCGCAGAGGTGGAGCCGGCAGGGCGAGGCGCAGAGGCGGGGCAGGCAGGGCAAGACGCAGAGGCGGGACCGGCAGGGCGAGGCGCCTGGGAACGCCCTCCGGAGCCTGACGAGCCAAAAGAGTCCTCCTTCTCTTCCTTCTGCGACGGCGCGTCACTGGGCTAGATTCACTCACTTGGCTAGATTCACTAGATTCACTTGACTCAGTAGACTCACTTGACTCGGTAGACTCACTTGACTCGGTAGACTCACTGGACGATGCACTTAACAATGCACTCGACGATGCACTCGACTCACTGGATTCACTTGACTCGGCATTTGACTCACTGGATTCGGCAGGGCTCACATGAGGCGCAGGCTCGGCGGGGCAGACGAGAAGTGCGTGCTCGTCTGGGCTTACGTGAAGCTCAGGTTCGTCAAGGCAGACGTTAAACTCAGGTCCGTTAAGGCTGACGCGAAGCTCGGGTTCGTCAGGGCTGACGTGGAGCGCGGGCTCGGCTGGACTGTCGCGAGGTGCAGGCTCGTCAGGGCTCACGTGAAATGCATGCTCGTCAGGGCTCACGTGAAATGCATGCTCGTCGGGGCTCACGTGAAATGCATGCTCGTCGGGGCTCACGTGAAATGCATGCTCGTCGGGGCTCACGTGAAATGCATGCTCGTCGGGGCTCACGTGAAATGCATGCTCGTCGGGACTCACGTGAAATGCATGCTCGTCGGGACTCACGTGAAATGCATGCTCGTCGGGGCTAACGTGAAGCTCGGGTTCTTCGAGGCTGACGTGAAGCACCGGCTCGTCGAGGCTGACGAGGAGCTCGGGTTCGTCCGGGCTGCAGTGAAGAGTGAGTTCGTCGGCGCTGCAGTGAAGAGCGGGCTCGGCAGGGCTGGACCGGACCAGCGGCGAAGACGATGACGAGGGCTTCGCGGGTAATGTGAACTCAGGAGGTGTCGAGTAGAACAAGCCTGTAATGGAGAAGAGGTCTTCCAAGGAACAAGCCTGAGCGATGTACCGGTCAAGAGTCCAGTTGGTAAGGTCCCGCGGCATCCATCAAGCGATCTCATAATCCAGCCCGTTCCAAAACAGCCCCATGAGCTGGATATCATCTAGCGCTCCCAGATGGCAAATAGACAGAAAATCCTTCGCGTACCTTTGGACGGACTGGCCTTCTTGCAATAACGTCGACAGGTATTCTCCCAGAGCCCGGTTGCTGACAACTGCTGGATCCATATCATGGCGAAGTATTCTGTAACGTACGGACAGAGGCGGTCGGATCCATTTGCAGAACTTTATTGAAAGGGAACATCAGAATCGAAGTCAAACAGGCAAAAGTCGAGGCAGGCAGCACAGGTTCATAAACAGAGTCCAGATAACAGGCTAAGGTCAAAAGTCCAGGGAAACACAAAGAACTAGAATCAGACAATACTCGGGAATGGTACGCTTATGCTATACAATACTTCGCACTGAACACAGGGAAAACACGGGCTTAAGACAGGAAAACTAAATCAGCTTAATAAAACACACCTGAACATAATAAACATAATGAGTCCATAATGAAACATAACATAAAGAGAGAGTGTCCTCCAAAGGCTCTCGAGGGCACTACAGCTGCCGATCGTCACATACAGCTGTAATTAATTTATGTAATTACATTTGTAATTACACAGTTGACCCTTCCCTTACACCTTAACCCAACCTTAAACCGACGACCCATACCACCACACCTGACCCTAACCTTACCCGTATCACACCTCAATAGCAGCAAAAGTGTTTTACAATACAACCTGAACACAATAAGTACATTGTACTTATTTTTCGATTTAAGTACATAATACTTAAAGCCACTTAATATAAAGTGGGACCGAAATTTTGATTTTACGATTTTAATATGGTGTGATTTTCATATTTACGTACATTGTTTATTTTCTGTATGAATGCATGTTGAAACTTACTGAATCAAAATGTTCTCCATGGGGATTATAAAAGTCACTGCTACAGGTGTGTGTTGACAGTAATGTGATTGATGTGTCTTCAGGGTTTCTACAGAACTGAGGTACAGGAAACAGCCATGGGGGCTGGTGAAGGGCTTCATTGAGAAGAACTTTTGGAGTGGGCTAGATGAGAACTTTAAAAGCCTTGGTAAGACTCGATTTCAACCATTATGAACCACCTACAACCATAATGAGCTCCACTTACAACTATCTTGAGCCCTAACCACAACCTTCTTGAGCTCCACCTACAACACACAACAATATCAAGTCCCATACACAACAATATTTAGCTCAACCCATTACAAACTTGAGCTCCTTCTACAACATTTCTTACTATTATCGATGTCAAAACAGCTGTGCTGCTTAATATATTTGTGGAAACAGTGATATATTTTTGTCCAGGATTCTTTGATTAATTGAATGTTTAAAAGAATAGCATTTATTTGAAATAAAAATCTAACATTATAAATATAGTCACGTTTGATCATTTTAACGTGTCCTTGCTTAATAAAAGTATTAATTTATTTTAAAAGAATAAACAATATCAAACCCCAATGCACAACATTGAGAAACCCACCCACAATATAGAGTCCCACCCTCAACAAAATCGAGCTCCAGCTATAACAAAATTAAACTTTGCCCACAACATCAAGTCTAATCCACTACCATATCAAGTCACAAGCACCATTTTAAGCTCCACCCATAACAACATTGAGCCCCTCCCACAGCAACATTTAGCTCCACCCACAGCAATAATGAGCGCCACCCACAACTAAATTAAGCTCCACCCATAACACAATTGAACTTCGTCCACAACAATATCAAGTCTCACTTTTTAGTGGTGGTTTGTCACAACTAAAAATAAATAATTAATACTAAAATAAATCAGTACCAGTAAATAAGTGCTGTTGATTTGTCAGAGCTGGAGTTAGCAAAGATGGAGGACGCTGTAATGGAAAGCCACAGACTGTCTCCTAAAGCAGTGAAGAACTCCACCCTGAGGCGGAGGAAAAGGGGTCTCGCTCACCTCCGCACAGCCCATCTAGATGAGACTCTCAGCCCTGTTACCACACCAACAGATGAGGAGGTCATCCACCGCATCAAACACGTGGCAGGTGAGCTCATGCACATCCAAATATTCACAAACACCACATATTTTAGGTTTAAATTGATATGACATTTGCATGTGCTCCGCCCACAGGTTCCACTCAGACAAGACACGTTCCTGAGCACACGCCGGGGGCCGGGATTTTCAGCAACCTCTCCAAACCATTACTCATCATCAGCTTTGTGTAAGTAGTACTAATTTTGCTTATACTAGTACTGACATGAGTTTATTCATTTTTATGTTTGTTTTTATAAATCTGACTTGGTGAAACTTTTTTCTTTTCTTTTTTTTTCTGGTTTTGCATCTTGTGGGTGGCCTTAGGATCTGTATAAGGTAAATTCCCTTACTGATGTCAAATATTTATCCATTCTATTCAAAAAATCACAAACTGTCATTCTAGTCCATTTTCTTGGTTCCCCTCTGTCAGTTCTATGCTGCGCTCAACTCAACGCAACAAGTCAGAATTTAGAAACATAGAAAGCAATGGACAATTTAACAACATTACCATTTGTTTCTGTGGACAATAGTAGGAATATCTCACGTTTGACTTTGAATTGAATGCAGCAAAATGTATGGCCGTATGTGGCACATTTCATAGACTTCCTCGACTAAGATGCGATCACTCACTGTACCATCACAAGATCAGCGCTTGTCTTTGTTTTTTTCCACTGAATGTGTGCATGGTCTTCTTGAAGGTGTGCTCAGTTGTTGGTTGTCTCTCTGCAGTCTGGTGCTACTGGTGTTTCTGAATGTGATGCTGTTCTATAAACTCTGGATGCTGGAGTATTCTGCACAGAGCCTCACCAGCTGGCAGGGCTTACGCCTACATGAGAGGTACAACACACACACACACACCAAAACTGCCTCACTCTAATGGAGCTTTGCAGCAGCAAAGTCATTAGTTTTCAATTAGCAATTTTCTACACTACAGTTCAAAAGTTTAGAGTCAGTAATTATTTTTAAGGTTTTTTAAAGTGTCTTGTGATTACGAAAGTATTTGATAAAAATACAGTCAAATATTAATACAATTTAAACAAACTGTTTTCTATTGTTGTGTGTAAAGTTCAAGTGTCACTCTTTTGGCGCAAGTCGACTTGCGTACGGCCGTCTGCCGGAAGCTACTTATTTTAGTCGATAAAGTTTTAAATATGGATATTTTTCTCACACGAAACACATTCTTTTTATATAACTCCGATTGTATTCGTCTGAAAGAAGAATGTCATATACACCTAGGATGGCTTCAGGATGAGTAAATCATGGGCTAATTTTCATTTTTGGGTGAACTATCCCTTCAAACTCACTCTACAGACCCATGAAGGTCACTGAGTTGGGTTTTTTTGTGACCATGTGTGTGTGTCTTGTGTTTTAGCAGTAAACTGCCGCAGACACAGATGGAATGGGCACAGCTCCTGGAGTCCCAGCAGAGGTACCATGATGCTGAGCTGCAGAAATGGAGAGAGATCATCAAATCTTCAGTACTGTTATTGGATCAGGTAATATGTCTGCATACACGCTGAAGTGATTTTATTGAACGTGATTATTATAATAGAATGCATATGTGTCTCCACACAGATGAAGGATTCCTTACTGAACCTACAGAAAGGTGTGGGACTGCGAGATTACAACTCGGACTCGGACGAGAAGAGGAGTCGATATTACTGACAGTCACCCTCCAGGCCACCAGGGAGCGATGTGCAATGTAGAGCCACGTATAAGAACGAAAGGCAAAAAACAAAGGGCCCATCTGTACGTGTTTGACTATGCATACCAAACAAAAGAGACACTTGATAGAGACTAGAAGAAGATCCAAATGGATCCAAGTCAACCCACAGGAAGTGGGGCTGTATCTGTCCCGTGGAATTGTGGGACGGTTACGGTCCGAGTGGGCCCATCACTGTTCCAGCTTTCTTTCAGGTTCTCTTTCTGAGGATGTTACTGTACACTCCTGTCAGAGGAACGGAACGGACATGAGGAAGAATGTCCGGAAAATGAAGAGCATGCTTTTTATTTTTAGCCCTCCTTTCTTTTGAAGTGTTTTTTATTGGTTCATTGGTACAAAGAATGAGGAAAATTATCTTTTTAGCTTGATTTTGACCAGTAACGCCACAGCTGCCCTGTCCCTTTTCTATTTGTGAGAGCTGTGATGAACGAGATGATTGAGCATTATGAAATCTAGTTCACTCGTACTATAATATCAGGGCTGGTTTCCTTGATAATCTGTGCCGGAAGGTTTCATTCACTGCTTAGTTTCTGCAAAAAGGGCCATTTACGCTAAAAACAGAGACCTTCCATTTCTGTGAAGCGTTAACCATTATGCTAATGTGTATTTGCACCAGAGAAAGACTGTGAAAAGGGACACCGCAGACGGGAAGATGGATAAAACGTTAGTTTTTGATTACTAAACTGTGATATCTCCTGATTTATTTGAAGATGTAGGAAAAATATATGAATATGTTTGAAAAATATACTTTATTCAAGATTTAATATATATTTCAATATATGTAGAGGTCATTGCAGATATTTATTGTTCATTTATGTACATAGGACACTCATCAAAGCTCTAGACGGAAAGCGTTTATGATTATTAAACTGCGTTTTCTTCAGCAACACGCACAAGCACGTTTGAGACGTGTATCGCAATTCGATCGGTGTCTATTTTGGTGAATGTAAGTGTCTTTGTGTGACGTTTGAAATCATTCCACTTAGCACGTCTTGTGTCTTCCTCTCGGCACATGAAGCCAAACTGCCTTGTTCTTGCCCAGCAGCTCAATCCACTGGGCGTCTGTTTACACATCCGCCTGGCTTCAGAAAGCCCCAAAACGACCATATATCAGCTCGCACACTTTCCCTGCTGTGTGCGTTCCTGTTTTTGATTTGGTCTGAGGTGAGAGTCTCGACCAGGAAGCACTGCAGGAAACGACACGACTCACCGTTCATGCAGTTTTAGCCCGCCGTAGCCCATATTGTCATTTTAAATCAGTCAAGTAAAAGAAAAGCTATGGGAGGTAGTTATGATATTTTTATAGAGCACAAGTGCTCTAGCCTAAACCAAATATAGTATATATAGATGGTAGAATTTATTTATATACAATATGAAATGCAACAATTCCCTTCTTATGCAGACAAAATTTTTAATTCTCATGTGAGACGACATGAAGAGATATGGCACTTTACGTCAAGACGTTGTGGGACAGAAAGCCTGATATACCGTAAATATATGTTTTCTGGCACATTGCTGGTGGGACATGTGATAATATTTCAGCTACAAACCACATGGTATGGTATTGATGAATGAATGTAAGATCTGGTTTTGTTTTCCCAGAAAAGCATTCGCAGTAATGTCATTTGAATCGTGTACTCCACTGTCCAGAGCTTTGGAATCGCATTGAGTTTTTGCTGTGGATCTTTCAAATCCATCTTTAGTGTTGCTCTGTGCAGTGTTTGCAGCCGGCATCTTATTCCAGAGCGTACATTTGTTGCAGTTGAGATCATTACAGTTTGGACAGTTTCTCCTTCTGGTTTATTCACTGGTAAAATCTTCTCTCAGTTATAAATCTTAAGAGCTTTTATTTTGGCATTAGAGTGCATCTGTATAGGGTGTGTATTCTGATTTCTCTTTTTTTACTATGCGTGTTTAGAGAAAAGATGAATCGTGTGTTTGCTCATGGTTTGGTATTTTGGAAGTGAGTGAAAATCAAATGAATGACTGTCAGAATCATGTTCACTGTACTGTATGTGTGTAAGTGTGTGTGAATGCCTAATATGTGAAATCAAGGTTGTTTTTTCTTTGTGGACCACCAGTTCAGTTCTGCTAAAAGCTCCAAGAGTAAACATTACTGACTCCACCAGAGCAAAAAAAATTATGATTAACTTTCAGCCTCATTGTTTTGCTCGTATGCAGTGACTTCTCATGATGTATCTGACCAAAGATTTGAGTTTGCATTTTGCAACTAAAAAATGTGTTGTCACTATTAGAGACTGAAATTATATTGAGCATTTGTGATGGAAGTGTTTAGGCTAAAGAAAGATTGTTCTAAATTACATTTTGAATTTTCATATCATACTCGGTGCATTAGAGTCTAGACCCGTTCCACTGATGTCATTTCCACTCTACCGTTGCTGTAGTTCCTTGAATGACATGACAACTGTGTCCGAGCAACAAACTGTCTCACAAATCAACTGTTTTATTTTCTTGAAAGTGTTCTGATTGATTTCTGTAGATGTCCGTCTATGGCATCCCATAACTTAACTGCTGTAGCAATGACTTGCTGTATTTTTTTTTTTTCTTTTCTTTTTAGAACTATTTTTATCTCTAGACCAGGCTGGTTTGTACACGTTTCCATATGCACTGTATGTATATGACAATATGTGCAGTGTTCACTGATATAGGAAGCAGAACTGTGCTGTGCACAGTTTTCCATTCTTCCAACAACTTTTGTCTAATAGAAGCTCTGATTCAGTGGCTCTCTGATCTATGTGAAGTAGACAGAGTGCAAATAATAATAATAAAACAACACTGGGAAAACACCTTACGAGTTTTATTCTGAATCCCCCTTTTCCCCTTGAGGTTTCTAGAATGCTTCACTTTAGATGCCCCACAGACATTTTACTACTAAATTGTACTTGTTTTCTCAAATGCACAGTGTTACAAGTATGCTGATATCACACAAAGAAAAAAATTGCATCATGCTTTTGGAAGTGTGCCTGAAGCTGAGTCAAAGCTTTTAACACCTCATTAAAATGGAATCTTACTATTTTCCACACAATAAAGAATGTACATTATCATGTCTAGCCACGCGATGGAGACGTAATAGCAAGCGCGTAATAGCATTTCATTACGTAATAGCAAGCGCGTTTTGATAAACGCCTATATATATATATATATATATGTATATAGATGTATATACGCCTATATATATATATGTATATAGCCGAGAATATTAATTTGTCTGGTGCGTGTGACCCACCAACAGGTCAGACGACAGGAAAATTCATGCGTAGATGACGTAATAAGGATAATTAATGAATACTTACATGGGAAATTGTCATTTGCAGGGACCTGTAGCAAGCCGTCATTCATTTCGACCTGGATATTTTTAGATATTGGCATTGACTTCGATTAAATTATGTTATTTTTTTTGTATATATATATATATATATATATATATATATATACAAAAAAAATAACATAATTTAATCGAAGTCAATGCCAATATCTAAAAATATCCAGGTCGAAATGAATGACGATTAAATTATGTTATTTTTTTTGTATATATATATATATATATATATATATATATATATATATATATATACAAAAAAAATAACATAATTTAATCGAAGTCAATGCCAATATCTAAAAATATCCAGGTCGAAATGAATGACGATTAAATTATGTTATTTTTTTTGTATATATATATATATATATATATATATATATATACAAAAAAAATAACATAATTTAATCGAAGTCAATGCCAATATCTAAAAATATCCAGGTCGAAATGAATGACGGCTTGCTACAGGTCCCTGCAAATGACAATTTCCCATGTAAGTATTCATTAATTATCCTTATTACGTCATCTACGCATGAATTTTCCTGTCGTCTGACCTGTTGGTGGGTCACACGCACCAGACAAATTAATATTCTCGGCTTCCATTCATTCATTCATTCATTCATCCATTCATCCCGTCCATGCTTGAGTTCACGAAGACCGCCATGGTCTGCTGGATGCATATGAATCTGCCGGGGATTGACCAATAAGAGTGTGGGAGATCCTCAGGAGGGCGGCGTCAGAGAGCTTACAACCAATCACAGCTGAAAGGACGGAATATTCTAATGAGCAGGGAACACCTCAATGTACAGCAATGTGAGGGGGGAAAAATGCAAAACTGATATGCCCAAATATTGTCCGACCGCAGGAATATGAGCAACCGAGGCTCGTGTTAGGGTAAAACACTCAAACCAAATGGATATGTGTCTCTTGGTAACGTGATAAACGTGCACAGTTGTAGCAGAAGCTGACTGACGCAGATCATATTGAAAGATTGATTGCTTTTGTTCTGCTGGGAAGAGTGAGGAGGCTCCTGATGGACCTCGGGGTTCCTCTGAAGATGATGGAAGAGCACGGGATGATTAAACAGCGTCTGGAGGCCAGTTTCGCGTGGCTGTGTGAACTGGAGATCCTGAAGCAGCGACAGGAGAGTCTGGTTCTCGGAGCCCTGTCGCTCGGGGACTCGCTGCCGGGATGCCCGGTTTGGGGTGATGTGGGTCCGGCTCGCAGCAGCAGAGAGCAGGAGCAGCTCACTTTAAGACTACAGCTGGTAGGTGATGAAAACCAGCCTCTCGGATTCCCTCCAGCGGGTCACTATCGCTTTATGGAGATGTGGATATTCGCAAAGCATTGGGAAAAGTTTTAAAAAAAGACGAGTGATGTTGATGTAGGCTATAGTGCCAGGCTGTCTTGCCATTATTATTCTAGCCAAGTGCACTTTTACAAATAACACACACACACACACACACACACACACACACATATATATATATATATATATATATATATATATATATATATATATATATATATATATATATATATATATATATATATATATTGTTGTTGTTGTAGTTTTTGTTGTTGCATTTTTGGTCCACCAAGGAACCTTTTCGCTCTTAAAAGAATCATGTTTTTCTTTAGTCTAGCCTAAAGAATATTTAAAGAACCATTTGTCACTATAAGGAAACTTTTTGTGTAATGAATGGGATCCGTGGATGTTAAAGGTTCTTAATGCAACCATAGATAGCCTACCAATAAAGGGCCTTTATTAGTGTGTGAGTGTAGAAAACAAGAGGCTTGTTTAAAATATGTACTTTTTGGTGTTACGTAGCCTAATTGGCACGTGAAAACTGCCGTGTGTCGATATGGGTTTTATAACACTAAAATGGCACTATACTATTATTTAGCAGCAGTTGTGCTGTATAAATCAAAACTATTTCTTTTCACAGCACGTGAATGTTTTTGACAGCTGTGATTGATGTGCAAATGGAAAGAGGGCGGGGCATGTAGTCCTTTAACTATCCATTGTTCGTTCGAATGGATTTATCAATTCTTACCCCTAGAAATGCATTTCTTGTTTTAAATATATATTAAATTAAATGTGGTCTAATTATCATTAAGAGTTATATGGCTTAAAAATAAAGTCTTAATTTTCGTTGATGAAACAAGTTGGGCTAATATTTATATTTTAATTATATATTTAATTTGGCTATATTTAATTTATATTTAACTCCGTATTTCGTCTTCATAAGTGGCTGAGGAAGCAGTGTTTATCAAAGTGATATTCATAAACTAACAGAGCGCATAGTCCCTCTGTTCTTTCATTACCTGTCCATCAGTGTGTCTGCCTGCAGGGATTCGGACCTCACTCTAACTCAGTTTTCAATAAAAGGCCGGTGAAAAGGCGGTGAGAGAAATCAAATAAGCAGTGGTCTCTCTTTTCCCCAGAGTTTCTCCCTCATAGATGGATCAGACAAAAGGCGCATGGAGCGGAATATTAATAAGTCAGACTCTCGCGGGACGGGCGCGTGCGCTCGAGACGCATCACCCAAATGAGCTGTCAGCGGCCACGCGCTCCGCTTCAGCGACCACCGGAAACATCCTTCAGTTCAGTCAGCAAGAGTCTATCTATCTATCTATCTATCTATCTATCTATCTATCTATCTATCTATCTATCTATCTATCTATCTATCTATCTATCTATCTATCTATCTATCTATCTATCTATAATTTGTTCTGTCGTTCTATCTGTCTATCTATCTATCTATCATTCGTTTGTTCTGTCGTTCTATCTGTCTATCTATCTATCATTCGTTTGTTCTGTCGTTCTATCTATCTATATATCTATCGTTCTATCTATCATTCTATCAGTCTGTCTATCTATCTACTATTCTATCTATCTATCTATCGTTCTATCATTATATCATTCTATCTTACAGTAACAGCTATCTGTTGTTCTATCTATATATTATTCTATCTTCTATTTATCTATCTATCTATCATTCATTTGTTCTGTCGTTCTATCTATCTATCTATCTATCTATCTATCTATCTATCTATCTATCTATCTATCTATCTACTGTTCTATCATTCTATCTATCTATACATCTATCTTTCTATCTATCTATCTATCTATCTATCTATCTATCTGTTTTGTTTTCCTGACTGATTCAAAATTCAGCTGTTAATTAACCAATTATAGAATGAATCCAATTTGATCTCCTAGTCCTCAGGCAACTACAGCGAGGATGGAGAACTGTACTCACACTCACACTCACTCTCACGGCCCTGTGGGTAACATGTTATTACTCATGCACCTTTAATTATATAATTAGCAATGTAACTGTGAGAAATCCTTATAACTCATCCCAGTTTTTTCATGTTAATCTCTGCGCTTTAAACCAGTCCACAAACAACGTTTACAAATAAACCAATTTATTTGTAGTTTAGCTTTGTAGTTGAGAACCCAGCAGTGTTTGCATTACAGTAGCTAGTGTGTACAGTATATACAATGTCTGTTCAAACACACTTCATCAACCCTCAAGGCCAAAGTTTTCCTGCTGTAGTTGCTGTGGATGTGTGGATTAGAGCAGTTTAGTGATGCATTTTGGACTTCAGGACTGTTATGTTGATGGGTGTGTATGCTGATATAGTGGGGGCAGGGTGGTGTGTGTGTGTGTAGTGTAGTGTAGTAGGATGCTGGTTGTGTGTCCCATTTTGCCACATTAAAGGCAAGGCGCTCACGGCATCTGGATAATGAGAGTACACATGCAGCCTGATCTCCCTCAGGTCCTGTCTGTTTCTGTGATAATCAAATAGACTTCTGCCTTCTACATGCTTTTGTGCGTGAGGCCTTTGAGGGTGAGACACCAAACAAGCTGATCCGTCTCACGACAGTTAATCATGAAGCAGAATCAAAGATCTCCAAGGGAACACAAGACGAGGTTGAGTCAGACTTCAGAGAGAATAGCTGATATTAGCTCTGAAATCATCTAAACTGGATCATGTTTTCAGGGGGGGTTGCTTATGGTCTTTGTTCACATCTGGCAGACCTAAAATCGTATTGAATGGATTTCTGGTTCTCTCTCTCTCTCTCTCTCTCTCTCTCTCTCTCTCTCTCTCTCTCTCTCTCTCTCTCTCTCTCTCTCTCTCTCTCTCTCTCTCTCTCTCTCTCTCTCTCTCTCTCTGTCTGTCTGTCTTTGTCCTCTGTTTTTCCTTTCTATACTTGTCATTCTCTCTAATGCACTTGAGCTTTGACCTCAGCCGCTAAACCATGTTGCCATGGTTTTATGAGCGATTCAATTCTAAGAACACATCTTTCTATCATTCTATCTATCGTTCTATCTTTACAACTATCTGTTGCTTTATTTTTGTCATGAAGAATGGCCAGGTGAATTCAAGGGGTGATGCAAATCTGCTGATTTCAAGTTCATAACTGATTGGACCGTTATGAATTGTCCAATGAGAATGTTGTGCTTTTTGAAATCCAATTTGCTGTATTTCCACTTGATTTCAAAATGACTTTATCCTTCCAAACCCTTAAAATGGATCTAACGCAGTCTCAGCCATCAAACGCTCTGCGTTCTCCAGTGTGTAGATTCCCTTATGGACCTGCTAATAGATGAAAAATTGGATAATGTAGAGAATAAAACATTAAAAGGCAAAAGACTTGCCATGATATCATCATTTTCACAGTACCGATTATACTGGTATTACTAAAAATGAATATTAAACTGATAAAATAAAGTGAAATTAAATGATTAATGTACACAATTAAAGGTTTAGTTGAACCAAAGATTAAGGACACGTATATACTATTTAACTCGACGGCCATTTGTTGTGGCGTCAACAACATTGAATAATAATTTGTTAGATTTATATAGCTGTTTTCTGGGTACTCAAAGCTCTTTTACATATGGAAGAGGGGAATCTCCCTCAACCACCACCAATGTTCAGCATCCACCTGGATTATTGCGCCATAACCCCCAGCACACACCATCTTATTGGTTTAGAGGAGACAGATTGATGAAGCCAATCAGTATTTGAGGACAATTAGGAGGCCATGATGGACAGAGGCCAATGGGCAAATTTTACCAGGATGCCGGGGTTACACCTCTACACTTTTTTTAAAGGACATCCTGGGATTTTCTATGATCACAGAGAGTGAGGATCTCGGTTTAACGTCTCATCTGATGGACGGTGTTTTTGGAAAGTATAGTGTCCCCATCACTATACTGTTGTGTTAGGACCCACACAGACCGAGACCACAGGGTGAGCACCCCCTGCTGGCCTCACTAACACCTCTTCCAACAGCAGTCCAGGTACTAACCAGACTCAACCCTCCTTAGCTTCAGTGGGCAACCAGTCTTGAGCTACAGGTACCCCTTTTCCACCAGCATGAACCGGCTGCTAGTTCAGAGCCAGAGCTATTGTCGGTTCGGAGTTGGTTCGACTGACGAGCCTTCTAAGAAGGTTTGTCTTTCCACAGGCCAGAGAGCCAGTCTTACGTCACTGTATACATCTCATGTTACCCAGCAACGCTAGCGCAGTAGCGCCGAACACAAACACACCAAGCTTGTTCGAGATGCATCGACTTCTCGCAGACCGATCGGCGCATGACATCAAAGCACTGTGAGAGCGATCCAAAAGCACAAGGAGTCGTATACTCTACAAACACTCCCGCATCTCCGATCGGTCCGCGCCGCTCCGATGCATCTCGAACAAGCCTTCCATCAAGGTCGTTGCGTTACTATTGATGCTCATGGCTTTGCGAACGTACATCGGCATCCGAACACGGCGAATCCAACGCGTTTGTGCAGCTCGCCATGATTCGCATAGACGGAGATTACAATCGAGCTGCTATTAGCTCGATTAGCTGCTATTTCAAAAATGGAATAAAACAATTAATTAAAAATTGTTTTTAAATATTCAGTTTGGGCTTTGAACAAACTCCAAATATGTTTATGACCAACTTCTAAAAACAAATTTTACAAAAGTCTTTGTAAAGAAATGCTTGCTTATACAGCCTGGGAGCCGCTGTTGTGACGCTGTACAAACGCTTCCAGTGTGAATACTTGCGCGCGTCTGCAGCTGCAGTGACGATGTAGTTGCGCTGACGTGCTGCTTACGCGCCGCTCATGCTTGCGGTGTGAAACAGCCGTAAGGCTCTTCTATACATCAAGTTATTGACTGATGTCAATTAAGTTTCACTCATACTCATGTCTCCTCTTTAAAATAAAATGGCATACCGAGAGTGTAACCGGTATTACTGTGGCAAGCCTCAGTGTTATATAAAACAAAGTTATACCAAACATATCTTAACCTTGTGCATCAGTCTGTCTCAACCTAAATTGGTGAGAGTTCACTGAAGAAATTGTTTTATTAGCTTTTGAAAAATCTCTCCAGTCTATTTCTCACATCTGTCTTGGATCTCTACACCCAAACATTGGTTGTCATCATTATACCCTTTATTGTGGGGGGAAAGAGAATTGAGAGAACACTGAACTGAATGTGGTTAAAATAATGACCCAAGTTAAACCACCTTTGCGTCATAGGCCAGCGAAATATAACAAGAAATCAAAAATACTCACTGAGCGGTGATTCAGGCCAGGTGTGGAACATACTGTGATGCATGGACAAAATCTGGACAAACTAAACCATGAACAAAACTAAAATAAAACCCAGACCCAGACTGCGTTGAACACAGGTTCACTTGCAACATGGTGCCAACCACAATGTGTTTTGATCTAGCTGTCAGGAGCAAGAAACTAGGTCCTGAAACAAAACCAGAACCACAAGATTAAAAAATAGCATACTCAACAGTATCTGTCCTGTCTTTGGTAAATTATTGATGTTCCGGGATTGGTGCATATGCCATTTGCTTACATAACTGCTGCCAGTGGTGCACAGCACACACTACACTGGTGACATGCACCGAAACACCTGTGCTTGAAGCTTTCTATCCAAACCATCTTAAATCCGTCTGTCACACAAATAATTATAGATTATTCTAATGTAGATGCACAATACATCATTACTATTTTCATTTATTCAAGAGACCAGTTTGTAGGGCTGTAATATAACGGACCTTTTAAATTATTTAAGATTTAATGATGCAGTGAGCGTGAGGGCGAGTAATGGCAATGTATGACATACATTAGGTTAATATGAAAAAAAAAAATTAACTATATACTAACTATATTATCCTGATGCACCCTACAACTGTCCTCTCAGCTATATGTACAGGTCCTTCTAAAAAAATTAGCATATTGTGATAAAGTTAATTATTTTCCATAATGTAATGATAAAAATTAAACTTTCATATATTTTGGATTCATTGCACACCAACTGAAATATTTCAGGTCTTTTATTGTTTTAATACTGATGATTTTGGCATACAGCTCATGAAAACCCAAAATTCCTGTCTCAAAAAATTAGCATATTTCATCCGACCAATAAAAGAAGTGTTTTTAATACAAAAAAAGTCAACCTTCAAATAATTATGTTCAGTTATGCACTCAATACTTGGTCTGGAATCCTTTTGCAGAAATGACTGCTTCAATGCGGCGTGGCATGGAGGCAATCAGCCTGTGGCACTGCTGAGGTGTTATGGAGGCCCAGGATGCTTCGATAGCGGCCTTAAGCTCATCCAGAGTGTTGGGTCTTGCGTCTCTCAACTTTCTCTTCACAATATCCCACAGATTCTCTATGGGGTTCAGGTCAGGAGAGTTGGCAGGCCAATTGAGCACAGCAATACCATGGTCAGTAAACCATTTACCATTGGTTTTGGCACTGTGAGCAGGTGCCAGGTCGTGCTGAAAAATGAAATCAGATGGAAGCATGAAGTGCTCCAAAATCTCCTGATAGCTAGCTGCATTGACCCTGCCCTTGATAAAACACAGTGGACCAACACCAGCAGCTGACATGGCACCCCAGACCATCACTGACTGTGGGTACTTGACACTGGACTTCAGGCATTTTGGCATTTCCTTCTCCCCAGTCTTCCTCCAGACTCTGGCACCTTGATTTCCGAATGACATGCAAAATTAGCTTTCATCCGAAAAAAGTACTTTGGACCACTGACCAACAGTCCAGTGCTGCTTCTCTGTAGCCCAGGTCAGGCGCTTTTGCCGCTGTTTCTGGTTCAAAAGTGGCTTGACCTGGGGAATGCGGCACCTGTAGCACATTTCCTGCACACGCCTGTGCACGGTGGCTCTGGATGTTTCTACTCCAGACTCAGTCCACTGCTTCCGCAGGTCCCCCAAGGTCTGGAATCGGTCCTTCTCCACAATCTTCCTCAGGGTCCGGTCACCTCTTCTCGTTGTGCAGCGTTTTTTGCCACACTTTTTCCTTCCCACAGACTTCCCACTGAGGTGCCTTGATACAGCACTCTGGGAACAGCCTATTTGTTCAGAAATTTCTTTCTGTGTCTTACCTTCTTGCTTGAGGGTGTCAATGATGGCCTTCTGGACAGCAGTCAGGTCGGCAGTCTTACCCATGATTGCGGTTTTGAGTTATGAAACAGGCTGGGAGTTTTTAAAAGCCTCAGGAATCTTTTGCAGGTGTTTAGAGTTAATTAGTTGATTCAGATGATTAGGTTAATAGATCGTTTAGAGAACCTTTTCATGATATGCTAATTTTTTTAGATAGGAATTTTGGGTTTTCATGAGCTGTATGCCAAAATCATCAGTATTAAAACAATAAAAGACCTGAAATATTTCAGTTGGTGTGCAATGAATCTAAAATATATGAAAGTTTAATTTTTATCATTACATTATGGAAAATAATGAACTTTATCACAATATGCTAATTTTTTGAGAAGGACCTGTATGTGCTTGTATTGGCGCTTTTCCACTGCATGGTACGGCTCTGTACGGCTCACTTTTGGGGGGTTTCCACTGTGTACAGTACCTAGTACCTGGTTCTTTTTTAGTACCAGCTCTAATCGAGCCATGCCGATACTAAAATGTGACGTGTAAACACTGCAGATCGGTCAGATTGGTCGGAGAGAATCGTCACTACCAGCGTCATTGGATTTGCGACACGAGACACCAAACCCTCTAGATTTAAATTGTTAGCAACAGCTACCGCAGTATCATTTGTTCGCACAACTTTTTTAAACAACTTGCTTTAAACGACCGTCGCATGCAACTTGAAAAAATAAATGACTGTATCGTGGTCAGTAGACGAGGTGGTCAGTAGACGAGGTGGTGGCGCAACCATAACGATCAGTCTATAATCCCATCCACTTTGAAGGGGTACTAAACCGAGCCAAAGTAAAGCGAGCCGAGTCGTGCAGACCCGAGTCTTACCGTACAGTGGAAAAGCAACATCTGTCTGTTATTGTGTTTGTATTAGGTTACTGCATTCCTGTAGCTCAAACATTAACGCATGAGTGCTCCCAATGTCAAGGTTAGCCTATGGGTTTGATTCTCAGGAAATGCATGAACTGATCAAAGGTAAAGCTTGAATGCAATGTAAGTCACTTTGAATAAAATTGTCTGCCAAATGCATTCATTTTTACTTTCCCTCACTGTTGTTCCCTCACCTTTCTGTTGTACCCTGCAGAACCGGCTCCAGGGTGCCCCCAGTCTGCTGATGCTGGCACTGCAACAGCAGCTCAGTGAGTTGAGGGTGGATACAGGACTCATATGTGAGCAGAATACAGAGGAGGATTTGGACAGTCCCAGCGCATCAAGCTCAGGTACTCCATGGCCCTAAGAATCATTTATTCCAGATAGTGTTCTGCAAAATTGCACACTTGTTGTGGATATATTTTACTATGTACAGATGCACAAAAATGTTGGTAAAAACACGATATTTGTTATAGTTGGTGTTATAACAGATTAAATGGACAATGTTAAATATATAGGCTGCTATATTTTGTTTTGTGTTCCTAAAGCTCTGATCTTGAGTTTACATATTTCAGAAGAAGAACAGTAGAATTGTTTGTAGCTTGGAACTTCTTAAATACTTGTGTAACCTAATACAGAAAAAGAGTAATCCAAGCTTCTGCTTCTGACATAAACCTAACCATTCTGACACCAACCATTTACCACTTCAGATATGGTCACGGATATACAGTATTGCGCACACCTAGTTGCATTATGTAATAAGCTGGTGTTGTGTCAGGAAATGTGTTGCCATGCAAAGTCAGTGAGGCGTATTGGTTACACATGTGAAAAACTTAATAATAGAATGAAAGCTGATAACATTGAAAATAAGATTTCAACTTATCTTGATCCTTCAGGGTTTTATGAGCAAAGTGAAAGTCTGTCTCCTCTACTGCGTTCCTGCTCCTCTCCAAACCTCACTGCATCCTGCCACAGGCCCAGATCTGTGGGTGAGTGTTTCTTTTAATCACATCTCACACCCACATTTTTGTTTATTCTATATCAGAGCACTGTACTCTCAGTACTACGAATTACCCTGTGGACCTATGAGTATTTTGTGATTTAAACTAGGGGTTTCAAATTGATGCCCATAGACCCTGCAAGGTGGGTGCTTAGGGAAAATTGAGGGGAAAAGGTCAGAAATTAAAACAAAATGAAATGAAATAAAATCAACTTGTGGTCTTGATAATATAATTATTACCTTTTACCCACACAGTATAGAAGTGTCTACAATAAAACATAGGCCTAGCTGCTTTTGAAGAAGGGAGTCGTTTGCAAGGGGATCGTCATACTTGAGGTCCTTGGCATCAGAAAGTTTGAAAACCCCTGGTGTTTAGAACTAGTTTTATTTCTCATAAAATATTATTTTTTTTCACATGCTGACAGATGCCTACATGCTGGACTGGGAGGGTCATATGGAGCCCACAGTACATGCCAGCCTTCCCCGCTCATTTTCTGCCCCATACCCCCCATTGGAGGGTATTGCAGAGGGAATAGAGGATGAAGAAGAAGATGAAGAAAGCCCTCAGTGGGTTACAGATCAGATGGCTGATTGGAATGAAAGCCTTACAGCCGAGATGAGCCTCACTTCTGATGCTCAGGCTGATCCTACAGTGAAGATAGATGACGGCCCAACCGAAGAGGACATCCAGCAGGCTATGCGTGTGGAGACGTACATCCTGAGACTCCTGCAGCGGCGACACTTCAGATCTACAGCAGGACTCGACTCTGAGCCCGATCGGTGGCAAGACTTACACGATTATCCTCCTGGATACCCACAACTTTCACTTGACCAATCAGAACGGCAGGAATGGGCACCGCTCTCAGAGGAAATAAATGATGCCGAGACCCAAGACAGATATTACATGAACCTTCCCAATGCTCAGATTGGACCAACTTCCCTAAGCAGTGAGGAGCCAGAATCCTCCTTAGAAATTGATCAGTATGGAGTTAAAGAAGTTTACGACAGCAGCAACGACTCGGCTCGTCATCAACCGGTTTACGACAAACGTCGTCCCACAATGTCAGATACCATGAAACTACACGTTCACACCTGCTGCAATCACACCTGCATACCTATGTCGTCAACTCCAGAGTCCCGTGAACAACACCAGCCCATTCCATCTCAAAAGTGGGCTCTTCTTCGGTCCCTAACCAGAAGGGTTCCAGAGGAAAGGTGGACAACTCTAGGAGAGAGAGAAACCAAGTCGACCTGCCGCTCTCGGTCTGAGGACAGTTGCGTCTCTCAAGGATGGGCCGCCCAACCGGAGTACAAATATCACACCGTGGGACGGGACATCAGCAGGCATCATAGTGATGAATTTTACCCATCCAATCAGCGACTCTGGTGCTCCACTGCAGATCTCAGTCAAGAAGAGGATGAGGGGATATTCAGAGAGGATGTGCATGAACTCAGAGGAAATCATTTACCGGTCAAACACACTAGTGTTCAGTTTGTGGAGCAGGACCAGAGGTTGCAAGAACGGTCAGAGGCCGCTCCTGCGCCGCCCAATGGTTCCGACTCCAGTCTGAGCGAGACTTTCTCTCCAGGGACCAGTTCAGTGTCCAGTGACTCGGATGAGAGCGGAGGGCTGGTCTGGCCTCAACAACTTCCTCCACGTTTGCCCCCTTCCTCCTCCTCCTCTTCCTCACAGAATCCCTCCAATGCTGTGGTCAAGATTAAAGCCTCACATGCGCTCAAAAAGAAGATCATGCGTTTTCGTTCAGGCTCCCTCAAACTAATGACCACTGTATGAGACTGGCTATGAACATCTCTGCCTATTTCTCCACTAAATTCATTTGAAAATGTCACTTAATCTGCTTGTTAAGTCGTGACATATTGAATACTGTTTCCGGGTCCAAGCTTCTACTCCGTTTCAAGTGAGAATACCGACTCAACAGACGTTTATGAGCACTGTTCATTCAAACTTTTAAAAACTCACTGGTGTCCCAGACAACAATATTTTAATGATTCAGAAGATGATAAGGTTAGCATCAAGATTTTTCAGTAGTACTACAGCATACCGTGAGTGTATATTAGCACAGTTTGTTGTTTGCTTTTGAGATCCGACAGAGTGTTTGGACTCGGAAGCTGTGACGTGCCACCAGACTTAACGGGATTCAGATTTGTTTATAAGTCCGTCCCCTCTTTGTTTCTTGTTGTATCTTGTTTTCTTGATTTTCTCTTCTGGGATTCTTGTATCTTTCTTCTTGTTAATAAAAGATTTGACGAGACGCAACCACAAGATACAAAAGCAAACTCACAAAGCACACCAAACCCATTAAGGGATCATATCAGATGTGTTAAAGGAACAAATTCTGTCATCATTTACTCACCCTCATGTTATTCCAAACCTGTATGACTTTCATTTTTCTGTCAAACACAAAAAGAACATATTGTATTTTGTCCACACAATGGAAGTGAATGGACAACAAAACTGTTTGGTCACCAACATTCTTCAAAATATTTCTTCCACATGAGAAAGAAAGTCATACAGGTTTGAAATGACAAGAGGCTGAGTAAATAATGACATAATTTTCATTTTGTGGTTAACTATCCCTTTAAAAAGACCATGAGTCTGTAATGTTTGTAAATCACTTTCCTCAGCTTCAAGTTCTCTGGCATGCCCCTAAATCTCTTTCTTTCATTACTATAGCTATATATTTTAGCTTTCCCCCTCACATAATAAGCCATTTTAAGTTATTTTGTTCTTGATTATTGACAAGACAGTGAAATAGAGGCAGGAGATTATGTGAGATGAGAGAATTAAACCGGATCGAGCCTGGTCTCAAACTGAAGAGTGCAGGCCAGAAGGCCAGAAGTATGACTTAAAGCCATTTTAACCCTACATTGATGATGATGATGTCACATTCTTCATTGTGTAATGGAAATATTTGTCCTGGGAATATTTTAACAAGCAAACAGGAATTACTAAATACTCAGAGAGCAAACTGCAGGATGAAGAGAGATATCCGCTCACCTGGAATTGATTCTCATTAGCTTAGCATTTTAAAGAGGGCAATTTTCACAGCTCATCTCACACACATATGACAGGATGTGCCTGGGGTTACGGAGGCATCATTATCAGTACTACGTACCAATTTGCCTGCCATGTCCCAGGTGTTGTGTCTAGTTTGCACAGTATGTTAACCATGAGAATGAAGTTTACTTGATACATATTTTGTAGCATGTTTGTTCAAATGCATTTGTAGTGTACTGCAGATTTTTCGACATTTATAGTAACTAATTAGTATTTATACTTTATGAAGTTTGATAACACATAGCTTCTTTATTGGCGCCACCTAGTGCATTGGAGGACTGGAATATTTCATTTTCTTGCTGCTACACAACCAAACTCCCTTTACCTGTGCTGTACTAAAAGTGTACTGACTGGAGTGTACTAAAATATGCCTTGCCTAAACATAATAATTCACCATGCATCTTTGATCTCATGCCTGCAGTGTATTTTCCAGATTTTCATGTAATCTTTGAAAATGTTCCTGCTCATTGCATGGTGTTAATGAACTTTTATTTATTTATCAGCCATCGTCTCAAACTCTTCCATGGGTATGATTTGAAATAATAGATTCAAAGTATTTTTACGTCAGCTACATAGGACTTGATAGATGCATTATCTCAGAGTCATATAGGTCCCTGCCTAGTTGTACAAATGCATACCAGAAGAAATAAAAAATCATCTCTAGATGGGTGTTCAAAACTTTATCTTTATTTCATATTTTCAATATGTATACAGACATGGTTAAACAAGATGCAAAAAGTAGATTATATGTACAAATGACTTCTGATAATCAGTCAAATACTACAGTCACACAAAACTCAAACAAAATTGCAATACATCATACAATAGACAATGAACAGGAGAGCAGGAGAGGTTATAAGAGATATTAATTCTGTTCATTGCTCAACATTCTGTATTGTTCTCAGTTGCCATGGAGTGCTGTTATATTTAGCTGACTTGTGTGCAGTTAGAAACATAGCTAACCCATATCCAGACAAAATATCGGTTCTGAAATGTTTTAACAAAGGCTTTCTGAATCACTTTTACCAAATCACAGGATTGTCCTATACCTTTTTGCCAGAAGTACCCCCACATCACTAAATAGCAGTGATGTTTTGACTTCCATTTTATTAGATAATATCCAGGATAATAATATCCTTTATGAATTTGCAATTTTTTCCTGTGGTAATTTTTGTCCTATTGAAAGCTTCAGCAGAAACTTTTTTTAGTCAACTGCATGTGATGTGAGTGGGAGGGACATTCTTATTCTAGAAAGCATTTGATTGGATAACAAATCTGTACAATGCAATGAGACATCAATATATTTTCTTCCATGTTTTCTAGACATACAAAAAAAAAAAAAAAGTAGTACACTAACATGTGGCCTCAAAGCTAAAACACATAGACCAAAAGCCACAAATCTCTAATGTTTGTAATCATGTGATGGTTGGGAATCACAGACCTACTGTATCAGCTGACAGTTTTAAACAGTCACTCTTTACTGACCTCTACTGGTTAGTCAAGCTCATGAACAGCAGGCATTTTACAACTGTGGAGGACAAAACTCTCCTGGCAAGTTAAGCTTCTCATGCTAATATATAAAACACGTACAAAGTTATGGGTGTAGGCTACATTTCATGTATTTTTAACATTTATTTCAGTGCGGTACATTCACCACACAACTTTGTAAAAGCAGACAAAATGTAAACAAAATTTTACACACAAAAATAATTTTAATAATTGCATTTCTATTTAACACAAAGAGCACAGTATTTCAGTTGTGCCAGTAGAAAAGGCTTTTTATATGCTACATGATATAGTTTTGATGAATGCAAGGACATTTTAAAAGTTTTAAATGAGTCATCAAGAACTCAAATATTCTTGTTTTTTATTTAGGCTAATATTACAGTGTAATTACTAAGTAATGAAATTATTATAATAATAATAATAAATTAACTATAATATTTATTTAATTCATGAGCCACTTAATCTTTATTCATAATAACTTCCCCTCCCTTTTCCCCATCTTGTCTAATGTCTTGTCTAATGACGTGTTTTCTGGCGTGAGGGCGGGGCAACCTGTCACTCACATGAGATCCACCAATAGCAAACCCCCAACCTTTCCAGAAGCTGGTTAACTGTCGCAATTGGGAAGAAAAGACGATCGCAACTTTTGTTTTATTCCGACTTTAATCACAAGACAGAAATGCCATCCAGGTGTTAAACAATCAGTGCCATATTATAAGTGACATAAAATAATTAAAAATAAATGATTAACGAAATGTTAGAAATCAACTGAAATTATAATGCACTCAAATGATATTGTCTTTTATTGGACTTCTATTTTATGTCTTAGAATGTATATTTACATCTCTTTCTTACAAACTGAAATTTATTTACTAAATACCTTTTCTGATATATAGGGGAGACCGGGGACGGTTGTAACACTTTTTTCTTCAGCACCTAAAACGACCTTTTTTTTTTAGCTACACGTCTGAAACTTTTAGGCAAAGTACCCATATTTGTCTACTACAAATGGCAACAATTTAAATTTCTTCAAAATATATCACAGACTTTGTGAGATGATCATGAATACAAGGTGGTCCTTTGTTACAACCTACCCCACTACTGGGGTAGGTTGTAACACATACTGGGGTAAGTTGTAACAGGTAGACAAAATGCACAAAAACTAAGGGTATTCCAAGTGATATGCCACAACAACATTTTTATTTTAAATGAATGGCTGCAACAATAAAATATGTGTGAATATGGAGGGTGTATGTGCATATTTTGTGTTTGTGCATGTGTAAACAATGGTGACAAGAACAAACAAATGAAATGCATTTTTAAGTCACAATGGTGACAAGAACAAACAAATGAAATGCATTTTTAAGTCACAATGGTGACAAGAACAAACAAATGAAATGCATTTTAAGTCACAATGGACTTATACACTAACACAATAACACTTTCAAAACACGTGTTACAACCTACCCCGCCACTGTCACAATTGTTTAACTAGCTGTATTAGCATGGTGCTTTAAAATTAGCAGGAGATTGATACACCATACTTTACTATAGAAACTACAGTTTGACCTGATATAACTCATACAACATTATCTACAACGGTAGAAGTACTAAACAAAATATTATCTTGTTACGTTTTTTTACTTTCTTATCTCAGAATTTGATTTTCTGCTGTAGCTTCAGGAGAGATTGCAACAAAGACTTGAAAACCTCAAAAACCTCTGTGTGAGATCGTAAAGGAAGCCTGAGGAAACTGAAACTATCACATGTCTCCTATCTTATCCCTGATTGGTGGAATTGGTAGTGTTACAACTACCCCCGTGTTACAACCGTCCCCGGTCTCCCCTACAGTATGTCAGGTTTTTTTTTTTTTTTTTTTTTTTAGATAGCTATGGCATCAAAGCAAAAACGTAAATTATGCTTGCAGTATTATTATTGCAGTGGCTTTCTCCGGTTCAGCATCTAGAGGTTTTGTTCGCTATACATGTAATGCACATGTGAATATGTGAATCAGACTTATTTGTTTGGGGTTTATATAAACATAACTTTCAGAATGTGAAATATGTTTGAAATTGAAATTAGTGCATATAAACATTTCAATGGTTATGAATAGGTGTCCGCAATAATTGTGCGACAAATTTTAAAAGTACTAAAACTAAAGATTAAAAGTACTATTTTTAACATAATAGACCAATATTGGTTACTTATGTTGTACATCTTTGTTGTGTAGCATGTCTAGTGACACAAATATCAATAAATACGTTTTATAAATCTAGAAATGATTCCGGAGGGCAGTATTTGAAGACTTTATAAAAGGGTTTATAGATGCACTTGTGATTTCATAGGGGCTTCTCTCTGAACATGCCATCTGTGGTTGACCTACTGTTTGCAGTCGTGCTCATTCGAGTGGTCGGAGCCTCGGATGCGAAGTGGAGCACACTCCTCAGAGAGCTAATCAGATTGTCCTTGAAACCGCGGCTGAGGCACACGTAGAGCAGCGGGTTCAGGCAGCTGTTCACGTAACCCAAGCAGACCGCCAGCACATGGGCCAGGCGCAGGTTGGCTTCAAGACGTGGTGACTGTCTGTACGTCGCCAACTGCAGAAGATCCACGATCTGTAGGGGAATCCAGCAGAGGAAGAAGCTGAGCACCAGCGCCAGGATGACACGCAGCGTCCGGGCCGACTTGTCGCTGCCTCTTTGTCTCCCGGAGCTCGTCATGTGGTAAACCTTCCAATGGCTGGAGCAGATGATCAGGAAAGGCAGCAGAAAAGACAGAAAACTGCGTGTAAGGACTACGGCCCATGCGTGACCTAAGCTACTGTAGGAGCCATCACACAATATTTTAGTCTCGCTCACTTTACGTGTCTCCATATGAGCAAATTGAGGAGAACCTCCAAGGAGAGCGAGAATCCAGACGACGAAACAGACGCTACGGGCCTGCTTCGGATGCCTGTGGTTCTGGCACCACACCGGTTTGGTCACCAGAAGGAAACGGTCCAAGCTGATCACAGCCAGGAGCAGAACGCTGCAGTACATCATCATGTAGAACAGACCGTTGAGTAATTTGCAAGCCAAATCGCCAAAAGGCCAGTGTTGGTCCTGGGCGAGCGGGACCATGAGGAGAGGCAACGACAAGCAGCACAGCAGATCCGCGATGGCCAGATTTAAAAACCACTGCGCGTTCACAGAGTTCTGCATTCTGAACCCGGTCACCCACACCACCAGACCGTTCCCAGGGACGCCCAACAGGAACACAACGCTGTAGCAGACCAGAGCGAACCAGTGCCAGGTGCCAATCTCGGACAGTGGCATGTCAGTGGGGATCACAAATGCGGTGCAGTTTTCAGTGTCCATGCAAGGGTAACTTTCGTTATCATTAAAGTAAGAATAGTCAAAATAAGGATTGTAATAATTCTCCATTTCAGCTGTGAAATGAGAAAGAGAGAAATAACTGAAAATGTGCAAAGTAGGCTAAAATCCTCAAACGGAGTCTAGTGGTTATTTGAGAGTCATATCATGCTATATTTAATCAATCTCATTTTAAAGAGACACACATTGTAATATTATCTTGTTACCATACTATTGTAAGGTCTTCTTATGAATGTGATTCACAAAAGGATTTTTTTTTACACACTTTGTTATTAGTACAGCTCTAATCATGTTTAAAAAATCTATCAAAATGAATAAAAAAGATACCTGTGAAGTTGTGCATATCTGCGACAGCAAGTGTGATTCAGGTTGTCTTTTGCGTCCCTTAAAGCCAGGAAATGATTGCAAGCTATTGTGAACCAAGCCTTTTCCTTAACAGTGTTGTGTAAGCACTTTTTACATGATGTTTAAAGCAGTCGGTGGCTAAAAAGTTCAATAGAGGAATCATTTAGAAATGGACCTGAGAGGGATGCTGTCAATCACGTCATTTGAATCTGCAGATTTTGTTTTTGTTTTTTCTTTCATGATTATTATTGTTTGGATAATTGGTCTATTGTTTCTATTATTGGACAGAATTGTTAGAGACAACTACAAAATGATTTTCAGTAGTGGGACTGATGTATTTTATTGCTTTAAAATGTTCTTATTTGGTAATAACCATTTGAGGAAAAACAATGTATACATATTGCAAAGAGAAATGCTTCACAAAATTGCTTTGGAAAACATTACACAAAGTAAAACTGTTGTGTTTTCAGTTTGTTATAAAAAATACACAATAAACTGCTTGAAGTTTTTTTTTTCTATTCAGAGGTGCACTTGATGTGGTTAAAATGTAGTTTGGACATTTAAGTCACCTTTATTTAGCGCTTTATACAGTACAGACATGACTGAAATACATCAACACAAAAACTGACATGGGGAAAAGAAAAGGGGGACAGATACGGTACAAAATAAATATTTTCTTTCAGAACATTGAAAGAAACATTCTTTTACAACATTTTCCAACTTCTCCATAATATAACCATCTGCCACAGATGATTTGATTTGAGTGTGTAACGTCACAAAAATGTTCCTTCCTCTTTAACAGCATTTTTCCAGATCTGCGTGATAAAGGGGAATGTGAAAATGCTGACTGGTTTAAACATACCGAAACTAATTTTTGCAATTAAAAAGACACAACCGTGGAGACACGTTCCTAAAGTAATGGGAAAATAACTGATAAGCAGTAAATTAACCTATGATGACTTAATGAGCTACTATTTCATTTACAATATATATTTAAATGATGACTACACTCTTCACAAGTTGCCGTCGCTCTCTTTGCTATACTAAAAGTGTCAGTTGATTCTTGTGTTAATGTGCGACCACAGTCAGACCACAATCAGAGTCGCTTGGTCCAAACAGTTCCTCTGTAAGCTTCTGCCCAGGAAAGCGTCCTACACTCATTTACATGAGACGTGGCAGCACAGGTTCAACCTGTCCGACCCTGAGAACATGACGGGTTCCTCAGTTCAGAGCTGAAGCACTCTCTGGAGGAAGAGTTGGGGTGTCGTCCCTAAAGTCATCCGTTTGAAGATCTACAGACAGACAGATACACGGAGATGAAACAAACCTAAAACAAATATAAACGAGCAAATTCTCTCATGTAAAAGGAACTGAAAATGAGCATTGCACTAGTAATGTATACATATTGAGTAACCCTCTGTGACTGTGCTGTTCTTGAAGAAGTTAAAAACTCATGGTGTTGCATCAAAACACCCATTTTCACACTAGCGACTAGCGCTGCGGTCTTTAGCGTCGTTGTTAGCGCGCCCTAGGAGCGGGTCGAGGAGGACCGGTTACACAGGCACTTATGCTCTGTTTATTACACATTGTCATCATTGTTCCAGTTTGCTGGTATTTGGGGACTTTCATTTGCAGGGAAAGCTGTATGCATTTTTTTATAGAAAGTAATGTGTTGAGTTACTTTTGCATTACTTCTCACCTGGGCTGGGATTGCTTGCTTGCTTTTTAATAACAAAAAATATATATTTTTGGCAAATATAAAGGGCCTTTCACACCAAAAGTGAATTGAATAAAACTCAGGCTAAAGGAAGTGCAGATTCCCGCCAGTACAGTAGAGGGCGCAGCTCAAACTGACCTTTCAACTGTGCTAGATAGCAGAAGAACAGGACTCAGGAGAAGAAAGTTCAACGCTCTTTCTTCAGCAATTAAAACAATGAAATGAAACACAAATGTGATTTTTATCTGAAGTCATTTTTCACTTATTGGTATGGGTGAACTGGATCATCGAAAGTCAGAAGTAAAGACATTGGTTAATAAAGTGAGATTAAATACATAAAGTACATTTTTTGTATTAGCTTGTATTGTAATGTTTACACAGAAAACATAATGCTTCTGCACTTACTCCAGATTTCTCTCAATATGGGGACCGGAGAGGTGTCAGTCAATAAATGGGAAAACAAAAGTAACCTGCGTTGAAAAAGTAGATTTTTTTTGTTGTTGCAATAATCCACAAGGTAATGGGAAATTCCTATTGGGTTTTTGTCGTAGGAACCAGGGTGATGCTATCTTCCGGGTTGGCCTACAAATAGTAGTAGTAGTATAGTAGTAAATATAGTAGAAGGCTACTTATTCTCAGCTCCATTTAACATGTTTTACCATGCTCAATACAACTAAAAAACATATATTTCCCCCCCAAATCCTAAAATAAAATAAAAAACATTTTGTGTTGGCCTAGTTTTTTTTTTTTTTTTTTTTGCAATAATCCACAAAGTAATGGGAAATTCCTATTGTTTTTTTGTCGTAGGAACCAGGGTGATGCTATCTTCCGGGTTGGCCTACAAATATAGTAGTAGTAGTAGTAGTATAGTAGTAAATATAGTAGTAGGTAGGGATGCAACGATACCATTTTTTCAGAATCGATCCGATCCCAAAAATTCTGAGTATCGGCCGATATCAATCCGATACCGATACCAGTGCAGTTTTTTTTTTTAAATCAAGTAGAATTTCTATAACTCTGTGTTGAACTGATAATTACTATTTTGTGTGTTAAACACAATCTACTTAATACAGACAACTTCATTATAAAGAAAATCAACAACAACAAAAAATATATATGATGATAATCTGACATAAATGCTATTATAAACTAGATTAGTGGATAATTCAGCAGTAAAATTTAGTCTAGGAAAATCACAATAATTGTATAAAATCTGAACATTTAGTGAAAAAAAAACGTTTAGTGGGGAAAAAATTAGAGACATTAAGTGTAACACTAAATCTGGTAAAACTCTGCACATTGCTCTTTGTATTGTTGTAAAATACATTCATGAAAAACAAGATAACAAAAATCAAAAATATCAATTATTTTATATATAGCCTACTATATATATTTTTTTTTAAAATACATTTTTTAAATGTATAGCACAGCTGTTTAATGAGGTAGCAACATATGATAGATAGGACAGAACAATAACTGCTATTAATAATCTTTCATTGCGTCACTGTATTATGATATGAAAGGCTGCAATACAGTGCGGCTCAAAGCGCTTATGCGCATCCCGAGCGCAGAATGATGCGCTTGAAGCAACATGAGTCACAGCGCGCAGCGCGTCGAGTCCGCATTGAAAAGTTTAAAGCACAAAGAAAATACATATTAATGCGTAGTCTATTATACAGTATCTATCTATGCAATATTTTTTCAGCATTTTCTTTTAACAGTTTTAAATTTCAGTAACTGTGCACATGAAGAACGAATAGTGCTCTGACTTTACTGCAGTGTTGTGATCTAGACACCCGGTAGAAAGTAACATGATTAAGGTACAGCAATTAAGTCCAGCAAGATAAAGTTGTTTATGCGAAACCATAGACCTTTATCTACAGATCAAGTATAATAATAGTAACATTGAATCATCTTACAGAGAGTTTCATCGTGTTAACTGTCGTACCCGAACGCGACGCGCTGTTTAAATGCTGAATGGAGAATGATTGACAGCCGCAGCTGAGGGAAACGTTTACGTGAGCTTGAATTTAACGACTTAAATATTAATTTCTATCTCACATTATACTATATAATGGCTTCAGAACACTTATAATATTGTGCACGAAAACTCATGGTGTTTTATAATGTTTGTGTGCGTTTTGTGGGGCTTAACAACACCACTGAATAGTAAACACACAATATCGGATTTGGATCGGCCTCGTCTGACCGATACCCGATCCGGCAAAAATGGCAGTATCGGATCGGTGCATCCCTAGTAGTAGGCTACTTATAGGCTCTATGCACGGACGTACTTCCGGTGAAGGTCTAAGGATGCTGGATTACTTCCGCCGATCGTAGAGTGCTATGCTATACCAAAAATTTATATTGGCTTCTATACTCTTTGGCTATACTAAAGGAACGTTAGTCACAAAAACAGACAAAACAGCCACCCCTCATTTTGTTTATTGCTTATTTTATTTATTATATTAAAAAAACATAACTATATATATATAACATGACATTTAAACGTATGAAAGTTTCGTTTCAAAGACGGGAGGACAACAAATTTAGAAGATTCTGCCATAATCCCGTTTTCCTCCGCTTTAAATCTCCCCAACCGGAAACTGAAGAGCAGCCTTGCGTCAAAGGCGGAAGTTAGGCGTGCATATAGCCTATTCTCAGCTCCATTTAACATGTTTTACCATGTTCAATACAACTAAAAAACACATATTTCCCCCCCAAATCCTAAAAAAAAAAAAAAAAACATTTCGTGTTGGCCTAGTTTTTGTTCTGAATGGTTGTGAAAGCTGTTGTAAGTACCTAACAGAGAAGTGGTCTGCTGGGGGTTTTCAATGACAGAGCTCTCTTCTTCATCCTCCCCCCAGTCGGCGATGTTCGCAGGTGGGATGCACTGCTCCAAGAACAGATCTTCATCTTCATCGAAGTCCATGTCTTCCGGGGGCCAGCGCAGCTCCCCGCTCTCCACCTCACTGACATCTGTGGGCTCCACCACGATGGACGGCAGGCGCTCCTTCCCCTGGGGCACGCAGGCCAGAGAGCCTTCAGTGCTCAAAACTACTTCTACTGGATCTGGGAAGATCTGCAAAATAAGGGATAAAGAGAGGGGATAATATAAATCTTTAGTATTGAACAGTGTTTGCACATCAGGGGTTCCTGTTTGAGGTTGCTTCAGGTCGGTCACGTTTGGCTCAAAGTGACTGAAGAAAGCTCAACACCATTGTGAAATTTTGGTACGTGGTTAACATTCATCCACTCTTTGTGATTGGTTATTATTATATGGGAACCAGTTAGTAATATCAAATAAAACAAAATGTGGATAAGCATTGCTACAAGATAACCACATTATTGATGCAATATGTGGCTTTTAAGTCTCCAGATGAGATTTAAAGCTGATGTGAACAACTAGTGGTACCAAATGAAACTGCAAAACAGTTTCCCCTTATTGTTTGCTCAAACAAATAGTCCTGCCTCAAACTCATGTCATTGGCTGAGCCAATGTTGATAATGCTGGACCACTTAACCACGTAATTATTGATATCAAAATGTATGATTTTTAGTAAGACTTGTATTTCTAATAAGTGAAATTGAAATTTCAACTAGTAAGAAATCAATTCCTGATGTCAACAATTGAATTTGAATGGCAGCCAATGGTGACATTTAACTAGTGAAAATACAATTAAAGATATCAAGAAATATAGTTTTTACCAGTAACAATGATAATTCTTGATAATAGAATTTGTATTTTTGCGATTGATGAAGTCATTGTTGATATCAAGAATTATCATTGTTACTGGTGGAAATGTAATTCCTGATCAAGAATTAGCATTTTTACTGCTGAAATTTTAATTGTTGATATAAAGAATTCATATGAATAAAAGTCAAAACTGCTCCTATTGGTTTTTGATTTGACGGTTGTTGCAGGAGCAGCCACACTGCGTCTCAAAACTTCTGTTCAATTTAGTTCAATTTGATTGCAATGGTCATTAATCGGCTGTTGGTGAACCTGTCGAACTAGCAATCAAAGACTACAGATTTTGCCCCTGGATCAGAGGATTTATTTAGGATTAGCTAAATTAATCTCAGACGGCCAATTCACGGCCACAATCGTACAGCGCGCACCAGGCTTAAAAAGAATTGACTCATTGCATTTCTGCCACTGGACAGTTCACATGTGGAAGTAACCAACAAACTCGACTGAATTTTAAGACACACACCAGCACTAGAACTAGTTACATCATAGACTCAAGTAAAAAAGAGAGCAAAAAAAAAGAGATTGCTAAATCCTGTGTCACCAAAGCTTTACAGGACTGTGACTTTAGTATACAAACTTGTCGTCCAGCAGAGTTTGTGCACCCTTTGGTGGCTTTTTTATGTGATTTGTGGCCTAAAGTGTTGAACATGTGTGACTTTAAATATTAAAAATGTATATATTATATTGAATATAATATTAAATACTTTAAATGTTAGCTAAAAGAAAAAGAAAAGATAAAAGGATGACAGATGGGTTTGATACCTGAAAGGGCAGTCTGTCCCCTTTTCTCTGTACTGGAAACTCATCCATGGCCTGGGCTTCTGGGTATCCCATCCCTCTGTTATAGTGACATCACGGAATATGGAAAAATAAAATACATGTAAAAGTTTGGAATAGCAATGAAACAGTAACAGCTACTTCTCATTGCTCTTTAGTATACTACATCCACTAGGTGTGTAACTGTCTGAATGACTCTGCTTGTGCATTAATGATGGGCTAATGTAGAATAGCAGCTACAAAAGTATGCAAGTTTGGACTCTTTCTGTAGGTTATATCGTCACGCCAGTAGGTGGCGGCAACTGAATGTCTTTATAACTGATTGATTCAACCAATACTTTCAAAACACTGATTCATTCGAGAACAAAATTAAGGGCCTGAATTTGGAATAGTTGTCACGGTTTGGGTTCTTCTTCTTCTTTTTTTTTTATTGGCGGTTGGCATACCAATTTAGTGCATTACCGCCACCAACTGTTTGGGGTGTGGATTTCGACAAAAAAAAAAAAAAAACTATATATATATATTCTTGGTTATTTTTAAATTCGATCGAATAAGTCTGTTTCTTTAAGGTATCTCATGATAGCTGGCCATGCTGATGGTTTTGATGTAGAAAAGGAAAGTAAACCCTCTACTGATATCGGTTTGGGTTTTGTTCCTTGTTCCTGTTTCATGTATGTCATGTGATCCCTTGTTCAAGTCATGTGATCATGCCATGTGTTCCCTTGTCTGATGTGTCATGTTGTTATTGGTTCATTGTTTAATTCAGGGGTCGGCAACCTACGGCACGCGTGCCAACACTGGCACGCGGAGGGTTAATCGCTGGCACGCAAGCAAGTGCGAGAGGGGTGTGTATGTATTTCATTCCGATAAAGTAGCCTACCTCCCACCTATATACAGATCTACATATTGTAATAATTCCTTGTAGTAACAGCTTGTTTTATTAAGTTAGGAGTTATTAATAGTATTAAAGTGTGAGTATTAAACTGCACAAGTCAATGAAAGCGTGCAGCTCTAACAATCCATTGGTCAGAGTGGTCGCGCTGACCACTGCGCATTAGCGCAAAAAAGTTATCCAACTGACACCTTAAAGCTCGTTCTGCTGTAAATAGTTAATGCTATAAATTTCAACCAAGTGTATAGAGTCCTTATTAAACATTCCATACATATTAAAATGACTGCGATGCATGTGGAAACTCCGTTCATGCGTACCTGATCACTTCATGTTTTTTCTCTGATAGGAAAGCTATCCAATCGTGAGACAAATGCCCTCTGATTGAGAGCACACTTTTACATATTCCTGATAAAAATGAACAAAATGCATATATGCATTATATATGCTTGTTGAAGTCACAAATGTAAATTTTACTCCTCCCAAATTGGTAAAAAAAAAAAAAACATGCTAATGTTATAACGGCTCCCGGTTTATAGATATGACAGCGCTGCTGCAACACGCATCTCTTCAGCAAGCCGAGGTGCAAACTGGCGCAAATGAAACTGAAAGTTTAGCTTACATTCTGAAGCTCAACACACAGTTGTCTTCATTAAAAGTAGTGAGATGCAGTTATGTTGCCAAGTGGAAGTGTAACACTTTTAACAAAACTGAAAGAAGTCAGTAAAAACACGAATGACCAGGTCCAATCTGTTCTTCAAAGTCTAATTTAGGCCTGAAAACAAAGATGACATCTAAAACAAATTTCATGAGAAACATTTAAATTTCACTTTATGGCACTTTATGACAAATAGGTTGCCGACCCCTGGTTTAATTGTTCACAGGTGTCCCTTGTCTAGTAATTAGTCTGCAGTGTTGGGCAAGTTACTTTTAAAAAGTAATTAGTTACAGTTACTAGTTACTTCTTCCAAAAAGTAACTAAATTAGTAACTCAGTTACAAATTTTAAAAGTAACTAGTTACTTATGAAAGTAACTATTGCGTTACTTTCAAGTAAAATTAAATTTTAAATGCTCAAATGTGACCCCACCTCTACCCCTCTTTAACGGAACTTAAAATACATGTGCATGTTCAATTATTTATGATAAATTTGAATATTATAATGAAATGGACACTTAATACAATACATTATTAACAGAAACATGAAACATTGTACACGCATCTAAAAAAAAATGTTGCTGTGGGACAAAGTGAGACTAGCCTCCAATCAAACGCCATGTATGTAGATATTATGTTTATATAGTGGATCAATGCAAATAACACAATAGATGTTTTGGAAATTTTGATATTTATTGCCCCTCAACAGGCCACAACTGGGCAAAATTTAATTAAGCTTGTTAAGCTCGTCGCCATACCTGTCTCTCGTTGACTGACTGGCTTGTGTTGTTCCTTGTGTGTCCTGTCCTGCCCGACTATGCGTTATGATGGGTCGTTCGCAATTCATGAGCGTTAGCCGTTAGTGATGATGGGTCGTTCGCGAATGAGAGTTAGTGATGATGGATCGACTCGTTCGCGAATGAGCTTTTGATGGGTCGTTCGCGATTCGCGAATGAGCCGACTCTAAGAGCCGGCTCTTTTAGGTGAACGTTGGGAGCTGGCTCGCATATCTGAAGAGCCGACTCTATTTTTACAAATTTAGCCTATAGAAATTAAATAATTATGTAATACAAATTGAAATATTATAGTCAAAGTCATTTAAAGAGCCGTTTGTGAGCCAAAAGAGCCGGCTCTTTTCAGTGAGCTGAGTCAAAAGAGCCGAATGCCCATCACTACTATGCGTGCTTTCGAACACCCGCCCAACTCTACCTCTGATTGGCTTACAATGACATTTTACTCTACCTTATAGCCAATCGTCAGCATTTATGCGCTTGTCTCGTGCTCTGCCCACTAACCAAGGAAGAACAGTAAAAAAAGTATTTGCCTCTTGCTCAGAGATCTAGTTGGTCTGATGAAAAAAAAAAACAGCTTCATCAGTTATAGTAACGCGCCGCATTTTTTGGCAGTAACGGTAACGGCGTTATTAAGATGAGAAGAGTAATCAATTAGATTACTCGTTACTGGAAAAAGTAATGCCGTTAGTAACGCCGTTATTCCCATCACTGTTAGTCTGTGTATTTACGCCCTCATGTTTGCCCTGTGTCTTGTGCTGCGTTCAAGTCCACTTTTAGATACGCACTTGCAAACTTCCCTAAGCACTTCCCCTCGGGGGAATCCCTGCCGCCATTTTGAAGTGCGTTCCACTTCGTGAAGTGGACGAGGGAAGTTTATATGGACAGACCCTCGCTCCCTCGATTTTCACCGAGGGACCGAGTCTACTTCATATGTACACTTCATGCAGCTCCATATCCCACAATGCAACACAATTGTGACGTCACTGCAGATCTCGTATAATCACCACCACCACAAACAACTCTATGATATATTAATTATGATGTTTTTAATTCAAAACAACCCAAACACATCTGTATACATTTAGATGCTGCATTAAACAAATTCTTAAAGGGAAAAAAAATTTAAATAATAAATCAACTCCATTGCTGATTCCAAGTGATCAAGGGCTTAGGACGTTCCAGTTCAGCCCATTGCAGTTTCCGCCAGTAGTGGGCACTCATGAAACGTAAGCAATGACGTACATCCGAGTGAACGAGACGGAGGGAAGTTAGCGAGTGAAGGGCATGACAATTTTGGACTGGAACGCAGCTCTAGTCTAGTATTGAATGTTTCCTGTCATTGTTCTTGTTTCAGTTTCATGCCTTGCCATGCCTTTGTTTTGTGTTTGTTCACGTTTGTTAATTAAAGTTGCATTTGGGTTCTCAACCAGCTTGCCTCCAGGACTAATCATTATACTAACATGCAATTCTTACAGTTGCTAGTAATATATCTTAAGCTTTATCTGGTGTAAAAAGTATGAGTAGTATGCTATTCCGAATTCAGCCACAGTCTTTATGAGTGAGTATGCATGATTTACTGAACTGATTCATTCAATAACGCAGATTCATTCAGGAACGAAACAGTGTTTAATTATGGCTTTTACTTTGTTTGGAATTATTGCAGTTGGCGGAGCAGAAATACACAAAGTAAATGGCAATATTGTGTCTAAAATGTAAAAACATCTTGTTTATCAACTGTTGAATGAATATATGTTTGAATATCACCTGTGGAACAGCACCCTTGCTTGTGTTAAATTGGCATGCAAAGGAATTGTGAAGGAATCTCCCTATTGTGACGTATATTCGAGTGAAACGGCTTTTCGAGCAATAAAAAAAATGGAGGGCGGGACTTGATTTTGTCCATGGGGAATTGATTGTATGGTTGTGGTTTGCTATTGGTGGATCTCATGTGAGTGACAGGTTGCCCCGCCCTCATCATCAGTGAAGAGAAAGGATGTCGCTGCAAGAGGGAGGGGAGGATATTTTGATTAAAGATTACGAGGCACGTGAATTAAAAACTAATTCTAAGAAACAAGGCGGTCTGTTGGTGTGGCCTATGTAGGATTTGCTAATCGCAGTTGCACCCAGGTGACCTGTGACTAATCGTTCCACTCTCAAACCCCTGCTGAACGCCCGGATTACAATGCTTATAACAGACAGCCAGTGACCGATTATATCAAAATGGATTATGTTCTCATATAGTCATTTTTCATTAGCAGCAGATTGGATAAGAGCATTGCATTATGGGCCATCACCACTGCAGATATGAAAACTACTTACAGAACAATGTGCATTATGCACGATACTTTTTTGTAAAACAACATGCATTATGCAACTCAGAACAGTGATATTGCTGCATGTCACATGATACCATGTTGATGGAGAGTGTCATTCCAGTTATAATCGTGGAAATAAATACCGTTATTTTGCTTTTAAATCCAATTTTGTGTAAAAATCTCTTGCAAATAAAGAAAAGATCACGGCTGTTATTAATTCTGGTTCATTTGTCACATTAGAAATGGAATGTCAAGTTGAGAGCATTGCATTGTGGGATATATATTCTGTGCAGTGAGTATTTAATCACAATCAAAAATGTATGACATGCTCAAATATTGTTTTTTAATACATTCTGATGTGCTGAATAGGCAAAATTGGCAAAAGCTTTTATCCAAAAAGTATTTCACTGCATTAAAAAAACAATGCTTTTTGCAGCCAGATGTTGAGGTTATGGGACTAACACCATGGGACCATGCTGAAACCTTGGGTCATCTGGGTATTCAGTGCATACAAAGAATTTCTAACCAATAATGTTCTGCATAAATAAATAGTATGCTATTCTAAACCACCAAATGTTAGTAGGAAGGAGGGAGTGATGAATTAGACTTTTTTATTAGAACATTATCTGTAGTTTATTTTGCACTTTGAGTAACTTCTCTAAAAAGTTTTGCAAGTAAATGTGTAGGTGTTTCTTCAACTTTGGTGAACTCTATGTCGTAACCTCTATGGGGTTGATTTTTATGAAAACATAATTTTATAATTTCTTTTAAAGATTTTCCATGCCTTCATCATTTATTGTTGCTATTTTAAAAGCCTTTTATGTAAAGATGTTAATGTTTTACCCCTGTCCTTGATCCAGACATTTAATGATAGACTATGAAAATTCATATAATCACTACATGCTCATCAGTGTGAACCAGGGGTGTCCAATCCTGGTTCTGGAGGGTCAGAATCCTGCAGAGTTTAACTCTAACCAGCTCCAACACACTTTCTAGCAGAGATGGTACTATTATTTGGCTATAGCAGGGATCACATGCACCTTGTTAACCAATCACATTAAAGCCTTGATGTAGGCCTAACTGAATTTCAAGAGTTGTTCTGGAGTCAATCACTAGGGCTGTGTCCCAATTCAGAGGCTGCATCCTTCGAAGGCAGGTCAGACTGAGCGTTGTTAACAAAGCAGGTTTCATAAACTGTCTAAATATGTTCACCATGGTCCATTTCTGTATATAACGAAGAGTATACACTATATATTAATCGCATCTTAGTAAGATATGTCAACATTTGAATCACTTTCACACTTGGCATGTTTAAAATGAACCCTGCTGTGATTGTTAGTGCGGTTCAAAGGACAGAATGCTCACGCATACAGTTTTTTTCTAATCATAGTCCCGATGTTGCCCATCATAGTTCAGTACAAGTGTCAGAAAAGCGTCTCCTCGCAGCAGATCTTCGTTTGTGTGTGACGGAGGGATTCCTGCTGCAAAATACCTGTCAAAATACCATAAAGCTATGCACATACAACAAGCACGTTTATCCCAGCACACAGCATTATTTTAGATGTTCAGTAAGTTTCGTCTCAAAATAGGCAATAGTCCTACGCCATAAAAGCCGACCAATCAGGTTGTGAACGTATCCTAATGCCTTTAGCTTCAGTATCTTTTGGTTCAGTGATAAAAATGGCAATCTGAACGCTAAGCAGACCAGGACTAAATGTTTTTTGTTTGTTTTTTTTGGTCCGGACCAAACAAACCAAGCGAACCGAACTACAAGTGTGAACACACCCTTACATTGGTGTCATTATATATTTGAGTAAGCTGAAACCCAATACTCGTTTTTAAAAGAGTAATTCTGCAATTTCTCTCTCAAAAACAAAAAATCCTGTCATCACTGAATTCTGGGGTAGGCAAGGCCATGAAGGATCCATCTGTTGTGTGCTTCATTTCACAGGAAATATTTATTTTGAGAAAATTATTTGTATACATTATTTAAAAATTACAGCTGTCACAAGTGACATTTCCACCACAGAAGAGTTTCACAAACTCTTGATCTGACATCGATTCGAAAGTAGGCCAACATGTCAATTTTTCTTAAGGAAAACAATCTCTCAACTAATGCTATAAAGTATAAAAGGAACCGTAAGTTGGGACATAATATTAAAGGTTAAAATTAACAAAAGAGTCCAAATGATTAAATTCAGTTGCTATTTATTTTAAGGCTAATGAACACTCAAATAAAAACTTTTAACATTTAAGCTTAAAACATTTTAAAATTGCACGTTTTATTTCAACTTTTTAATATTATAATTGTGTTTATAGCCTACTCAAATTCGTTGTTGAAATATAAACAAGTGGTGGCTGTCATTAAAATGTTTTCATGACGGATTTATTTAACATGTTAGTATTTTATTAAGTAAATATATATGCTAATTAAAATTTAATATAGTGCATATATTTAGCAAAATCCTTTCTTTTTTGTAGTTGACTTGACGAGTTTTTCCTGAGGTAACGTTACGTTTTGACATGAGCTGATTTATTGACGTCTTTCCGCGGTTCAAACCCTGATTGGGCAATTACATGAGACACGACACATCACACATTATAGTAAGTTGTACTTTTTCTATCAACATAGGTCTGCCTTCTAACATTCATTCATGTTTACTTCGTGCTTTAACTAGTGAAGCGGAAGTGAGGATCGGTCACGTGCCCCTTGACCTGAAACGCTACAGCGATCTGTCAAAACGGTATTTATTTATTATTTGCATGACTGATATATTTTTAATGCTGAAACTTATCAAGTACAAAGCTAATTGCGATTATTGGATGGAAGGCCCGCTACAAACAATGTTCTGTGATTTTTTGTTTAGTTTTTAGTTCAGTGAGTGTTTTATTCATTTGGAAGTAAATGACAATGATTCTGGGTTTAAATCACTTATTTATTCATATTCTATTTATTACTGCTTTCACTGAAGGCTGAGACTTAGTTTCATATAAAAAAAAGTAACAAAGTGCAAAATTTACAAAAGCTTATAAAATGATCTTGAGATTTAAACATCGATATTGGTTTATCAAAATCAATAGATAGATAGATAGATAGATAGATAGATAGATAGATAGATAGATACTTTATTAATCCTTCACAGAAATTAGATTTGTGTGTATTTAAAGGATTTTATTTTTAAATTATTTTTGTCCTTCATTTTCTAAATCTGTTTATTTTCTCCCAGAGGGGCTTGACAGGGATTAAGGAAGCCAGAAGACCTGTATCATAAATGTGTGTGTGTGTGTGTGTGTGTGTGTGTGTGTGTGTGTGTGTGTGTGTGTGTGTGTGTGTGTGTGTGTGTGTGTGTGTGTGTGTGTGTGTGTGTGTGTGTGTGTGTGTGTGTGTGTGTGTGTGTGTGTGTGTCAGCTTAAGCCATCAGAGACCGGGAAGTATAGTAAAATGCTCAGCTCTCTCTGAAAATCCACAACCTTACAGTTCATACTTCACTCTATCAAAATGACAAAGTATCAGAATTTAACAGTGATGTTCGTAACTTTACTTAACATTTTCATCTTTCTTTCTAGGCCACATGTAGATCATATGTCATACGTTGGGATAATGTAGCTAAAAGGGATTCATTCTGTTATAATGACTAGCTGCCTGAACATTATCCTGACATGACTTTTTTATATTCTGTTTTCTTTCAGTCAGTTCATCAAAAGAGGAACTTGATCACTGCGTTCACTGTTTGTGAAACAACCGTTTTTTTCACACAAACCTTTGGAGGTCACTTATCTGCTAATGTGTGTGTGACGACAGCTGCCTAGCAGTTAGCGGTGTAATCCTGCCTGCTCATGCTGTCTGTGGTAAGTCATTAACAAGCTAACGGAACAGATTTCTCTCCGGCACGAGGCAGCAGCTACGCATGCTATCAACATTTTAGCTCACAGATTGAGGACACACGTCTCTTATTCAGCAGCTGGATTTTACCACACCTTTACGCCCATAACATACATGTTCTCTCATCATTCTGTGGCCATTTGGAGCAACTAGCACATAGAGTCTTATAACTATAACCGATAATATGGTAAACGCAGGTTGATTAAACTGAGAAAATAGCACTAAAATTATACTGTCATTCCAAAATGATCATAAATTTGATATTCAGGGAATACAAAAGCACTATAAGCACTTTGAAGATGCTCTAAGTTGTTTTGTGTAATAAAAGTGGAAAAAAATGATGTAAAATGTGATCATGAATGAACCAGGAATGTTTTCCAAACCCACTATCAGCAGCTTCACTTTTATAATAAAGCTATATATCATATCATATTTATATATCAGCTTTATAATATTTTAATATCTTCATGCTTTATAGTCATATTTAGCAGATTAGAGCTGAGTGATAATATAGTTTACATTTTGCGATGATACAAGCAATCAACAGTTGCTATACATTGTATATATTGCTTTATGTGAGTATACCGGATAAAGTTGGACATACATAAACTATAATCAACTTTATATAAAGAGCTGTGCGAGAATATAGTCACTTTTTTTGATTAAATAAAAAAATAGGCAGTAGAGATTAGCTATATAGTATTTATTGGTTTATGTAAGTGTACTGTATATGCAAGGATTTAATTTTATCCAACTTTATATATAGAGCTGTGCGATAATACAGTTTACAGTTTGCAATGATATAAACAATCATGCCAATATTTCCTGTATAGAACGCAGGTAAACTAGGATGTACTATATATTAAGCTTTTAATATATCACGGAGATATCACAATATATATATTGTATTGTATGTATTTATTTATTTTTTTACAGTAAAATCTGGCAGCTGTAGTAGCCTGAAATGTACCAGAAAAAACGATTATGTTTCAGGCATTATGGGGTGGAATTTTTAACTGCCCATTTTTCATATTTGATACTTGTTTAAGTAATTTTTTTACTGTAAAAATGTATACATGGTTGTATACTCATTTTAATTACAAATTAAATGTGGCTTTTTTCCCCTTGAAAATTGCTGACATAATTTACATTGAAAAGCTAAATCATTGTCTGTTTACAAACACGCCATTAAGCTATAAATCCTGCGTATCTACCGCGTCTTAGGCCCAAAAGGCATTAACATCATAAGTGTTTGTCCCCTATTATATATTTCCAGCACAAGCCATCTGTTCAGTCTTGCACAAACATACACACAGAATATGTATGGTGTCCTACCCGTCTGTGGGAAGGCAGTCGTCCTCTTGGGTGCTGCAGAGCTCCACGCTGCCCAGGCCTGGGATGATAATAGGGGGCAGAGAGGGGCAGGTCCCACAGCACTGCCCCTCCACAGGCCCCATCGGGGGGCACCGTCCTTCCAGCGCGAAGCCCGAGAGCACACTGCACAATGAAGGCCTGCAACCCTAGGCTTAATGACAGGGCACAATAGGAAAAACACTGCAAGCTGATACTCCAATCGAGCACTGAAGTGTCACAGAACATCAAGCAGTCATGTCCCTCTGATTGCCTTACTGTCTTTATCCTAAACTCCTCTCCTGTCCCCTCTCTCTCTCTCTCTCTCTTTCCTCCTGAGCAGAGGAGAAAGGCTTTATAGAAGAGCTGGATTAGTGTCTGTGTCGATTAGTATGGCGGGGCCGGTGACGTAAGGTTATGATCCGGCCTGGCACACGCTCCAGGTGTGCACTCACTAGTGTGGATCTTATGTCGGCCCGATGCTACCTATAACTTCAGAATTGGCTTTCTTAAACATGCATTTCACTCTGTGCGATTTTATCAGATGAAAATATCCATCTCACCAGATCTGGACTGTTCTAAGTAATAAGTTGCATTTAGGTTGCGAGGGGTTAGATATATATAGCTTGAGATCAGGCATTTGTCCCTACACTTACACTGATTAGATGAGTGCCAGTGCGCACTAATCCGAAACAAACACTTCTTAACTGGCCTGGAAGCATTTTAAGACCCCCAGACTAAACCTGGTTCCCGAACCAACCAGATATTATAAGTGTGTAGACTAAAGCGATTTATTAGCAGTAATCAGACAACTTTGCTTTTGATCAGAAATGCTGTGCCACTTCCTTTACGATAGCTTTTTTAAATATTCAGCTCAAAACAAAAATAGCAGCAGAACTAAACCGGAATAGTTTCGACATAAACAGGCTTGACATAGTTTTGAGGGTGTAGAGGTTCGTCATTGCAGATTCAGCTGACTAAATACTTACGTTTTTCCAGGATTACTAATTATTACCATGAATCACTAGTAGCATGAATTATGATAATACTTAGTTTTTCTGGAGCTTTTTCTCTAGTTGAATTATAAAGAATTATGAAGAATCACTTCATGCTGGTTTCGTTGCTGTATTTCTTGAACCAGTGTTCAAACATTTGGGGTTGGCAAGATATTTTTCTAAATGCTTTTGAAAGTGTCTCTTATGCTTTAGGGCTGCGTTCATAATAAATACAGTAAACGCACTAATGTTATGAAATATTATTACAATTTCAAATAACTGTTTTCTATTTGAATATATTGTTTATAATATTTATAATATTTGAATATATAATTTAAAATGTAGGCTAAGTTATTCCTATGATGTAAAGCTGAATTTTCAGCATCTCCAGTCTTCAGTGTCACATGACCCTTCAGAAATCATTCTAATATGCTGATTTGCTGCTAAAAAAAAACATTATTATCAACTTTTATCAATTATTATCAATTGTGCTCAAGAGCTTGTGTGTGTTAGTGTGTTAGCAGCTCCGATTACCTCACACAGACACACACTGAAAATTTCAAAAACTTTGAGCCTTTTATGTTCAAACCGGAGTCAGAAAATGATAGAGAGACTGAAGAAGAAGTGACAACATGTAGAATGCAACAGGACGTTTCTGAATGGTTAGTTGATAAATTTATATTGCTGATGTGGAGTTAACTATCCTCTAGTCATTGATTAGCGTATTCTGTCATGATAATCTATAAATCTATATTCTCGGGGGTGGGGTTTATGTAAATTTTAGGGTTGATGATGTCACTAACCCGGGAGGAATGTCGTGTTGTCCCTGACAGACGTTTGTTGTAGTCCTTAAAAAACGATTTCTTCAAAAGCAAATATCTTCCTTTCCTTTAACTTTGAGCGATGTAACTTTTTAATGTTGTTTATGCTCAAACAGCAACATTAAAAAGTGAAATCATAATCAACCTTTTAATGAGATTGCGTGTGCCTGGACCCTGATGAGGTTAGATCGCCCCTGGTGAAAACAGTTCACTTGTCTTGAATAAAGGTGACTTGACTTGTCGTGCCTGTCCACACACAAGTAGCCTAAAACAATTTTTTTAAAAAGTAATTTATGATATGATCATGATAATATCATGACATGTGGAAACACATTTATCGAAATTACACAAACGCATTTGCATGCACAGTATTGCCACATAATGTGACTCACAGGTTTTGGAAATATTTTTATTCTGTTGAAAGAGGTTGTGTGTTTGGTTCGTGCCATATTCTGCCATTTATAATTGCCATTTCAGCCGTTATTTGGAAAATGTTTTGAGTGGACACAGAAACTGGATGATTAGTGATGTCCACCAGAAGCTGCCAAATTACCTCATCTTTCTGATGTTAACAAAATATTCTGCGCAAGAACCAGCTGATTGCTGCATGTGAAGGCCATCCGTCTTTCCATCTGTCATAATCTCTCCCAAAATAGCCTTCAGCCCGTTGCAGAAGCACGTAAATCACTCTCTCTTTGCTCATGTGTGTCATTTCTCTATTCAGCTGGAAGGAATGGATAATATACTTTTATAATGTTCTCTGAATGGGAACAAATCATGGTGTCCTGCTACCTGTGACCAGGAGGAGGCGCCGATGTCCGTATGATTCTCCTGCATAATCAGCACAGAAGTTAAAATACAGTAGGCTACATGTCTTAAAGGACTAGTTCACCCCAGAATGAAAATTTCCTGATAATTTACTCACCCCCATGTCATCCAAGATTTTCATGTCTTCCTTTCTTCAGTCGGAAAGAAATTAAGGTTTTTGAGGAAAACATTACTGGATTTTTCTCCATATAGTATAGTGGACTTCAACAGGGACCAATGGGTTGCACCGTTCCCACCTGATGGACGATACAATGAGTGAAAGAAATCCCACACATTCCCAATGAAATACAGTAGCTACCAAAGCCATGTATATGGAGGTCTGGCTCTTTTGACACCCAGAAAACACTAGTATCGCAATAGCAGTGCACTGGAAATGAGGAATAAGGGTTTTATCTAGCGAAACGATCAGTCATTTTCCACAAAAAAAACCAAAAACATTTATATAACTACAACTTTAACAACATAACAACTTTATTTAACTACAAATGCTCGTCTTACACTATAGTTCTGTGATGCACATCCACGACTTCACGAGTGACGTAATCACGTTGGAAAGGTCAATACCTTTTCCGGTCAATATGACAGGAAAAGTTAGGATAGGACAAAAAAAATCCATTTAATTTTCTCCTCCAACTTCAAAATCGTCTGACATCATTGTTTTACCTTTTTTTTTTTTACGGGCATTTGACTTAGTCTTTGCACGTTCGCTTTGTAAACACTGGGTCGGTACTTCCGCCTACATCACGTGTGACCTTTCCAACGTGATTATGTAATGCGTAGCGCATCGCAGAGCTAGTGCAAGATGAGCATTTGTGGTTAAAAAGTATATACATTTAAATTTCCTTTTTTAAAAATGGCTGATGGTTTGGCTAAATAAGACCCTTATTCCTCGGCTGGGATCGTGTTGAGACTTTGAAGCTGCACTGAAACTGACATCTGGACCTTCAACCCATTGGTTCCCATTGAAGTCCACTATACTATATGGAGAAAAATCCTGGAATGTTTTCCTCAAAAACGTCTCGGTTACGTATGTAACCCTAGTTCCCTGATAGGGAACGAGACGCTGCGTCAAACGCTGAGGGAACGCCCCTGCGTTGTGCATCATGAAGCACGTATGGAATCAGCCCAATGGAGAGATGGAACGTCATAGGCGGGTGACGTCATTGACCAGGAAACTATAAAGCACCCCAAAAACACAAGCGCATCAGCATCTGATAGGCCTGAAAGAAGCGCTAACGGGAATGCCGGGAGTATGGCGGAACGACACAGCGTCTCATTCCCTATCAGGGAACTTGGGTTACATACGTAATCGAGACGTTCCCTTTCAAGGGAACTTCGAGCTGCGTCAAACGCTGTGGGAACGCGAATACCCATGTCGCCATAGGACCAAGTGACCGTCATGTGAGAACTAGCGCAGGGGTAGAGCTTAAGTCTAGGTCATAGAACTTAATAAAAGTATGCGGTGAAGACCATCCAGCCGCATCACAAACATCACTCAGGAAAACTCCTGACAATAAAGCTTTAGAAGCAGCCATACTCCTGGTAGAGTGGGCTCGTACAGCCAAAGGTGAAGGCTGACCAGCCGACTCATAAGCAAGTGAGATAGCCTCGACCACACACTTGCTCATTCTTTGTTTAGACGCGGGACACCCTTTCCTAGGTGGCCCAAAACACACAAATAGTTGTTCTCATTTCCTCCACAGGGCAGCTCTGTGGACATAAGCGTCTAACACCCTAACAGGGCAGAGTAAATTAAGTTTCTCCTGGTCTGACGACAAAACTGGAGGAGGACAGAAAGCCTGCAGAACTGTAGGTCTAACAACATTAGTAGGGACCTTGGGAAAGTAACATAGTCTAGGATGCAGAAAAGCCTTAACCATGCCAGGCGAAAATTCCAGGCACGAGGGTGAAACCGACAAAGCCTGCAAATTTCCGATTCTTCTAGTGAGGAGATAGCAAGAAGAAAGATAGTTTTAAAAGTGAGAAACTTCTCAGGAACTTCTTCGATAGGTTCAAAGGGAGCTAGGGAAAGACCTTCTAATACAACGGCCAGATCCCAGGTCGGCACCCTCGTACGAACTGCTGGCCTCAGCCTCAAAGTGCCACGAAGGAAACGAGTTATAAGCGGATGTCTCCCAAGAGAAACTCCACTGAAAGGGACGTGGTAAGCAGCTAGTGCCGCCACATACACCTTTAGTGTGGAGGGGGATAACCCTGTGGAGAAGCGCTCCTGCAGGAATTCCAGCACTGCACCCACTGGGCAGTTAACCCTCTGAGGTCTAAGGGTTTTTTGGGGTCCTTGAGGTGTTCTGACATGCTCTGACATTTGTGCTTTTTTCAGTTATTTATAAACATGTTAATGGCAAAGGTGTAAATTCTCTCTATATAGCACAAACGGGGCTACCGTAATATGTGAGCAACATGTATGTACATGTTTGTATTTTTGAGAGAATATTGCTTATGCATGGTTATTTTGAAAAAACTAAAACTTAAAGTGTCTGAAATAAGGCCACAAAACACATACTAAATATGTGTCCACAAGACTTTTGACTAATGAGTGTTGTTGCCTAGAATTTTTGCTTCAAAATGATCTGAAAATCATCCTGCCTAATCATTTACACAAAACAATACATTGATTTAAATTTTATTAGACACCTTTTGTTTGGAAAGGCAATATGCGTGGAGGCGTGTTCACACCTGAGAAGACAAAGGCCGGATAATGTGCCGCATAATGAGCTGCATATTAATTAGCCCTTTCACACAGGTGTGTCACAGGATCCCAAAGAATGCAAGGACAAAAGAAATTATCTATATATACATATTTTACAATTATAAATTGTAACCAATTACAAATAGGTTACAATTACAACAACAATTACAATTTTAAAAATATTTCAAGTGTATTTCTTTGTAAAAAGTATACATTTTATCATACGTATTAAAAAAGGTAAGGATTCATTAGTTTGAATATTGGAACAAACACTATAATAACATCTTAGTTGATAATTCAATATACCTACTTTATTTTTGACAAAACATCATACTATAGTATATTTAACTTTGAGCAGAAATTGGTGAACAAAAGCGTACCTATTTAATGTGACAGTAGTCTTTTTTTTACAGTCAAAACTTTATAATCTATCCAAAACTAATCACAAAATCTTGTCTAAACATTCATATTTAGTCTGTAACATATTGTGTATGATATATTAGTATATACATGTAAATTTGCAGCTTGTTGCTTATACAGACATTTTATTTCAACATATTTCAGTCTATTTTTACTCATCTTAGTAGGCTATAGCAATATAGTTTGGATGTGTTCATGTAAACATAACGTTTACTAATGTAGGTGCCAGAGTGAATGAACGGCACAGACACGCACTGTATAACTGTAGTAAACAAAGCGCGTGCGCCTGTGCCGTTCATTCATCATTTAGCCTACACACAGACACGCAATTCATATTTAAACAGTCTTTTTGCGGTTTACAGTCAGACACTATTCAATATCGCGATTAGAACAAAGCACTTAAAGGTGCCTTATGTCAAAAAATCAATTCATACTCCACATATTCCATACCAAATGGGGGCAGTATACCTCCAGAAAGTTGGCCTACTCTAGTCTGTTTTTTAGTTTCAGGTTGTTAATCTTCTAAAATCGTCAAATAGTCCGCTTTGTCCCGCCAAAGCCTAATTTGATCGGTGAGGGATGTAGAATAGAATGACTGCTGCCGCTGCGCTTGACAGGGCGCATTACGAGCATAGAGAGAGAGAGAGAGAGAGAGAGAGAGAGAGAGAGAGAGAGAGAGAGAGAGAGAGCTCGGCCGCGCACTCTCACGTCTACAAACAACACGAGCGGTCCTGCTCTCTCTCCCTCGCGCATATTAATCAAATCAATTGACTACTATAGACCGCAGTTTCACGTGGAGCATTTGGAGATTTTTAGAGATTAAAGAGATACAAGCCGTGCGAGTTATTCGTGTGTTGCAGTTTGGCTGGTGGTTATGTATGTTGCCCGCATACCGCCTCCCATGGCCGAAACTGGTATTAGACACCGGCAGGGCCGGGGCTAGTAATTTAGCATGCTAATTCAGGTTTATATCTCGGCAGCACTATAACTTGTCATTTTTTTAATGACATCATTGCACTTATTTCTTCTCATTCTTCTGATACGTGTAGCTCATTTTTTGGATATTTTTACCTCAATTTTAACATATGTCACCTTTAAGAATAAATGACTTACTACATCAGCTGCATCCGTTGCTCCTCGAAATGAAACTACCAGCACTTCTGGTACATTTTCCAGGGTTATTAGATAGTATTATTCCTCACAGCGAAAGGATATGCTGTGTACACAGCTGTACAAGATACTTACTAAACACAATGTGTTTTATAATCCAGCTGGTGGGCGTTGGCATGTTTGAATGGCTTGCCTTAGATCATTTGTGTTTGAATACCGCGCGCTCTCCGTGGGCGTGGCACATTAACGCATAATTAGGTATAATGAGCTGGAAAGAAAAATACTGACATCTCTCTCTTCTCATACAGATTACATAAACTGAGAATATTTGTTTTTTATATAAATTAATTCATTTAAAAGAAGAGAGTTCAGAGAAGCTTCATTATGGAAAAACACTCGTGTCTGTATGACAATTATTCGCGGAATTACAGTTAATTTTCGGACGCCTTTCAGAATGGACTTAACTGACAGAGAGAAGGCAGAACGCGCATCATGTTTGTTTTTCTTTATTTGGCGAAAAGCACAACACTTTGTTTTTATTATGAGTATCCACAAAAAAAATAGACACTTATCAGGATCTAATGATGTACAACACTTAATATGTAAGATCAAAATCAACAGAGTATTTTGAGTTTCTTTTGCACTGATAAGAAAAAAAAACGAGGGGCGCGATAGCCAACCTCAGAGGGTTAACTGGGTCCTGCAGGTGTTCTCCACACCAAGAAGTGAAAAGTTTCCACTTCAAGGCATAAAGCTTCCTCCTGGATGGAGCTCTGGAGTGAAGAATGGTCTCAACAACCTCGGTTGAAAGACCTGAATTTATGAGCTGGGCCCCCTCAGAGGCCAAGCCCACAGTTTCCACAATTCTGGGCGGGGGTGAAATATCGTGCCGCCCGCCTGAGAGAGTAGATCCCTCCTGACCGGGAGCTCCAAAGGAGGGCCGTCCAGGAGAGAAATCAGGTCCGCAAACCATACTAGGGAAGGCCAGAACGGGGCTACTAGTAGAAGGCTGACCCCGTCCCGGCGAACCCTCTCCAGAACTCCTGGTAGCAGAGCAATCGGGGGAAAGGCGTACAGACGTGACCTCGGCCACGGCTGCACCATAGCGTCCAACCCCAGAGGGGCTGGATGACTGATGGAGAACCACAGATGACAATGCATGGTCTCCTTGGAAGCGAATAGGTCCACCTCGGCGCGACCGAAACTCAACCAAAGGAGCTCCACCACCTTGGGTGGAGTCTCCATTCCCCCGGCCTCGGCCCCTGCCTCGACAGGGAGTCTGCTACCACATTCAAATACCCAGGAAGATACATTGCTTTCAGTGATAGTAACTTCCCTTGGGACCACAGGAGGATCTGACGGGCCAACTTGTAAAGCCGGCGAGACCGCAGGCCCCCTTGATGATTTATATAAGAGACCACCGACGTGTTGTCTGACTGAACTAACACATGATGACCTCTCAGGTCTGCTAGGAAGTGTTTCAGAGCCTGAAACACCGCCAACATCTTTAGACAATTTATATGCCATGATAGATGATGGTCCTGCCACAGACCTTGGGCTGGACGACCACTCATGACCGCCCCCCACCCTGTGAGGGAAGCATCCATCGTTAGCGTTACGCGACGACAAAGAGCCCCCAGCACAGGACCTTTGGATAGGAACCAAGTTTCTTTCCACATGACCAGAGCACGAAGGCAGCGCCGCGTGACTTTGATTGTGCGGAGTAGATTTCCCCTGGGGGAGAATCCCTTGGTCCTGAGCCACCACTGCAGTGGTCTCATGTACAACAGGCCGCAAGGTATAACGTTGGACGCTGCTGCCATCATACCCAACAGTCTCTGAAACTGCTTTACAGTGAGTAGCTGGCCTAGCTTTACTTGTTTCACAGCTGAGAGAATCGAAGCGATGCTGGTCGGAGAGAGTCGCGCCCGCATCGAAACCGAATCCCAAACGACACCCAGAAAAGTGGTCTTCTGAGAAGGAGATAAAACACTTTATCTCCTTAGAGGCTTGGTGGGTTATGCCGGTGCCTTAAAAGATGATGCAGCCTCGGAAGAGAGATGGCTCGCAAGCGTCTCTTCTACCCGAGGCATAGAACCGTACCCATAAGCTTTAGCCCCCACAATATTTGAGTATGTTGAAGTCTGGGGACTAAAAACTCTATATGAAACCGGTTTTCTCCACGATTTCGACACCTCAGTGTGGAGATCGTGGAAAAACGGCAGGCACCGGCGTGGAGGTTGTACTCGTGACGGCAAAAATCTCTCATCTAATTTTGATTTTGATACAGACTCCTGCTTAGCCACTGGCCATTCAATATTAAGTTTTTCAACAGCTCTTGTTAAAACCTCCATTAGCTCGTCACTTTCGGGAGTGTAAGGTGGCGAGTCCTCCACATTTCCTGCAATACTAACAACATCCAGCTCCTCAGAACTGGATAGTTGCAATACTGGTGCCTCAGCCCGAGCGGAAGAAACCGCAGAGCGTGCTTCCGAACCCGGAGCTGAGGCACTGGATCTCACAGGTGAAGGGAGAGATAAGGCAGAGCCCGTCTCTAACCCCGCTGAGAGATCCATCTGCGATCCCCACGATAAGCGCCGCCGCTCTGCGTCGGCAGAAGCGGGACCCGAACCGCGGGGAGCGCGCACCGAACCGCCCTCCTCGAAGAGCGCCCGGCGGGAGCGGAGCGTCCTTAGTGGCAGACGCTCGCAATGCTCACAATCAGCTCCCTCGAGAGCTGACTGGGCATGCTGCACTCCCAAACAAGCAACACAAAGAACGTGTGTATCCCCACTCGTTAGATAGCGCGAGCAGGGAGGGACACACTTCCTAAACTGCTGTTCGTTCGCCATAATCTCTCTTAATATATATATATATATATATATATATATATATATATATATATATATATATATATATATATATATATATAATTGTTTGTGTGTTGCAGAGTATGTAAAGACAGACAATATTCACACAGGGACAGATTCACATAGAGCTTCCATACGTGCTTCATGACGCACAACGCAGGGGCGGTCCCACTCTTAATTTCATTTCGACTGAAGAAAGAAAGACATGAACATCTTGGATGACGTAGGGGTGAGTAAATTATCAGGAAATTTTAATTCTGAAGTGAACTACTCCTCTAAAGGGTTAATTCAGCCAATAAATAAAATTCTGTCATTATTTACTCACCCTCATGTCAATCCAATTGGTCAATAACATTCTTCAAAATATCTTCTTTTGGAAATCATACAGGTTGACTTCCAAAAGAAGATATTTTGAATAATGTTATTGACCAATTTTGGTAACCAGTGACTTTAAATGTATGGACAAAAATAACAACAACACTGAGACATTTCTCAAAATATCTCTCAATAGCCTTTATAAATAAAAGGGCGTTTCTGAGTTTGCTGAGATGGTTTATGCGGTGCAGTGTGTCTCCAGCTACAGCATTGGGACTGGCTGTGTGGTTGTTGCCATGGTAACCAGCAGGAGGAGCAGTTGAAGAGGAGAAGCGCTGTGCCATAAAAACACCTTCGGTCTCATGTATGATTCTCATAATTGACATTCACTGTAATTGGACTGTTGAAAGGGCAAAGATGATGTTGGACGATAGATTGCTTGAGGAATATATGGATGCGGATGCTCTGTGTATTTCTGCTGAGGACTTATAATTAAGTTGCTTATGGATAGAAACGAGAAATAGATTCTTGCCACGATCATTTCTAGTGCACTGCAATTGCGATACTTGTGTCTTCTGGGTGTCAAAAGAGCCCGACCTCAAGATATATGGCTTTGGTTGCTCTTTCTTGTTAAACAGAAATGTAAAAAAAACCTAGTGCTGTCAAATCGATTAATCATGATAAATCGCATCTAACATAAAACTTTGTAAATATATAATATATAACATGTGTATGTATGTATATATATATATATATATATATATATATATATATATATATATATATATATATATATACATGTATTCATACACACTTTACAAACATTTATGTTAGATGTGACATCTATTTGACAGCACTAAAAAAACTAATAAAAATTACTAATTAAAATTACTGAATATTAAACTAATATTACAATAAAAAAACTTTCAAAATACTTATATAAATACTAATAAATACTAATAACACTAAAATAACATTTAATCAATATTGAATATTTTATTGGAATTGCTCATTTTTAGACCCTAACATTTAGATTTTCTTTGCAGTTGTCTAACACTTGATTAATCTTCAAAACCAATAATAATTTAATAACACTGTTTAATGTCAATTTTAGCTAATCCCAAAATGAATATCCATTTTTGTAATGTTGTAATGTTCTAAATTTAAACAATTGATTTTAGATGTAGTTAAATATTAAATAGTATTATTTAATGGATTAAAGTCATTTAACAATGAGCAATACATTTGTTATTGTCTTATTGAACAATGATGAATTTATTGTCTGAATTTAGGACTCTTGATTCAGGAGCTGACCGGGCCAAAATAATAATCAAAACTTTCTTATTTTAAAACCTCTTTCCTAAACCCTAATCCAAAAAAGAAAAGAAAAGAAAAATACAATGAACAAACCTTACTCCCGAACCAAAAACAGAGATCAACCAGTTTACAATAAGCAAAAGTGGCATCTGACTCCTTACTTTCCCAAATCCTCAATATTCACAAAATATTTACAAAACCAGGCAAACAAAATTAAAAAAGCAGTCCAAAATCAGCGTCAGCAAACAGGAAGTGTTAAATACACCAACAAAGTTCCTCAGATACAAACAAAGCAATACTCACAGTCTCTAACACTCTTACCACATTCAAACTCTCCTAACACACACACACACACACTTACACACACACACACACACACACTGCACTATATAATCTAAAACTCTCTCTGCTCAGAACACAAGATCTCTCTAGACGAAGAGATGAAGCATTTTAAAGCACCTTGCACCAGTCAGGACATCATAGCATCAATCAGCATCATATCTAGAACAACAACTGTTCATTTTTAGCTCAAGTTAACTTGGGTCCATTAAATAATATTAACAGACATCTTTGATTGTGTTAATAAAATTAACATTAACTCAGATTACTAAATGTTTTAGAAGTATTATTACATTATTAAAGGTAGGGTAGGCAATTTCAGAGAGGCTAGCAATAGCAAGCTAGCTTAGAAAGCATTAGATCCCTTCAGAGCGTCTCCAAAGCCACTCCTCCTCCAAAACACATGATCTCTCACAGCATAGTCTGCAAAGCATCACGAGAGACGGCGTTAAATTACCTAATTTCTCAAAACACATAACATTACTATAATAATGAACATAAACAACTTCCAGAGCTCTGACTTGCACCACCTGACTGCTGCAGATTCAGATCAGCGTTGATAGTGTTGACATAGAAACGCATAAATACGATGACACGGGTTGTCATGTCGTAATTATGGTTATTACATGGCATGAACGCAGCATAATATAGTTGTTTTGGTTCAGGAGGAACTGTAAAAGTTGGCTTCTGTTTGTTTGCAGAATACAATTCGGACTGAATGCAATGATTGGACAAACATTTTTTTTGTTCCTGAGACTTCCACAGAAGATATTTGTACATTGTTTAATATTTAGACCACTACTTCTACTATACTCCAAAAAGTTTTGTTATACTGGTTTCAACCAGTATAACAAAAAGTGTTATTGCCTACCCAACCTTTAACTATTAACTAATGATAACAAATCGAGCCTTATTGCAAAAAGTAATACCGACAAATGAATGTAGTATTTTATTATAAATAATTTATAGGAAAATAATGATTGCATCCAGTGAGAAACTATCAGTGATGAGACTTGTAGATGTCTGACTGTTGTTGCACAGCTTCAGCTACACTGACACAGCAGAAATACACTGAGAGAGAGAGACGGAGAGAGAGAGAGAGAGAGAGAGAGAGAGAAAGAGAGAGAGAGAGAGAGAGAGAGAGAGAGAGAGAGAGAGAGAGAGAGGCGGAGCGTGTGCATGCCGTCACTGTGAACGAGTTCCCTCCCTTCTGCTTCTCTTTCTCCCGTCCTCAAACACACTCAGACCCTCCAGTCCAGCAAACTGTCTCTCTCACACACTCACACACAGCCACAAGAGAACGTCTGTGATCCGTTGATCTGCTCTCTACACCAGCGAAGGGAAAAGGTGACACATTTGTGTACCGCTCTCATGCAGATCTTCACACTTCCTCTCCTCCTCATCCTCGGGGTGAGGAGCGGATTCGGGACCCCTCTGACATCGACTGAGGCCCCCAGCGTGTCCCCGGACCCCTGCGAGGGCAGGCCGTGTCTGAACGGGGGCGTCTGTAGTCGGGTGGGAGAGATGGACGAGAGTCCGAGCACACAGATGCAGTCAGACTTCTGGGCTTATACATGCGTCTGCAGCCAGGGCTTCACTGGACACAACTGTGAGGTGAGAGTGTGAACTTCATCCACTGGACGCCTCTGTGTGCTGCTCGTGTTATATTGTGTGATAAGCATTTATAAAGACATATATATGTCTGTCAACGGTCTGCAAGAGATCATGTGCTTCTGTGCGATGTTTCTGTGCTGCGTTGCTGTGGCAACAGATAGGCAGGAGAGGAGAGGCGGCTGTGCATTTGTGTGTGTGTGTGTGTGTGTGTGTTAGAGGTAAAGATCACAGCATGTCTCTATGTCTTGCAGTTATATATGGTCTGCAGTGTGTTTCTACACAAAGGCAGCAAAATCATTCTCAGTCACTTTGCAAGTATGCAGCGTTGACCTCATTGCATGCATTCTGTTTTATAACAAACCACTACGGGACACTGAGTCTTTCTGTGATGGGTGATGCAAGCCTTTTTTGAACCTCTAGTCAAGTGCATTGTGGTGCAATTATGGTCCACACTGGATCTATAAGGAACATAGAGATACACTGCAAAAAAAAAACAATACATCTCTTGTTTTACTGTAAAATATATACTTAAAACAAAAATTTACTTTAAAATTATAAAAAATAATGTACGTGCAAAATTGTTTTCAAAGAAACAATTGTTTCCCATTTTGTAAGATTGTTTATCCTGTTTATATAAAAAAAAACAATCTCCAAATGTTGTTAGTTTTATGCTTAAAACAAAAAATAAAGTGTTCCCCTTCGAAAGGGACCTCTAACCTTCAGACGATAAGTGGATCACATGTTCTCTAGACGCCCCTTTATACTTCCGGGTCGCACTAGTAGTGACGTCATAGGCTGTCGCCGGTCAATACGGTTGCCGTGATTGGATAAGCTTTCAGACACCGGTTCACGTGTCATAACCCCAATAGCGTCATCGACCCAGTGTCTCGTTCCCTGTTCTTAGTCGTAACCCAGACGTTTTCTAATGAGATACAGTGTAATATATATTTTATGAATACAATTTTCTTTATAAGTAGATAGTAATTATTAGGAATATTATTGTCATATATCCTAATTTCAGTTATATCATTATTGCTAACTAAAACCATTAAAAAAACATTACGTTACTTGAAATAAAATAAAATATAAAAAAACGTACACTTATTTTAATTCAGCTAGTTTCCGATTTCTCGTTTTCAATTAGTTTAAGCTGAAGGACTAAACTAATGAATATGAAAAATATGAAATATTATATAAACTTTTTTTAATTAATGAAAATGACAAAAACACAAAATAAATCTAAAATCCAAATTAAACTGAAAACAGAAAATATTAAATAAAACCTAATTCAAAATATTAACAAACTCTAATAGTTTATCAATGATACCATATACAGTATATTACATTTTATATATTGATTTTTTTTTTTTTTAGTTCATGTACTAAGATGTACTTAAACGGCCTTAAAGTGTAACTTTGCACATTTTCAAACCTTATTTGTATTGTTACAATGTTGGTAGTAAATGTAAATGTTTACTCATTCTCTGTGCTATTTGTACTGAGATATGACAGCTCCAGGGCTTTTGTGAAAAATATAGATTGTATGTCCCAGCCCGCAGACAGTCGGATCGACAGAGGGTTATTAACAGAACGGTTATTGTTAGAGAAGGTTTAGCACTGAAACATGCATTTTACTTTGTCTCCTCTTTAAACAGCATTATAGTAAAAATTGAACACTATGTCAACAGCTTTCTTACCTTACTGCCTTTAGCCACTGCGTGCTGGATCCTTCACTGAACCGAAAGCAACTCTCTCCCACTAAACTTTGCTCTTTGAATTCTTGCACCCCGGAAAAATACAATTCTACACCATTGAAACTAAATGTTTGCTAAGAAGTATTTCCTACTAAAGCAAGGTGGTATTTTACTGGTCAAGCTTCTCCATAGCAGACTGGTGTGAGTGGCCTTGGACGGCAACATGCCCAGTACATTATAGATGTTGAAGTTTTCCTGCTTATTTGGCAAAAGTGAAGACAACAGCCTTTCTTCTCTGTTTAGTCAGGTTACTGCATAGGCAGCCAAGTTTGATTAAAAGCCCATTTTTGCCAGCGGTGAAATATCCTTTTAAGGAAAGGGTGAGGGGCTTTTGTTTTAAAGTATTAGCAACAAATGTGTTGTTTATTGGCTGTAGACGCACATCAGAGTTAATGCACTAATGGGAACAAAGCCTGAATGTGAGTAGCACAGCTAGACACCATCATGGCCTCTGACCTAAATCACTGCAAAGCTTTACTGGATCCAAGAGATCTAAGAGCTGTGTGTGTGCACATGCATATGCACTGAACAACAGGTGGCACACAGGTTATGAAATTGCGTGCGGCTGTGTCTCATTTGTGTTTGCATGTCGATCTTGTCTACTCTTAAGATGCAGTTTTCTACATGGTGAGACAGGCATCAATGCGCACTGTCCTTTCCTCAACCTTAGTTAAAGCTTGTGTCTAAACCTGTGTCCTGTGACGTCATACTGCTAATTTACATCTCCCCCAAAGGATGCTGCTGCGTGATTGGTGTATGGCACTGGCAAGATTAACTGTGATTGGTCGAAGAGGCCTGAAGTCATTGTGATGTCACTCAGTGTTCCATTTCTCCAGGCAAGGCTGGTGTTCTTCAGAGACAGCCTTTTTCCCAAACTTTAAACAGTAACTGCTGCTGACGTGATGCAGCAGAATCTTATATTTGACTGTTATGATGAAATAAATAGATGAACTGGAATGATTTGATATAAGTTAGCAGCCTGCCCTTGAGGATCTCACTTCTTCACCTCAGTCTCAGGTGTAGTGCAGCGGCTGACGCAGAGTGATTGTGCAAGAATCACATGTCCTTTCTGAAAACTCGTCTTTAAAAGCTAGGTTGGTCTGTGAGGGGAAAATATGTGTTTTTGCATGTACTTTATGCACACACTTCTTTACTACAGTTGCTGGATGCATACTTAGAAACCATAGATATGGTTACTGGTCATATCACAAGGGATGCTTATTTTCAGGGTCATCGTGTTTTTCTTCTCTCCTCTTTGGTCTTTTTGCTTTGATTCCAGCTTGTTAAAGCTGCAATAGGGAATTCATTAATATTAAAGAGAGAGCCTGACTAGCCATTGTTTCTGCAAAGCTTTCATCTTTAAAAATGTAGATTGAAATATAGCAATCTGTGAGCAGTGTTAGTTGCCAGGCTAACAGCTCTGTAGGAGTGTGAGCCTCGTTAAAGAAGATTTAAGGGTAGAAAAATAAGGAGTAAAAGGGGAACTAAAGGGGTAAAGGGAAAGATAGATATTTTAGAGAACATCAAAGGCTCAAACTACATAGAGAGAGGCATTCAGGAGAACAATTAAATCAAATATAAATTAAATTAATAATAAAAAAAAATTGCTGAAAAACTAGTTGTACACAATCTACTACATGCCTTCTGCCCTCTGTTTGATAGTTCATACATTTTTTTAGCTAGTAAATGGCGTCTTTTAAAAAAAAGTCCCCCTTCAGGTTCATGTGTCTATTTGCAGTGAAATCCTTACTGATTTCTATAAAGTAAACATAAGATTTGCTTTTATATTGTCATTAATATTTCAAGATGGACATGTAATGGACTGAAGCAACTTGGGTTTGCATCATTTTTTAGACAGCCATGTTAAAATATGAGAATCAAGTATGATACTTCAGGCTTTTGAGGAACGTTTTTTGATCATTTCTCAGTCATGATTGAATAAGTCTTGCTCCCCAGAATAAAAACTTTTAATTTTGCCATGACATTCGACAAAACTGTCTTCTGATCCACATACGCAAATAAAAATCTGCTTCATAGCAATAATGAGTTGAATATCATTTCATTCGACCTTTAATGTAAGTAAACATAAATCCTTGTAAACATAAATGTTGCTGTAAACAATTTTTTTTTTTTTTTTATGTATTTTGTATTTCTCTATTAATGGTGTCCTCCATCTGCAGGCTGCTTAGTATTCATTCAGACCGTCCTCTGATGTTCAGTGATCAGCCAATCACACTCATATTTCCATTTCATACCTGGCCTTTGATGATATTCATACTGTATGAGTGCGAACATTGTGTGAAAGACACTTTCATTAATTAAAACAATTTCTTTTTTCAAAGAAAGCTGGAGAATTCATTAATTTATGGTCATTACAGAACTGAATGGTGAGGGATGAACTGTCAGATACACTGTCTCTCCCTTTTTCTATTAATAGTCGGATGACAGTGGGCTATCAAGTGTGTGTGTGTGCAGCCTGGTCTCATTGTTAATACGTAGTATTAATACGTAATTTTCAAAGATAGAAAACGTACGTTTTATACGTTTGGATAGATGCTGAAACGTATGATATGGACGTATCTGCAACAATTAAACGTAACAATATTACGTTTTTACAGCTACAAAACGTTAAATATTTACGAATCTTTCATATCATTAAGATATCTGTATAATTTACCCTTTACCGTTTTATAGATAATTGGAAGATCCCTTAACCCTGCTCCCAAACCTAAACATAACGTTACCCATTTTATACAGAATATAAAAAGGACAGAGATGTGTACGTTAGGGAAATGGCAATTTTATTAACAATAGCATTAAAAGATTTTTTTAGCAGCTAATCCTACTCCTACCCCTAAACCTACCCATAACAATTTCTTAAAACTATATAGGCTACAATTATGAAGAAAAACAACATACGTGTAATCACAATAATTTATTTATTGCGAAAATGTCAAAACCGCTACCAAAAGTCGTTCACATGACGATGTGTTGCAGTCACAGTACTCTCTTTCATTATAAAATAGTTTTGAATGAGGTATAGAGCAGCATTTTAATTATTAATCCATGAAAAGGTTAATCCGGCTTCGCTCTGTGTGAAGGCGCGCGCGCTTCTCCATTTCAAATGTAGTTTACCGACTGAAAAACGGCATCATGTCGCAATCTGTGGCGAGAGCCAATGAGCGTTTGTTATCACTCCCGTAAAACATGTCGTAACGCTTCTTGAGGGCGCAATTTTTGAATTTGAATTCATCACGAGCGCGGGACCGTTACCGACTGCGCTGCTGTGATAGCCTGTGTGAAATGAAGATGAAGATCACTCACTGGATAAAGGGCTGAATTTGGATCTGTTTCTTGCAAACGTATGGATTCTAAAGATTTGGATTATATCAAGCTAATAAAATAAAATAAAAAATCTTTTGTGAATTTATGTTGGGTTTTGGTGTATTACTGTTGTATTGGAGAAAACGCATTTTGTGTCTCACTAAATAACGTTAAAATAAATATTACAAAATGGTTAAACGATTAAAGAAGGTTATTTTAAAGTTTTAAAGTGTATTCTTGTTTAACTGCATGTAGGCTAATCCTCCGAAACGAGTTTGCAGGAACAGAGCGAAATGTTATTAGCCTATTTCTTGAGTAACGTTAAACTGCATTTAATAAATGCGACTGAAAACGTAGACCTAATTGATAAGCCATTTGAATGCAATGAAGCCAAAACATTAATGCCACGATTTTAATATGCATAAATAAGAATACGTACAAATATGTACGTTGGTAGAGTTGTTCATACGTAAATAATTTACGTTTTTGTTCTGTTAATACGTAAATATTTTACGTTTTAGTGCTGTAAATACGTCAGTATTATACGTTTCTGTGTGTATAAAACGTAAGTAAATGTACGTATGGTAGAATTACACTTTACGTAAAAATACACACGTATTCTCATGAGATCACGTTGCAGCGTGTGTGCTTTTGTTTTTGAGTGGATTTTTGATTATGCATGTGAAAAAAAGCCATGTTGTCCAGGTCAACAATAAATATCACATGTGCAAGACACTCCAACCTCACTTGAACATTTCTCTTAGCCTGCAAAATGAACAAAAAATGTGTGAAGATATTTTGAACTTTTCTTAATATATAATTTGTAATAAACAATTTTTAACATTAACTAAGTGAAAAGTAAAAAATTTAAAATCAACATAAATTTGAGATTTTTTGTACAATTTTACTTTTTCATAGAAACGTGCAGAAAAAATTGACAATTACATTTAAAAAGTTTTGTGAAAAGACATTTTGTATTTTTCTCAATATATGTAACTTGTAATAAACAATATTTAACAGTAATTTAAGAGAAAATCACTTTTAAAAATCAACATGAATTTGAGATTTATTTTGCACAATTTGGTTTTATTTATATCATAGAAGTTGCAGAATCATAAATTAGGCCTACATAAAAATTCAATCCAAAATAAAAAGTTAAAAATGTGCATTTTTAATATATAAAATTAATATAATAATCTAAGTAAAAAGGTTTAAAAATTAACATGAGTTTGTTCGTTTTTTTTCCTGCAAGTCATATAACTCAAATTCCTAAAACTTCCCATTTTAAATTACAATACCTGATATTTTTAAATAATAATTTTTTCACTCATTTTTATTATATCCTATTGAGGAAGACAAGCTCTGTCTTTTCAAGCTTGCGATCGTGAGTTGTTTTTCAAGTCTAAGGAGAGGTTTCAGCATGATTTGGTTGAAATGTGACCTTTAAAAATAGGGAAAGAGACTAAGTGAAGGAAGTCTTTGCTGAGAGCTGAAGAGTAGTAACCTTTTGGGGTTTTGAGAGGCAGGCTCAAATACTGTCTTAAAAATTAAATATTGTCTTTATAGAATAAACATAAGCTCCAGTGGTCGACGTCTTGAGGTTTGAAAGCTCACAGCTCTTCACATTAGAGGAGGCTGTCTGGTAAAATCCGATGGAAGAAGCCAAAGGTCAAGGATGTATTGATGTCTGTGAGAGCAGGTCTAGTGAGATATCTTGAGGTGGGGATTCAGAGAGATTGTTGTTACTGGAAATGCTTCATTCATTTCTTCTCACTTTGAAGGTATTTTTTCTCATCCATGATCCTTTCTTCTCCCCACACTCAGTGGCGGAACTAGAGTTTTATACATGGGGTGGCCACTGCTACTTTCGGGGGTACACAGTACACACACACACACACACAGTGGAAAAGCTTGTGGAAGGAATTGGGTCACTCTGTTTGTGTCTATAAGTGTTGAACATCCAAAATATTTGCAGAAAACAAAGCTGAAGCACCAAGTAGATAAGATACCCCATGTGTCTGTTATGAACTGCTGCATTTATTTACAAAAAAACTCACATTTACAAAAAAAAAATATATATATATATTTTATTTTATCTTTCATTAGATATAGCAGGCATCAAGCAGACATGTCCTTGAAAAAGTTAAACAATTTTATTGCCCATCAATATAAAATCTTATCCTGGGAAGATTAAATACAACATAATTATTTCTTTATAATAATTCTATTTCTAATTATTTAATTTATAATTATTTTTTTTGTGTTCATTTTTGGGTGAACTATCCTTTTAATCTGGCAAAATCATCTCAACTTAAATTCCTGAATTGGGTATGTGATTGACTGCCTGTGTCTGGTAGATGCTCTGACCTGTTGCTGGTTCTGAAGTCTGACCACACTGACTCTGACTAGCCAGTGGTGATGCAAGGGCTGGGGGGTCTGTTTGCACCTGATCTGCCTGTTAGTCCAGTCATTTTAAGCCAAAATGGGGGTCAACCTTGAACAAATTGCAACAAGCAAACTCAACTGATTTTGTATCCTCAATATGTCCTGAGTAAGGAAAAAAAGTTCCAAAGAATCCCATTTGGGAAAGTTTAGAAAAAAAAAACAAATATAGCCTATTCATTCTTTTTCTTACGAGAATAAGGTAAAAAGTTTAACCTTTAGATATCACCATGAAAATTACTGAGTTGATTACTTACATCAAGACAAAAAAAAATGTATTCCAAGTTTTTTTTAATTGTTTGTTAAGATGGACAAACGGTGCATAATCTAATTACGTATGTGCTAATTTGCAGAAATACCACAACAGATCTAAACATTGGGTTTAGCAGGTGAAAATGTCTTGTTGAATCTTGTTGACACATAACAGTAAAATACTTAATGTTAAGGTCTGAATGGAACCCATTTAGGCTACCCATGAGCATTAATACATAGAGGCAGGAAGAAGTACTTTAGAAACCAGCCTTTTTTAATTATTAATGCGACTGTTTCTGGGGGATGAGTCTAAGGGAAGAACAGGAGACAAGGGTAAGGAGAATGCAGAAGACAAAAGGTAAGTAAAATAAAAAGTGAATCCCCAGAAACCGATTTCGAAACATTCCTCTAATGGGATTCTTAGGGACTTTGTTTCCTTACTCGGGACATAATGAGGATACAAAATTACTTGAGTTTGCTTCTGTTGCAATTTGTTCAACCTTTTTTTTCATAAAATGACTGGACTATGTTTGTGCTTATTTTAAAATAACTCTGATATCTCTCCCTTTCTTATCATGTTTAATTGACCCTGTTTAAAAATATGACAAATTTAAAATATCATTCCAATCATATTCATATTCTAATCATCATCCAGTTACCAACATTTAACTCTTTCTCGCCAGTATAAAAAAAAACGTGGTTTTGCTAATTTTCACTATTTCATGGCACCCCAGAATATTTTGTTGTATGAATATCTGAACATACCAAAAGAAAGAACAAACCCTGTGCTTTTAAAACAAAAACAAAAAAATAATGTTATTCTAGCTTCGTGCGTCTTTTTTTTTAATCATTCCTTAAATGTTGGCAAGTTTCATAAAAAGCAACATGAGCAAAAAGCTGAGGAAAATCACATTTTTATCAAAGACTACATCTAGATAAGATTCATAATGATGATCTAAACACAGTAGATCGAGTCCATCAACAACCTACACCCATAAAGCTTCATAGTCCTATAGTGATCGCATTATGATATCGCTTGTTTCTGCTCTTCTTTGCCTGCGTTTTGATCTCCTATCCTCACATTAGCTAGAACATTTGTACGTATACTGTAACGTACACACGGCAAGGTATGCGTGCATTAGGCCTAATGTAGGCTATTGGGAGCAAACCACCCTGATGCTAAACCTTAAAAGCTTACTTCAAATATGATGTTTTCTTATTCGGTGAAGTTCGGTATCTTGCAACCATCTCTCGTCCTCTGCTCGTCCGTTTGAAAACTGCGCGCGCCCCGCTGCCGGCGAACGTAATTTTTTTTTTTTTAAATCAGCATCAGCAACTGCCAGTAGCAAATAAAAATTTGGGGTGGCACCCGGGGTGGCCAATCGCATGTCAGGGGTGTCCAGTGCCACCCCGGACCCCCCTCTGGCTCCGCCACTGCCCACACTATTTCTACTTCCTTTTCAGCAGCCCTAGTGTTTTTTTGTTGTCATTGTAGTCGTTTTCTCCATCAGTAGACTGTGATGCAGGGAGAGATCCTGTATATCACGTCTTTACAACCCAGATCGTACAGTGTATGTCCCACACAATATCTTATTGGTATTGTATTGGTAAAATATCTTATTGGTTTTCAAATAGAGAAATGCATGTTTTGCTTGTTCAAGGCTTTGTATTAAATGCTTATTTTGAATTTCATATGAGCGTAGAAGATCTATTCTGCCAAGACCAGACATATCAACATTGTCAGATCCATTACCAAGCCAAACACTCAGAGAGTATCATGACAGAAAGAAAGGATATAGCTATATTCCTCATCCTGTCAGTTCGTATTGATGTTTATTGTAATGAGTTAGGGTTGTAAGGGTCTGAGTACTGGTGGTTTTAGGAGTTGAGTGATAATGTATTGGTTTTGATCAAGTAAATAAAACAATAACTCACTAGAAGTAGCTCAGCATCATTTTTTAAATGAATTAGAGAATTTGTTCTGAACACAAACGTACCATTTCATGTCAGTTAAAAAAAAAAAAATCAATACATTATCACTCAACTCTAAAAACCACCAGTCTTCAGACCATATATAAACTTAAAAAGATAGATATGTATCTTTAAAAGAAACATTACATGTACTCAATAATAAGGTAATTAATCTACTGTTGCATGTGTCAAAGCTCAAGTGGATATGATGAACAGTGACAGTGCAGAGTCCGCTACAACAGCAATTTAACACACAAAATAAGTCGCATTAAGAATTTAGATGACCGCATAGTTTTTTTCTAATCAGTGGACTGACATGAAACTGTGATTGTTGAGATCAAGGAGCCCCTGTAACATGTGCAGGGGAAGTCATGTAGTCCACTTCAGATGTGCCTCAGTCATTGCCAGGAAAGTTCATAAGCTCAAGGGACAGATGTGAAGCACAAAATGTCTCATGCTGCTGTCTAAAATGGCTTACAGTAGTTATACTGTCAGGGTTTTGTGCAGGTAGATGATGACGAGAAGGCTGAAGGTTCAAATCCAAGTTTTATTTACAAGTACTCACAGATGTAGCAGGTCGGTCATACACAACGATAAACTGACGAAAACGGACAAAAACTGACTGAACAGAGGGAACTAAATACAGAGACTAATGAACAGAAGACAGGTGACAGAGATGACGATGATTAACGAAACAGGTGAGACAACTGAAGACAAACGAGGAGCGGGAAAACTGAACAAGGAAGACTTGTGACAGATAAAACCAAAAACAACAGGACAGATGAACATGACAGTGACATATTTACACCATAATTGTTATCAGTTGATGCATTTCAACGTAACATGTTTGCAAATCTCCCAATACATACAATTCACTGCAGTTTTCATGAACACGAGTGAAAATGAACACTACTGAAATGAACATTAGTAGCAGAAAAACACCAACAAAAGTGTTCCTTTTTACACAGATTATTGATTACTAAAGATTTATTTTCACATGGTTTTTGTACATAATGCACATATTGGTTTGAAAGCTATTTTTTGGACAGGAAAGTGTGTGTGGATGGAAGGTCATCCGCACCTTTAAAGATTATGAGGGGTGTTCCTCAGGGGTCCGTTCTGGGGCCTTTACTTTTTATCATTTATATTAATAATCTTGATCTCAATATAAGTACTGTCAATTTTCATTTTTATGCTGATGACACTGTGATTTATTGTAGTGCACCCAAATTCTTATCTTCAGTGTCCTTTTGATGTTGTGCAATAAAGGCTTTGTGACCTAAACCTGACTTTGAACGAGACCAAAACTAAAGTAATGCTATTTTCACGATCAAAGAAACAAGTGGCAAATTAACTATCACTTAAATCCTTACAGGGTACTATGATAGAGGTAGTGACAGAATATAAATATCCCGGTTTTATATTTGATGATTCCTTATCTTTTAAATCCCATGTTAATCAATGAAGGACTAAATTAAAAAATAAAGCTGGGATTTTATTATAGAAATAAATCCTGTTTTTCATTTGAGACTAGTCTCAGCCACTTTTATGCCAGTCATTGATTATGGTGATATTTAGTATAAATCGGCAACCACTAAACTTTTAAGCTCTTTGGATACGTTGTATCATTGTGCACTTAGGTTTATACTAAATTGTAAATACAACACTCATCACTGTGATCTGTACAACGGAGTTGGTTGATCGTCATTATCAAAACGCAGATGTAAACATTGGTACCTGCTTATTTATAAATCCATTTTGGGTCTACTTCCTCCATATCTTTGCTCTCTTACCCAGCACAAACCTGTTGGAGTTTATTCTTTGCGCTCACAGGATTTGTAAACCCTCTCAGTTCCACTCGCCCGGACTGAATTTGGAAAACAAGCTTTTCGGTATGCGGCATTCAGTGATTGGAACTTTTTACAAAATGACCTGAAATTGCAGACCCTGGTATCAATGAATATTTTCGCAGAATAATATATTAGAATCTGCATATCTGTGATTTGGCGGGGTCGTATATAATTTTTTTCAAGGTTGTTGTTTCCTGATCGCTATACACCATACAACTATACAGTTTACAGGAAGAGAAAGCTGAAAACCATCAAAAAAACATTTACAATTTGTAAATGTTTTAAAAAAATGTATGATGGTTTAATGTTATGGTCATGATTTTCTCTTTCTTCTTTTTTGATAATGTTGTGCTGCTCATCTTGGCCAGGTCACTTCTGTAAAAGAGATTTTTAATCTCAGAAAGTTTTATCTGGTTAAATAAAGGGTAAATAAAATACTCTCTAAAACCCTTTTACCACAGTGCATGATTTGCAAACGATTACATTTGATCACATAACCAGCTCCATTTGTTTGTATTTTGTGCTGTTGTAAACTTGCTCTGAAGCTCACCTGGTACATCACTGGATACGAGTATAACACGGGTCCGTATAAAAGAGCTCAAGGATCAGAAGCAAACCAAAATTGTAGCATCAGCAAATTCAATGTCTCAGGTTTGCTTTAGTCACACTATCAGTTGGGTTCAGTGGAGAGTTTTTTTGTAGGTGGTACATTATTTTCAAACCTTTTAGTGCCACTCACCAGACATTTCATTTACAAATTGCAGTGATGCGCACAACAACAAAAACGTTGCCAGATTAATCTATTTTGGATAATACTCATTGGACATTTCACTTTGAAATTTGTGAACCTGGGTTGTAGATTTTACAGCCTAGTAATTGGTGATGTAACATTTTAATGTGTAATGTCATTCATATTTGTATAAGCAAATGATCAGTAATGTGTTTTGTATGCATTTTGGGTCAGAGAATGTTTATTCAGCTGATTCGGTAGTGCAGAGAAATCCTTTTATATATATATATATATATATATATATATATATATATATATATATATATATATATATATATATATATATATATATATATATAAAGGAGAAGCTATTTTAACGGAGTCATATTTTATTGTTATTCCTTGATTTCATCTATTATTCAGTATGGCTGCTATTCATGTCTCAGGCAAACACACATAGTGCATATAAGGCCTACTATATCTCTTTTGGGAAGAAGGCATGTCCAAAGGAAATGGAGCATAATTAGACTAATTGGATCAATATCACTACATAATCGTAGGATAAAGGAATTAGCACTGTAGATTTTGGTGCAGGTGTTTCTGTCTTGCGGGATCTCTCCGTTGCTATTGTTTCATTTCTTTTACACCTTGTGATTTCAGTTTATGAATTGCTCTCGGTTCTCATTCTTCAGGCCAAGTGATTGTTAGTCGATAGATGTTTGCCTGAAATGAAGGTTGCTGCTGTTGCTGTGTGACTGGAGCAATTTTAAATGTTTAATAATACGATGCAGTTTTCACCCCTCATTCATTGGTGATGTTGTTATTGGGTGCAGTTTTTTGCAGATCCATGCGCCAGCAGCCCCTGTCTCCATGGCAACTGTAGTCAGGACGGAGAGGGGGATGGGTTTGCGTGCGAGTGTAGCGAGGGTTACAGTGGTGTCCGCTGTGACCTGCCAACCTTGACCTTTGACCTCTCCGAGTCCACCTGGGACCTCGCCACGCCGGCCACACCTGCGACTACGACTCAAGGGTTTCAGCCAACCACAGTCCCCACCACTACTCAAGCTCCGCCCACCCTGGAGCCGTGGCAGCCCAAACAAGGTCAGAGAGTGGTGGAGATCCTGTGGGAGGATCAGCAGGTGAGCAGGTGTGCGTTTGCATGCATAACGTAATTACAGCAAACACAAAGTGTGTGCGTTTGTGTAAGTGTAATGGCAGTTGGATCCGGTCTGGAAGGCAGGATAATTCCTGTGGGACGTTTATTTGTGTGGATGTGTGTTGTGTTGTAGATCACTGATGAAGCTGAGTGTGTGAGCACCGCAGGAGGCAAGTCTGCTGGAATGATGACCGTTTCCATGGAGGTCGCTGAGGAAACAGCTGTGAAGTAAGACACTTCCGACCTGTTTTTCTTGGGAAATGAGAATAAGATTTAATAGACGAAGAGAGTTGTGGGTTCTGAGTGTGCGCTTGGTTGGAAATAAACTTTCATCTGTTCTCTCTGTGGCATATATGGCTCTATTAGCATGAACCGCTGCAAACCGTGTACCGGTAATTAAAATTGCTTTTCGTACTTCTTTTGTTCTTCTTTGGATAAAACTACGTTTTTGCTGAATGCATAAATGTAAATTTAAATGTATTTAAAAAATAAAATGTATTTAATTAATTATATATTATACATAATATATAGAATCTTACCAAAGCCACACTTTTGGATTACAATTTCATCACATAATTTGGAAGTAATTTTTATATGATATTTTGGTGACATAAAAGTTAAAATATTTTAAATGACTGAAAAACTTTAAAATAGTACATTATTGAATATAATACATTTCATATGATTTATATATTAGAATAAATGTTTAATGTTGTACATTTTAATACAACTTTATTAAACAAAATATTACTATACTAAAACAATATAATATGATTAGTGCTGTCAAATTGCATCTAAGATATATATATATATACACACACACATACACACAAACAGACACACACACACACACACAAACACACTATGCGGTGTGTGTGTGTGTATATGAGTATAATCATAGCACTAAATATATATAATATAATATAAATACATACACACAGACACATATATTATATATTTAACTTATGTTAGATGTGAATTAATCATGATAATCTATTTGACAGCACTAAAAATAATATTATATAATACTTTTTAAAAATCAGCTCTGATTTCAAATCTTGTTCTTAACCATTACGTTCCCTTAGTACAGTTCACTACATAATTTTCCTGTCTTTATTTCATTGAAATGAATGAAAAGTCATGGATTTTTCTGCAATGTCTCTCTCTCTGTGTGCGTGCGTGCGTGTGTGTGTGTGTGTGTGTGTGTGTGTGTGTGTGTGTGTGTGTGCGTGCGTGCGTGCGTGCGTGTGTGTGTGTGTGTGCGTGTGTGCGTGTGTGTGTGTGTGTTCTCTCTCTGTGTGTAGGTTGGTGGGTAATGTGAGCGGCTCTGCTGTACTGTGGCGTGTGGGTGAGGCTGGTTATGAGCAGTGCTCTGTTGCAGACGGCATCATCATGTGGTTCCAGCAGAGCTCAGATGGGCTGGTGCTGCCGGACCAGTCCCTGCCATTCGGACACAACTACTTCATCAGTACGTCATGTGCGGCTACATGCACCCAATGTGGAAGAAATGTTATGCATTTATAAAATGATTTACTTAAATGTAGGACTTTGCCTTTTAAGCATCCTTGTGCACAATGTCTTGTTTGCAACTGTGTGTGTTTATGTCTGAGATGTAGAAAGCTGTTGTTGTTGAAGCAGATGTTAGAAAATGCCTGAACCGACAAGGAAATTGTGTTTTATAGGAGTTGCAAAAAGTCTAAAATATTATTAAGTTGAATGACATGATTTGCTTTATATAATAAAGGTGAATCTAGATTTCTAGATGTATGGGTCTAGGTTAAGAAAAACCTGTAAAAGGTAAGTGTGTATTTTGTATTTGTACAATGTGGCTGAATTTAATAAATTGAAGTGTGTGTGTGTGTGTGTGTTGGCGGTGGTGGGGGGGTGGGGGTGGGGGGGGGGGGGTTGGGGGCCTACATTATTGAGATGGCAAAGATGGCAATATCAAAATATACAAAATTTTTGGCTCAATTTTTTTTTTTAAATGTTAAAATGCAGTTAAAAAGTTAACTGTGATGGGTAGGGTTAGTGTAAGGGGATAGAATATACAATATACAGTTTGTCCAGTACTAATATCATTATGTCTATGGAAAATCCCCATAAAAGAGGCCAGGCCTGGACTTGTTTTGTTGTGTTTTGTTATATGTGACAGTCGTCCGTGAGCGGATGCTGTCTTTACTTTCATTTTGTATTTCTTTATTTTATTATTAAAGTCTTTAAATGTTCGCTGGTTCCCGCCTCCTTTTTCCCATAACAACGAACTGTGTTACAATGACAAAATGTAAAAATGTTACTCTGTATTACGACTACTGATTATTTTGCTCTCGTTTCTTGTAGGTGTGCTGCACCTAGGAACACCCTCTGGTCCAGAAGTCACTTTGAGGCTGCATCTCATGGTAAAAACCAATAACTGCATTGAGCCCGGCAGTGGATTCAGTGACCCACAATGCTCCGGGAAAGGGAAATGCATCACCCAGTCTTCTGTGGTAATGACCTCATATCATAATTAGCATTAAGTGTTATATTACAATCCTGAATTTGTGCTGCGGTTTTTCTTTCCAACATTAATTGTGTTCTCTCTGTCCAGAATATATGTGTCAACATTAAATTGCGTGTGTTTAAATGTGAACCGCAGGACACGTTTTACTGCCAGTGTGATGAGGGGTATTCTGGGATCTTCTGTGAGGAGTTTGACGCGTGTCACATGAAGCCCTGCGAGAACAATGGCACCTGTACTGACCTCAGACAGAGAGATGAAGGACAAAACTACAGCTGTACCTGCCAGCCAGGTGTGTGTGTGTGTGTGTGTGTGTGTGTGTGTGTGAGCTTGTGTTTGTCTGGGTCATTCTCAGGAAACGTGTCGTTTGTGTCCGATGTGTGTTGTGTGTGACGGACAGGATACTGAACTAAAGCCTGGTTCACACGGGACGATATTAAAATTGTCGGCCGATTTTCCAAACCTGAGAGACCCCACACACGGCGATAAGAAATCACGGGTCTAACAGTTTTGGTCCTACAGTGTGTGGTGCGCAGCCACACGACAAAATCAACACATCACACACGAACCGATTTGACCCCCGAGCATTCCCAGGTCAGACGGAAAATCCCTCGAGATCAAACAGGCTGCGTGCTCGTTTGTCCCCGGGGGACACCACACACGAGGAAAAATCGGGCCAAAAAAATCCAACATGTTGGATATCCCCGATTTCAGATCGGAGCGGTCCCGACGTCCTTCCGAGCAGACGAGAGCACTCTTAACACACCACACACGGCAGGAATATCTATTTAGATTATTTTACGATAATCGGAGCATACTTAAGATTGTCGGAAGGGGTAAATCGGGGCTAAAATCGGCCTAATTATCCTGCCGTGTGAACCAGGCTTAAGTCACATCATTTCATACATTTCACTGTTTAGTGTGCAATGCATGATAACTTTTAAAATAAATGTTTGTTTTGATTGGAATTGACCCTTCGGGGGGGGCAGCGGGACCGTGGACCGAGATGGCAGCCTAGTTTGAGTGCTCCCCGCAACTTTGCAAAAACTCTTGAAAATTCAACTTATTTATGCTTTAAACCGGGTCAGCACGAATCACGATGTCTAAACAATCAACCATTGAAGATTGTGGGGTTGGACCAAAACCACGCGGCTCACAAAGAAACAGAACAACTACCACGAATGTGTTAGCCGCTGAGGCTGCTAATAACATAACCGATGCACAACAGGCCGACCTAGCCGCGGTGTTGAGTGAGCTTCAGTCTCTACGTACCACTGTTTCTTCGATTAACACAAAGATAAGTGCTGTGGATGATTTTGGGAATAAGCTTGACAATGTGGAGAAACGTATAGTTGAGATGAATGGCTCTGTTGCTGCTGTGGAGAGAAGTTTCGCTGATCTAAAAGCGGATATCGTTGCTAATGATAAGCGGCTAACGGAGGCTGAGGATCGGATAGGGATCGCCGAAGGAGTGAAACTGAAGCTGACTGATGCGGTAAAACGCATTGCTTATTTGGAGTCAAAGACAGAGGATTTGGAGAATCGCTGGAGACGCAAGAATTTGAGACTTGTGGGACTACCAGAGTCAGCGGAAAAAAATCGACCCATGGTGGAGTTCATTCAACACATGTTACCGATTTGGCTGGGTCTTGATACTTCTAGAACCTTCGTCTTGGAAAGGGCACACCGCACCGCGAGACCTAGGCCGGATCAGTGCAGAGCGGTAATCATTCGTTTTTCACTATTTCAAGGTCGGGAGTTTGTGTTTCAGGCAGCGTGTGATCACCTATGAAAACCATAAGATCTTCTTTGCACAAGATTTTTCAGCGGAAACCATGAAGACACGGAGTCCATTCAACGCTGTGAAGAAAAAGTTCATTGAGGCCGGATCCTTTAGGGGATTTCAATTACATCCTTGCAAGATGAGAATTCTGCACGAGGGGAAAATAATTATTTTCTCCACACCGGAAGAAGCTGAGGGTTTCCTATTGAATTAGGTCTGTAATTTAAATACGGCCACGGAATATAGATAAGCGTACTGGACTTGAGGTCAAAAGGTGCAATACATATATATTTTTTTAATTTTCTTTATTTCTTTGTACAATATTTGCCTTTTTATGTACGTGGACTCTAATTATCATATCTGGTGGACACTTTTTGTTACGCAACAAGTGGACCAGTGCAATTTAATTTTTGGTATATGGTTGAGTTGTTTGGCGCTAGAGATAGTGAAATGCGGGGTTGCGGGGACGAACTGGGTGGGCTGTTTGAGAAGGGCACCTTCACAGTGTTTGCCACTCCTCGTTGATGTGGATTGGTACTGCCCTTACATAGGTTGTTTAAGTAAGGGAAGGGGATGGGATTTCAAGGATTAAGGGGACTTGTTCTGATTGGTTCTTTTTTTAAATTTTTTTTTATGTCACACTCAATATGGACATTTGTTATGTTCTTAAAGCATTATGGAAAATTCTAAATGGTCTGATTTGAGATGTACAAGTTGGAATGTCCAGTCCGGTGCCCTAAATTGGTAACTTTTTGGAAAATGGTTGTTTGTACTCTAAGTAACATCACAAAAACTGAAATACCGTGCATTGCAAAACTTTGCATTCTTGGGATATACCCAGATCATCTTTCTATCAATAATAATCAGAGGACTCTTATTGACTTTGGCCTCTTGCAGGCTAGGAGGATGGTTGCTTTGAGTTGGAAAGAGACCGAAATATCTTCTGCAAATTCTTGGATCAAGGAGATGGCAATGTGTGTTACTTTAGAGAAATTAACGTACATTACAAGAGGTAAAGCACAGCAATTTGAAGAGATGTGGGCACCTTTAATTGATTTCCTTAAGAAATAGGAGGGTGCATATATTAATGTTTTAAGTGTGACATATTTTTGTTCGGTTTTGTTTTATTTTAATCACTGCTGCTCTGATCAATATATTGGGAATGTTTCTGTAACTTATTTTTCTTTTGGTGATATAATTTTTGTTATTTGGTTATTGTTTGTTTTATTCGAAAATCAATAAAAAAAAACATTGTTAAAAAAAAAAAAAAAAAGGAATTGACCCTTCGCTAAGCCACGCCCGAAAACCGCCACTGGCCAATCGTGTCTTAGCAACCGTAACTAGGCGCGGGAGGTCTGGCTGGCAAGCTTTCGAGAGAGGGAAACATGCCGAAGCGTTGTGCGTATGGATTGTGCAAATCTGTTACCGGGTATCCTAAAAGTTTGGACGGGGGAGTGGAGTTTTTTTCCTTCCCGAAAATCTAAAAGCCAAGGGGAGAAATTATGTGCGTGGATCAGCAGTGTGTGAGACCCCATTCACAACTAACGTTAAGTGTCGACAGGATTAACAAAAACACCTATTGCTTGGATGTTGGAAATAATGACGGTTCTTTGTTCATAATGCATATATTTTAACGTAAAATAAGACGATTAAAGACAAGACGGAGGCTCACTGACATACTGTAAAATATATTTCAAATATATTTTTATACATTTTGTTAATCGACGGCCTAACGTTACTACCCCTGACTGAGTAACTTTAACCCAATCCGATCGCGGCTCTCTATTCGGTGTTAGTGTTATTCCACAAGATTTATGGATAAACTGTTTGATTTATAATTATTAGATTATTTTCACATTTCACTTACCCTGCTGTGCACGAACATAGCTGTTCCTCGATTTGTGTGTTTCCCATGTGAATGGTCAGCGTATGAGACGGCCGCTGGGACTATAGGCTTTAGCTTCAATTTTTATGAAATTATTCGCTAGTTGGTTGCATATTATGTCGTGGATATATCCCTCGAATGCACACTGCAGTCCCTTTTGTCTTGCTCTCTCAGATATTTCACATGTTCGCCAAAAATTACTAATTATCTCATTGAGAATGTCTGACACCGGTGCATACACACTGTAATAGACGTGCCAGGCGCGAAAGCTTAACAGGCGTAGCAACAGTAACTAGGGAGGGCGGGGCTTAATGAAGGGTCAATTATATCACATTTGCATGCCGCTATTCATCAGTGAGTTATATAAAAGCAAAATCCAAACTTAGTCTACGTAAATTGTTTTTTATTGAAATCAAAACATCATGCTTTCAATGTCTATATACTCTTTTCTAAATGCTTGTTGTTATGCATGTTTAAATTACTACTTATATATTTTTTGATATACGTATATATATGAAAAGTTTGGGGTAAGATTAAGTTCGGTAAGATTTTTTTATGTTTTCAAAGAAGTCTCTTATGCTCCTGAATGCTGCATTTATTTGATCAAAATACAGTAAAAACATTGATATTGTGAAATATTATTACAATTTAAAATAACTGTTTTATATTTTACTATATTGTAAGACATTATTTATTTCTGTGATCAAAGCTGAATTTTCTGCATCATTACTCCAGTCTTCAGTGTCACATGATCCTTCAGAAATCATTCTAATGATGATTTGCTGCTCAAGAAACATTTATTGTTATTATCAGTGTTGTACGGTCTGGATGCTAGTTTCCGCCACTGAATAAAAAAATAAAAAAGGTAATTGTGACTTTTTATCTCACAATTCTGATTGTTTTTTTCTCACAATTGCGAGTTTACATCTCGCAATTCTACATTTTTTTTTAGTTATAAGTCAGAATTGTATGATACAAACTCGCAATTGGGAGAAAAAAAGATAAGAAATCTTTCAATCTGTTTTATTCCGTGGCGGAAACAAGCTTCCATAGTACAGAGCCCCTAAAGGGACATGGTGTTGGAAAAAATATGAGATGGGAGGAGAAATAGTAAACCAATGCTTTTGCGCATCCCAGAGAAACTTTGCGTTCCCTCGCAATACTTTTGTGTTCTTTATGAGTGAACGCAAATTTCTCGGCAGAACGCAAAACATTTGCAAGAGAAGGCAAAAGCATTGACAAATCATTTTTCCTTCACCATGTCCCTTTAGGGGCTCCGTAGTGTTGTGATAAATCTGAAAAATATGAAAAAGATTTATAAAAAAGTTTATATTTTTGTGGAAACTGTGTTGCTTTTTAAATTTTTCTTTGATGAATAGAAAGTTAAAAAGAACCGCATTTAGTGTTATTAGTGTTGCTGTAAAATGCAATTTCCCTATTTACTTCTTCCTACAAAGACATTCAAAATATTAACATGAAATAGTTCTAAACATTCGCACAACACGAATCTAACAAGAAGTAATGTCATTATGAATTGTGAACGTGCCATCTTGAATGTCTGTTAACATGTGCGTAACAGAGAATAATGGAGGTTAACCTTGAGCCGAGCGCATGAATTGAGCTGGAATGCTTTAAATGGAAAGATGGGCAAGGGGAAGTAAATGAGAGATGAAGAACAAAACAAAGCGTGAGCAAGAGACATTGAAAGTCGGGGATGATCAAATGCCTTTGATCATAGAAATTACGATTATTTTGATCCTGCATTTAAGTTATTTAAAGCCTTCCATATGAAACAACTGTGCCTTTTTTAAGACATGTTGTCATAGACATGCTGATTGTAAAACATGTCTATTAAGCTCTAGAGGAAGCACACAAACACACATACACACACACACAAACACACACACACACTGTTTACTGCTCTGACCATTTCTGTAAGAGGATTATTGAGAACACATAAATGATGTTAATTAGCTGTGTTGTAAGAAAAGCAAACAGCCTGCTTTGGCCGACTGAATCGTGCTGGTTTATGACTGAAAGCTTTGTTAAAGTTTTTTTTCCCTTAACTGTTTTTATGTGAAGGAAAGGAACAGATTGTGTTTTCTGTGAGCCATTTGTGTGGTTTTGTCTACATTATGAGAACCAAATGTCCCCAAAAGGATAGTAAAACCTGAAATCGCCAACATCCCATTGAGGAAAACAGCTTAATAAACAATTAATAATGTCTTAATGAAAATGTAAAATGCTTTTTTGTGCGTGAGGGCTAGTTTTAGGGACAGAAATATCTTAAGCTCAGTATAAAAACAATAGAAGTCAATGGAAAGTTGGTCACCCACCAAAAACAAATGTGTGCCTGTTTATGATGGATTAACATTGAATGTTACATTGTTATTTCATGCACTGGTCAATTTTGAGATTTTGGTAGTTCATCAAAGTGGGAAGAAAACATCCAAAATATAATTTGCACTTTATCTATTTTTCAATTACAATTGCTACTGTATCTTTAAAGGCTGTTTTCTCAAAAAGAAATGTATCCTGCATTGAGTCAGAACTTTAGTAGCACTTATATATACCAAACTTTACAGTTTTATTCTTGATTCTATATATTACATCAGTTTTTACTGAAGGGTTTGTTCATATACAATTTGCCTGATTGTATACAAAATTTTATTACTAATAACATAGTAAAAAAAATGGTGGTTGTTCACAGTATTTTCTGATTTATTAAAGAGATATCTAAAACGGTTTACTTCAATATGTCAACGACATGAAAAAAAATTGAACCCAGCTTTATCCAATGTTCAGATTTCTGCAAATTGAATGTATTCAAGTTAGAGCATATTTAATTATATAATGCATAATTTGCCTTAAACATAACATTTCAGAAAACGTGTAATAATTTTAATTAATTTTTTTGCAGTTCTTAATACAATTGATCAACCAGGAAAGTATGGTGATATCTATTATGTTTTACCCTTTTAATAAATTCAGATGTGTTATGGCGAACTGAGATACAGTAATAATACAATGTGTGTGTGGTCGGTCCTGGTAAACCATACATTGTAGGGACATTTTGGTTGGTAATACCAGAAATCTTTGATCTTGTGGAGAAATGTTTTGGTCCCCATGAGAAAAAAACAGCTTTTAAATCATACTAAGTGATGTTTTTTTGTAAATATAAAAACGCAGAAAGTTTTCTGTGATGAGTAAATTTAATGCTATGGAAGAGAATATACAGTTTGTACAGAAATCTTTATGTCTATGGAAAGTCCGCATAAAACACGTAAACCCATCGTGTGTGTGTTTCAGGTTTTGAAGGAGAGCGCTGTCAGTCGCTGGTGGATCACTGTGTGTCCGGACCCTGCAGGAACGGGGCCACCTGCTCCAGCAGCCTAGAAGGCCCTCACTGCTATTGTGCTGAAGGTACTTATTAATAGCCTCCTCTCATGAAATCATGCCTGACACAATCAAATCTGTTGTGTGTTCTGCTTGGTGTGTATGTGTGTGTTAAGCTTGAGTCGTCCTGATTCAAGCTCTATTTCTGTTCCTCCTCCTCTCGCTCTCTCAAAGTGTGTCAGAGAGCTGCTTATTTTAAACTCTCTTCTTTTTCTTCCAATTAATCGTGAAGCGCGGCACAGCTCCGCCCCCTCTCTCAGGAGGACACACACCGTTCCTTCAGCGACGGCTCGCTCTATCTCTAACCAGGGCAGACTCTCAGTCAGCAGATACAACAGGGACACAACCCCTCGTGCTTCCCGAAGAAGCACTAAAAACAGTTAGGAACGGAAATTTGATAGCTGTCTCTTGAACTTTGGAGGCAGAAATGCACTCGTAGGCTGAAATATTAATCTTGTGGTGTGAACTGTAAGCCACCGTTTGAAACACAAGGAATGCTGAAACAATAAGGAAAGTGGCACTATTAGCACATTTTTAATTAGTGTAGTACACGGCTTTTAATATTTCAACAGCCACGTGAAGCAGTTAATAGCTTTTTCTGCATCTCAGAGTTAAAACATCCATTCAAACTCTACAGGACAATAGAAACGAGCGCATGCTGCAATGAAAGGCGTTCAGCTAATCTAACCTTTAGTGTCTGTCATTACTTCCAAAGTAGCAGCATTCAAAACAGGGAAAGGCACATGAGACTCAAAAATGAGAATTAGTCATTTTATAATCATCTACATTCCCTTTTAAACCTGCATGATTTTATTTTTCACGCAAGTGGATCATTTTTTATTTTAAATCTTCACAAAGCAGTTTATCATACAATAACAGTTCTTTTAGTGTGTGCATTCATGAATTGCTAAAAACGCGCCATAAAAGTAGTCCAAATTACTCATGCACTATATGTTTCAAGCCATGCAATGAATTTATGTCAGAAACAGACTGAAATATAAGTCATTATTTCCTGAAAATCTTCCCTTTCGCTGAAGCTCTCAAATGTCTTTTTTTTTGTGATGTTTGGTGTCCGTGAGGTTTTTTCATGAGACGCCTGACAACAACAACATTTCCTCATGTTCAAACTGACATTATTCGTCAAAAGTCATAGTTTCTCCTTTTGTGCTCCACAAAAAAATAGCATATGTGTTTGGAATGACACAAATAATAATGAATAAATAATGACAGCATTTTCATTTCTGGGTGAACTATTCCTCTAAAACTGGCAGTGAAACACAATCATGTTGCCTCAGTTAGGCTGTGAGAGTTTCATTAAGATAATGCATGAAAGCTCCTCCGTAAGGGAAACTGTGGTGGGTGGATGAGCACTGAGCTCTATTGCTCTGTGTGTGATTGACTTTTATTAGGGGGATCATAGCAACCAAGCTTGTAATCTGCTGGTGCGTGCATGTCACTGAAAGGAGACTAATGCACAAAAACACAAACATATACCCAACATGTGTGTAGAAGTGAATGAATGTGAGTAGAATTGAACATTAACCAAGATTAATAAATGCTGTTAAAAGTATTGTTCATTGTTACTTCATGTTATTATGTTAACAAATGCTGACATTAGTTCTGTACTTAAAGGAATGTTTTGTGTTCAATATTAGTTGATCTCTTTCAGCAGAATATGTGGTCAGTAAGTGTTTGCTGAAGTTTGAACTATAAATACTGTTCAAGATTCTGTTTTTGAATTTGATTATTCCTGAATATAGTTTGTTTCTGTTGTATCCCTTTATTTATTATCATAGTAATGGAACTTAAGTTTGGGTTTCATTTCTCACTATGAACTAGTTGCTTATTAGCCTGCATATTACTAGGATATTGGCTGTTTATTAGTACTTTTAAAAAACACATATTAATGCCTTATTCTGCATGACCATATTCTACATCCTTAAGCCTACCCTATACTTAAACTTAACAACTACATTACTACCTATTAATAAGCCGTAATTAGGAGTTTATTGAGGCAAAAGTCGTAGTTAATAATTAGTTAATAATAAGGATTGGACCCTAATCTAAAGTGTGACCAAACTTATTACTAGACTAATGTACTTGAATGGATTGTACCAGGTTCAATACAAGTTAAGTTGCACAGAGATTCGCACAGAAAATAATTAACTCATCTGTAAGTTTGAAAAAAGATCAGATTTCTATATGGAAAAAAATGTGATTTAGCAAAAATAGACTAGATTTCCATTGTGAATGTGTTACAGTAAGCTCAGTTATTGATTGTTGTAACATTGTGAGGATTATTTTCTGTGGTAATCAACAGTCACATATGCTGAATAAAGAGACATCCTTCAAATACAGAACTCATGTAAGCATTTAAGATATATTGTTTACATAAAGTAACAATGACCTGCTTTTACACAATTTATTTAAAAATAAAAATGTATTTAACCTGTCACGATCCCGGTACTGTCTTGTGTAATGTAGGACTTTTATGTTGACGTATATTCGTAGTTCCCCATTGTTTCTTGGTTACTGTTTTGCCTTGTTCCTTGTTTGTCACCACAGTTACCCTTATTAGTTCCCATGACATCAATCACCAACACCTGTCCCTCATCAGCCCCTTGTTAACCAGTCTATTTAAACCTCTGTGCTTCAGTTGTTGTTTGTCAGTCTTTACTGCTGTTTGTGTATTCCTGTTGTTGTTCTCCTGCCTTCTCTTTGTGGATTTTACCTTTGTTCCTGGATTATTTTGCGTTTATGTTTGTCTATTAAAATGTGTGCTTGCGTCTGGATTCACTCTCTGCCTCGTCCCTGCTTACACGTTACACTCACACTGATCTGTCTTCACTTTTAAGTGCCACGCCCACATCTCAACATCCAATTAACAACTGATGCATATGGTGCGTTCAAGTCCTCCTGGGACGTTCATACTTACGAGGTGGGAAGTCGTGTCTATGACGGCATGTGCGTTCAAGTCACTTTCGTCGGAGTAAGATGGCGGTGTACTTTCTCTTAATTAATTACAGCAAGTTTCTTAAACTCTAGTTCTAGAAAATGAAGAACAAAGAAATGTGCATCGTGTTTTCTTTAGTTTTTTATGTTTTTAATTGATTTATGAAGCCACTGCAACATTTATCGTTACATATTACATTGTAATATTATAATGCCATCATATTCTGTGCAGGCAATTAGCTTACTTCGTTGTAAATAGAAAAGCCTAGCAATATCACTGCTAAATACCTTTAAGTATTGTGGTATTCCGCCATGTTTCTCAGTGACACGCCCCAACTCGTAAAGATCGGGGCTTAAAGAAAATCCCGAGCTTCCCACTCGTATTTACGACATTGTGGTGGCGTTCATGTGCGCTCAGCTAGTAAATACGATCTGTACGAGATGGCTTGAACGCACCAATAGAACCAAGTCCCGCCCTACAAGTTTTTTTTTTCCGATAATCCCTTACACTCGGACGTATGTCACAATACAGAAAGAAAAGATCTGTCACTACTTCCGTTTCATCAAGACTTTAAATATTAGCAGCATCTGTCAAATACGATCCCATCATTGTTCTCATGGGTTCTGCATCTTTAAATAGAAGATGGACTCTCGCATTCTTCATGACATTTTCTCTATCTGTTTTTAGGTTGAAGGCTAAATGATTCCTATCGAATCGACTGTATCAGATTCAAACTGGTCTCTTTATGCATAGTGCACACTTTAGTCTCTTTCTCCTTCTCTTTGTTAGGGTATCAGGGCTCCACGTGTGAGCAGAAGATTGATCCCTGTGCTTCCGGACCCTGCCATAATAATGCCAGCTGCTCCCCACAGGGCTCTGGTTTGGGCTACAGCTGCACCTGTCCTGCGGGCTACACCGGACCCACCTGTGCCCAGCTGGTGGACTTCTGCGCCCTCAACCCATGTGCTCACGGCATCTGCCGCAGCGTCGGTACTAGTTATAGGTGCCTGTGTGTTCCAGGTGAGGATCTGGTCTGCTTCCGCTCATACAGTAGATCTCACATCTCTCCCTTCACTCCCTCCAGTTGTCATGGCAACCGCCTCCTGTGTATTGCGTGCTCAGACATCATTGTCTGTGAAGTGTGACTGCAGCAGCTGTGCAGCCAGATCAGTCTATCCACTGGTATCACCCCGCTCTGATAAGAGGTGTCCGATGGGACCGCTGTGTTCTCCAGTGGGATTGCAAACAATGCTCAGTGGGATTGCGAGAAACGACACTTCTTTCTGGAAACGACTGCCTAGTGGGATTGCTGTGCTTTACGCACTCATTGAAAACAAAATGGTCCTCAGAAAAATGAATTGGCAAATTATTTAATGGCAGCATTCAGGGCCTTTGAGACCGATTAGCAGCGTTTGCGAAGCACAAAGTATACTTCAGTTTTTACACGTGCACTAGGATATGCGTACAGTAGGGGATGGATCGACTAGTCGACTTTAATGCTCTGCCATGACGCTTTAAACTTGAAGTCGACTAGTCGCTGGTCATGGCCTATAGTGGGCGATACAGGATAAGCCATTTCCTGACACTCACGCTCCGTTTCCAACAGTTAAAATGACAAATAAATGCATACTCTGAGAGCTCTCCTTAAGACATGTTTGATTATACCATCTGGGTGCTCATAATTGATCGTGAGAATGCACGGTTTAAGCCGGGGACACACTTAACGACTGTAAGGCCAATTATGAATTTAATTGGATACTTACGACAGATCATGCTGAAACGCGTACAGTCAGAGACAGTTGCGTTCAGTCGGTGTTCACAGTTGGTGTTTAAAATCTGCTTCAGTCGTTGGAAACAGTCTGTAAGTGTGTTCAGTTCAGACTCAATGTTTCAGCTAGTGTTAAGTGTGTCCCCGGCATTAGTTAATCGCCGTTCTAAACTAATGCGTGCTGCATTGTAACACACACACACATAGATATAGCTCACACTGTTCTGTGATTGATCAATAAAATAGCATAGAAACTGAAAAGTTCTAGCATATTTTTTCTTGGAAACTAAAACCCAGAGCTTCACTATTAATAGAGAGTTAGAATTAATTCACACACAATCACTCACTAATGCATTCATATGTAACCGTTACTGTGCCACTTTATCTGTGTCTGATTTAGAACGAGCAGAAATCCGTGAGAAATATAACGATTTTTATAAACGCACATGCGGCTTGATTTTTTTAGTGTGTTCACAAGGGAGCAGCACTGGTCCAGACAGCTTCATGGTCCAAAAAGAAACGGTTTCACTTTATTTGGATGGTCCCTTTAACACATTCTGTTGTCTTTAAGTAACATTGCACCTTCATTTCTACTAACTCTCATTAGAGTGTCAGTAGAGTATTAGTAGACTGGTAGGGTTAGGGTTAGAATAAGTTGACATGTAGTTGCAAAGTTACTTATAGTCAGTAGAGTGTCTGTTGGATGACCATCACAATAAAGTGTTTGCAGATATGAAGCAGATAGTCCACTTATACTCTAATGAGAGTTAGTTGACATGTAGTTGCAAAGTTACTTATAGTCAACAGAATGTTCAAAAGGGACCATCAAAATAAAGTGTTACCAAAGAAACAACCAACAACTAATAGAAATGCAGAAACAATATAGACTTGTGTTTCCGAGCGCTTACGTGAGGGGGTTTAGAGATCGGCTACATTTTTATTGGTCATAACTTCTGGAGAGCAATAGCACAGACGCTGGTCGAGGATAAAACTTTCTAACGTGCAAGTGTGGAGCACCGGTGTTTGTGCACGCTATCAACCAGAGTATATGTCATTTTCATGTGTTTTTTTCTAACCACACGCTCTCCGTACGCTCAGCTCCCACATGAAGCTTGACTAATTCATTTGCACTAATTCATTTGTGCACAAGGGTGTTGCAACACTAGCTGTTTCACAGTCAAACCAGAATTGCAGAAGATGTAACAACAAAAGATGCCTGTGTTGACAAGCACTTGTGAAGGGGAATTAAGAGATATCCACAATTCGAGTTTAAACTAGTGCTATATTTGTGCTAATTGGTTGTTACACAAGGTGGCGACACTGGCCCTGCTCGTTTCATGGTCGAAAAAGAAATATAAGAGAGTGAACAACAACAACTGACTAACTACTGGAGGCTGCAACAATAGACCTGTTAAAAAAAGAAAAAACATAATGATATATTGAAGAAGGGAGTAGAGCCATTTATAGAGACTACCCAAAAAAAAAAAAACACATGGTGGCGAGTTCTTCTTAACCACAATCAAAATAAATAAGCATATTGCAACCACCCTTAAACCCCTAGCAACGGCATAGCCACTCAAAACTAGTGTGTAGTGTGTGTGTGTGTGTGTGTGTGTGTGTGTGTGTGTGTGTGTGTGTGTGTGTGTGTGTGTGTGTGTGTGTGTGTGTGTGTGGGTGGGAGGGAGGGAGAAGGGATAAAAGGAGAAAAGCCAAATGATGCCCAGAAAATAATGCCATGAAATGCTTCTGTACTTTTTGTGCCTGACATTTTATTTGTGCTGTTACTTCACAGTCAAACATTTTTAGATATAAATATTATATATATATACATATATATATATATATATATATATATATATATATATATATATATATATATATATATATATATATATAAATAAAAGAAGATTTACAAGGATCAAATATATATATATATATATATATATATATATATATATATATATACACAATTTCTATTCAAATTCTATAGTCATCTGTCATCAGTTTGCTCTTGCTCACATTCTGTAAACCCCATCAAAATGAAACACTGCTCTCTAGTGGACAAAATGCAGGAATATTCAAGGTGAGGTACAGCTTAAAGGGTTATTTCACCCCAAACTGAAAATCCTGTCATTAATTACTCACTCTCATATCGTTCCAAACCTGTAAGACTTTCGTTCAACTTCAAAACACAAATGAAGATCTTTTTGATGAAGTCTGAGAGCTTTCTGTCCCTCCATCGACAGCTACACTTCACCACTTCATTTTTACCTTTTTTTTTTTTTTTACCTTTTTTACCACTTCACGCTTCAAAACGTTCATAAAGAGATCGTAAAACTAATCAATTTGAATCAAGCGGTTTAGTCCAAATTTTTTGAATAGACACTGTTAAAAATCCCAATTAGTCACTCTATTGGGAGACACGCCCACTTCCTGGAACTTCCTTCACCTGAGGATAATTACCTTACTAATCAACCTCACTAGTGTGTCTCTCTTTGTGCTGACTGTTTGCTCCTCAGCTTGCTGCATCTATGATTTTGTAAGTTTATTCAAACTTCCTGTATTGATATTAATTTGATAACTGTTGATTTTCTTTATGGTTATGTGAATGTGTACTTATTATTATAATTTGTGTTAGTAAAGTTAACTTTGTTTGATTGTAGACACCAGCAATATGCAGCAATTGTAAAGCCATATTAAGGAAATGGGAGAACCAAGAAAGCAAACAAATGGCAATAAATCAATTGAGAAGTAACTTCTGGACTCATTCCTGTGTTCTAATCGACACACCATTCTGGTAGCACTCATCCTTAACCTGTCAAACACCAAATATTATACATGGTCCTTCGAGCCGGAGAGACTGCTGGAATGGAGTCAGAAGATAACCCTGGGAAACTGAAGTTTTCAACTAGGCATGTGAGGCCTCCGGTGTGGCATCAGGATTATGAAATGGTACATCCCCACTCTTCTGCTACAAATGTTTGAGGTCAATTACAAGGAGGAGTGAATCCAGAAGCCCTGCTACCATCTGAAAACACTGATGTGAAGTCTCTGACCGAGGAGGTCAAACAGATGAAAAGCATGTTGATGAATTTGGGAGAAATTATGAAGAATATGCAGGACCAAGGTGAATGTTCTTCCTTTAATTCCGATTCACAAAGCTTGCGTGCTGCATCTCCTGAGAGACGGGCAGGAGAGAGAGATCCATCAGTGGACTTTAGGACATCCTTTGTGCAGGAGCTAGGAGAATGTCTGCGTCAACATCAGGGAGAGAGACAAAGCCTGCCTCCTCCCTCACCACCAAGGTTGAGTAGACCAAGCACTCTTCCATCTCCACCGGCCTCTATGCTTCCCACACCCTCTGCCCGATCTAGTAGAGAACCAACGGACATGCAGGCAGGCCTAAACGTTCATGCACGTCCTGAGCCATCAGTTCCCTGTCAGAGGAACTCAACTTTACAACACCCAATGAATGCGAATCCGATTCCACATTACCTGAATCGGCCACGAGGTGTCAATCAAGATTTATCTCAAATCTACGATTTTTGTCATCCAGGACTTTATCCCAGTGACCCTCAGTTAGCAAGGAGTGATGCCCACCAATATAGTCAAATGCCAGGAAATGCTTTCTACTTTCCAGGCCCTTTATGCCCGCCATGGATGCCGCCGCCTTATGTTCAAAACGGTGGAGTATTTAGGCCTCAGTATTTCCCTTATCCTTTTCCTGATCTGCCATATGCCTTACCTATCCATCCAGAGTATGTGGCTCCATTAGCTGCCGCACGACAATCTCCTCAGGCTCCCCACAGGCCTGTACCAGCTCCACCGATTAGAGTGACAGCTTCTGCTACCAATCCCCTAGTCATGCCTGCTTGTAGTTCTCGCCATTTGCCTCTGGGCCCAGCACTAGTCGATTCTGGTAGGCACCTAGAAGAGTATGCAGCCAGTCACCCAAGAAATGTTCAGTGCCATTCTGTTGCTGATATGATTCCCACAGTCTCGGCGTCCCAGTCTCATGAAGTACCTGTAGATTGGGTGCATTCTCCCCGTAGGGTTCATTCTACGACAGCTGCTCACTCCTATCTTCCAGCCCAGTCAGCAGTTCCTGTGTCCTACATATCAGTGCCCCCTGTTCAGCTCGGAAGGTCAGCATATGAGAGGCCTTCATTTCCGTTTTTTAGAAGAGAAGACCCTCATGAGTTTGCAATGCTAAATATGGCTTTGGAGAACTTATTGCCACTTGAGGAAAATGAGCAGTATAAATATCATATTCTTCTTGATCACTTGAAATTGGATTCAGCCCGTCATCTTGCCCTTGCTTATGCTCATCATCCACAGCCTTACACTACTTCCTTAAAAGCTCTTCGGAAGAGGTACGGCCAACCCCACCATCTGGTGTTAAGAGAAATTACTTCTGTCCAGAGCCTTCCAAATGTTCGCTCTGGAGATTCTCGAGGATTTAGTCAGTTTGCCGTACGTATTAGAGCTTTGGTAGGCATGCTTCAGTCCTGGGGCCATGACGAAGGTGCAAGGGAGCTGGCCTGTGCGTCCCATGTCCATCAGCTGCTTAGTAAGCTCCCCACTGACCAGGTTGCCAGTTTTGCCAGACAAACCCGACTATTAAGACCAGATGTGCCATATAATCTGATAGACTTTGCCAATTGGCTAGAGGAGGAAGCAGAATGTCAAAGTTTGGCTGTTCAAGTGAGAGTCATCACGGAGGGTTACAGGGCCACTGGCCAGAGATCATTCCACCGCCACTTTCTTTCAGGGTGTAAGTCGGGAGGAGATTGCTAGAGATTACATCCAGAATCAAAGCACTAATCCTCGTGTGAAATTCTCCAGTGAATCTGCATTCCCATCCTGTGCTTTCTGTGACAGTCAAGCTCACCATCTTAGTCGGTGTCCTGGATTTCAAGAATTTGATGCGGCAGCCAAGGAAAAGTGGATTACGGATAATGGCCGCTGCTGGAAGTGTGGACGTTCCCATCGTTCATCTAATTGCAACTTAAAGAAAGGCTGCCCCCAATGCAAAGTTCGGCATTTAGGAATCCTGCATGAAGTGAATACTCGTAAAAGTGAGCAACAAATTCTTTATCTGAGTAGGCCCAGTGGATTCAATTCTGTACTTCTTAAAGTGGTAAGAGTTGTCTTGACTCATAACGGGAAATCTCTGGAGACCTATGCCATTCTGGACGACGGTTCAGAAAGAACCATGCTTCTGTCATCTGCTGCGGAGAGTTTAGGCCTCTATGGGGCGGCGGAGACCTTAATCTTGCGCACAATCAGACAAGGCACAGAGAAAATTGTGGGTGCTACAGTGTCATTTTCAATTTCATCAGCTTCCCAACAGCAGAAGAAATATGAAATCAAAGATGCTTTCACTGCTAAGCAACTAGATCTACCTGAGCAGACTTACCCTATCACCACTCTGCAGAGACGTTATCAGCACCTCCAAGGCTTGCCGTTGCAGGAGTTCCATAAGATCAGACCATTGCTGTTGGTGGGTGCAGACCATTCTCATCTCTTGTGCTCTACGGAATGTGTGAGATTTGGCCCCCCTGGAAGTCCAGCTGCCCTGCACACTTGCTTAGGATGGACGTTGCATGGTCCGACCTCTCTGGTGCAGGAATCCAGCTCTGATACCCGGTGTCTTCTTACTTCGCTTGACAAAGACCAGTTACAGAGGGATGTGGAACGATTGTGGCAGATCGACATATTTCCATATTCTAAGAATCCTAAAGCTGTTATCAGGTCCAAGCAGGATCAGCAAGCCTTTGAGTGCCTAGAGCAACAAACAGAGCGCCATGAGATTAATGGAATACAGAGATATGCCACTCCTTTGCTCAGAGTCAAAAATGCCCCCTTATTGCATGCGCCTCCTGAAGCAGCCCTGCCAACTTTACGTTGCATTGAGCGACAGTTATCCAGGAACCCAGAGCGTGCAGTCATCTATGAGCAGGAGATCCAAAAACTAATTGAGGCTGGGTATGTCAAGAAACTGAATTCATGGGAAGTGGGAGAAAGTCATGAGTCCTGGTATATACCCCATCATTTAGTGGAGCACAATGGCAAACACCGCCTGGTGTTTAATTGTTCTTACCAGTACCAGGGTGAAAACCTTAATGCTTACCTGTTGCCAGGTCCAACGTTAGGCCCTTCCTTGCTTGGAGTCCTCATCCGTTTCCAAGAGCATCAGGTTGCCATCAGTGGGGATATTAAAGGAATGGTCCATCAAATCCGCTTGCTACCCACTGATAGGCCCCTGTTACGATTTCTTTGGCGAAGCATGAAGAGAGACATCCCCCCTAAAGTTCATGAATGGCAGGTCTTGCCTTTTGGCACTACGTGCAGTCCATGTTGTGCCATATACGCGCTCCAAAGGCATGCTCAGAGTCTTGCTGCAGAACATTCTGATCTTCAGACTTCAGTCCTGAGTGCCTTTTACGTGGACAACTGCTTACAAAGTCTACCTTCTACTCTTGAAGCTAAAGCCATGGTCAACAAACTGCGCTCCACTTTGATTGAGGGTGGTTTCGAAGTTCGTCAATGGGCCAGTAACCATGCCTCTGTAATCAATCATTTACCTGTTGACGCACGGTCTGTCCATTCTGAGCTATGGTTGAGTCATGACTGCTCTGACCTGTGTGAGGGGACGCTTGGACTTACCTGGCATTGTTTGCATGACACCTTGAGCTTCAAACACCGTCCAGTGGAGTACACAGTCCTCACCATGCGGATCCTATACCGTATTCTTGCCCGGCAGTATGACCCTCTCGGGTTTATCATTCCATTCACCACTCGTGCAAAAGTCATGCTCCAACAACTGTGGATGAAGCCAGCTAGGGAATGGGATGATCCAGACATCCCAGAGGGCATCAGATTGGCTTGGACCACATGGGAGGAGGAGTTACCGGGAATAGTTAACATCCAAGTTCCCCGGTGGTATAACTCAATAGGAACTGATGAGATGGCTGGCACTCGAGAGCTTCACCTGTTTTGTGACGCCTCTGAACAGGCATATGGGTCAGTTGCCTATCTTCGTGTCACAGATAGATATGGAAATGTGTCTGTTTCCTTTGTTATGGCCCGTTCTAGGGTAGCCCCAAAGAAGACCATATCCATTCCACGTCTTGAATTGTGTGCGGCTTTAGCTGGGTCTCAGTTGGCTTACTTTCTGCAAAGAGAACTTACCCTGTCCATTAATGATGTCATGCTTTGGTCCGATTCCACCACCGTTCTGACCTGGATTTGCTCTGACAACTGTAGATATAACGTCTTTGTGGCAAACCGCATCACAGAAATCCTTGAGCACACTCAGCCTGAACAGTGGAGGTATGTGGATACTGCCAATAATGCTGCCGATGACATCACAAGGGGCAAGAAGTTGATAGAACTCATCAATACCAGTCGCTGGTTCTCAGGGCCATCTTTCCTGTACTTACCCACAGATCAGTGGCCAAAGTCTCCAGTTTTTCCTTCCAATGAAGCCGTGCCAGAACTGAGAAAATCCCTGTTCTGTGGATACGTCCAGCAGTCTGACAGTTTATTGAAATCTGACTATTCCCAGTTTAGCACCTGGACAGCTTTACTTGATGCTACTGCTGAGAGTATACAGCTGGACTCCACCAAGCCCCAACATGTTAAAGCAGAGCTCCATCTACTCTGTCAAGCTCAAAAAGAGGATTTTCCTGAAGAATATAGGCTACTTCAAAGTGGCCGAGATGTCCCTCCTCAAAGTCGCCTGGCTGAATTAGCCCCAGAATATGACCCGGCTACAGGATTGATTAGAGTGGGCGGTCGACTTCGTCAGAGTGAGGATCTTGAGCCTGATATTATCCATCCAATTGTTTTGGATCCTAAGAATCATATTACCTCACTGATCATCTTAGGAATTGATTCTTTTTTTGCATCACCCTGGGCCACAAAGAGTGTTTGCCCATCTTCGGCGGAAATACTGGGTTTTACGTGGCCGTCAAGCTGTGAAGAAGGTTCAGCATACATGTGTAGATTGTAAGAAATGGAAAGGGTCTCCCTCTGTTCCTCGCATGGCGGACTTGCCTGCCTCTAAACTCCGTCTCCATAAACCCCCCTTCTGGTCAACTGGTATGGACTGTTTTGGCCCTTTCACCATCAAGATAGGCCGAAGGCATGAGAAGAGATGGGGCATTCTTTTTAAATGTCAGACCACCCGATGTGTCCATCTTGAGCTCCTGTCTAGTCTTGACACTGACCGTTTCCTCCTAGCCCTTCGGCGATTCGTAGCCCGGCGAGGACGTCCTCATGAACTTATATCCGACCAGGGCACAAATTTCCGAGGTGGCGAAAGGGAGCTCAGAGAAGCCTATGCTCTACTTGCCCCTACACTTCAAGAGAAACTGGCACAGCAGCAGATCAAGTTCTCATTCAATCTGCCACATGCTCCTCACTTTGGAGGAACATGGGAACGTGAGGTGAGGTCTATTAAAAATGCCCTGCGTGTTACTTTGGGAACTCAAGTTGTGACCGAGGAAGTCCTTCACACTGTAATTATAGAAGTGGAAGAGATAATTAATTCAAAACCCCTTGGCTACGTGTCATCGAACCTCTCGGACACGGATCCGATAACGCCAAATATTCTTCTGATGGGGCGGCGAGACGCGTCCCTTCCACAAGTAATGTATGCTGACTCTGAGCTCTTGACCCATAGGAAGTGGAGACACAGTCAGATCCTTGCTGACAGGTTCTGGGTTAGCTTTATCAAGGATTATCTCCCAAGCCTTCAGTCCCGTCAGAAGTGGAAAACGGATGGTCCCTCTATCTCAACTTCTGCTGTGGTCATGGTGATGGATCCTCAGCTCCCTCGTAGTTCCTGGCCCATAGGGACAGTCTCTAAGGTCCTGCCCAGTTCTGATGGCCGCATTCGAGTGGCTGAGATCGTTATAAATGGCAAACAATTTATCCGTCCAGTTAACCGATTAATTGTTCTTCCTGCCTTTCCCACTGATCCTACTGTATGAGTGGGATTTCTTTGGACAAATATGTTGTCATATTTGGGGGCGGCTGTTAAAAATCCCAATTAGTCACTCTATTGGGAGACACGCCCACTTCCTGGAACTTCCTTCACCTGAGGATAATTACCTTACTAATCAACCTCACTAGTGTGTCTCTCTTTGTGCTGACTGTTTGCTCCTCAGCTTGCTGCATGTGTTTGCTGCGTCTATGATTTTGTAAGTTTATTCAAACTTCCTGTATTGATATTAATTTGATAACTGTTGATTTTCTTTATGGTTATGTGAATGTGTACTTATTATTATAATTTGTGTTAGTAAAGTTAACTTTGTTTGATTGTAGACACCAGCAATATGCAGCAATTGTAAAGCCATATTAAGGAAATGGGAGAACCAAGAAAGCAAACAAATGGCAATAAATCAATTGAGAAGTAACTTCTGGACTCATTCCTGTGTTCTAATCGACACACCATTCTGGTAGCACTCATCCTTAACCAGTCAAACACCAAATATTATACAGACACAATCACAATGAAAAGATTAAATTTAGGATTTTATTTATTTATTTATTTTTATTTTTCACTTTTTTTGGGTGAACTATCCCTTTAAGCTTTATCGACCCCATCTATGACATGCTGTTGATCGCCACAGATCATAATTTCGTATTTTTTTGTCTGTCCTCTTAGGTTATCACGGTCTGTACTGTGAGGAGGAGTATAATGAATGCTTGTCTGCTCCCTGTCAGAACTACGCCACATGCAGAGACCTGATCAATGCCTACGAGTGCATCTGCGCCCCACAGTTCACAGGTGCGCTCTCTTCTCTAGCAGGACTGTGCCTACATTTCATGTACATTTAATGCATCTGGGCTTAAAATGCCAGTAAAGTGACATAATTAACAGGATCGATGTGATGTGGGTTATTTCAGGTAAGCACTGTGAGATATATAGAGACCCCTGTCTGAAGCTCAGGTGCCAGAATGGAGGACATTGTGAAAGTGGAGGGAGAAACGCATCCTGTGTGTGTCCACCAGGATATATGGGTAAATATTACTGTTTATGTTGTTATGATAGTGAGCGTCTTTAGCTGTTATATACTACTTATACTAATTCTGCAGTACGTAACATGCATATTGTGTAAAGCAATTTTCTGTATGCATGAAATACCCAAATAACATAAGTTGTGTCCCAAATGACACACTATACACTATGCACTTATACATCATATATGCACTATGCACTCATCCGTGTAGTGTATGAATTTTATACGTTTTTTTTTTGTCATTCAACATTGGAGTCTGATGCCCCTCCTCCTCTGCTACGCAATTAAAGCTGCGACAGTTGAGTGCAAGAAGTGACAAACATTTCACACTTTTTTTCAGTTAATTAAGTGCATCATCCGGGTATTCAAAGAGTACTTTTTTATTTGGAATATAATGAACACACTACTCGCAGCATAGAACATGTTGGGACACGCCTCAACAATACACACTTTTTTCTCTCGATTAAGTGCATCATCTGGATACTTAGTGCACTTTTTCTTTTTGGACTTTTCCGTGTGAACGCACTGCTCGCAATATTTATACTACAAAATGGCGTAGAATAGTGCTTAAGTACGCACATCGGGATGCACCTATAGCCATTGTGTTTTTTGAGGGGACTGCTGATAGTAGGGCTTTTAATCACTTTGCAGGTGAGAACTGTGAGGTTGACGTCAACGAGTGCGAGAGTAACCCATGTCATCATGGAGGCACCTGCATCGACCAATCAAATGGCTACACCTGTCACTGTCCTCCTGGCTGGGTCGGGGGAAGCTGTGAGATCCGTGAGTTTATACACTACACTTCCCACTACAACAGCTCTCACAATTATGGCGAGGAGAGAAATATGAAGGGGATGATGAAGAATTGCCTCCAGATAGGATTTTATTTTCAACGAAAACACATAAAAATAAAATGGTCTTTAGCTACCCTTAACCGTATCTCACCTCAATAGCAATTTGCAATACAACTTAAACAACATAATACACTTTATTTTAGTGTCCCTGTTACACTTCTTACGTGTATTTACTGTAGTTATAACCAGGGCTTGACATTAACTTTTGTGCTCACCAGCCACTGTGGCTAGTGGTTTTCTAAAGTTACTAGCTACTCATCATTTTCACTGGCCACTTTTTCTTAAATCGATACCATGGGGAAAAACGGCCATATAGATATTTTTAATATTATCTCATATTTTGGCATCAGGTATATTAGGCTGCTTTCACTTTAAGACCTGACGCACATATCTATTGTACTGTTAACACATGCGTTTCCTTTCTCAACTGTTTACGTTCACTTAAAACATGTCTGGGATTTTGACATTATTTTCTGTGTACTTGACTGTTTAAGCGCAATAAACAGCGAAAAGAACTCACTCATAAAGTCTCAAAAAAACAACTTTTTGAGTGTGCACTTTGGGTGTGAAGCGTTTCAGATATTTCAGTATCAATATGTATCGAAAAATCTATATTTTTGACAACACTTCATAACACTTTGTTTATTTTTTCTGTTACCTTTTTAAAAGACTACAATTGAAAAAATTATATAGCCTATAAAATTCAACCCGCCAAAGTGGCTAGTAGGAGTGAGACTGTGTTTCACACCACTGAATTTGGCGGGTGTTAATGTCAAGCCCTGGTTATAACCGTAAATTATGCATAATTACAAGCAACTAATCCTAATACTAACCCTATAGTAAGTACATGTTGTTAATATTACTCACAATTTGTATAATTACACTGAAACAAGGACACCTTTAAAATAAAATGTAACCGTACATTCTACCTAACACTATGTTCTACCTGAAATAGTAGTTAAAAACGCCTTATATAAAGTGTGACCTTAAAAGTGACCATGGAGGTAGTGACTTAAAGGGACATGGTGTGCTCTGCAGTTCAGTCATTTCTCCATCACGACATAGGCCTCAAGGACACATTATGTATGCAGGGGCAGAGAGCGGTTCCCTGAGGAGTGACGTGCAACTGCCTTTTATGGCAGCTGTGACTCGGCACCATTAGCTTCTGTGAGCCTCGTCACGCTCTGCCAGCGAGAGACGGGGCGACTGTGACGTGTGGAGAGGGGGAGTCACATGACTCGCTCCCAATTCAGAGATTTACATGAATACCTAGCGTGTTTATGGCTGTGCGGATGTCCTTGCTAGCTGACACTTGTCTGTGCTTGTTATATATATATATATATATATATATATATATATATATATATAATGGTTTGTGACTAGAATTTTGTGGTTAAATACTATCCATGTGACTAGCAAACTAGCATTTTGTCAGCTAGACTGAAATGAATGAAAAAACTAGATTTTTTTAAGAAAGTTTGAGTGGTCCTTGCACACACCACCATGCTAGGATGATGGTCTGGACGGTTACTACGAAGCATTGAGTTTTTCAAAGGAAATTTCACATTTTCTTTTCTCTCTTTCATCATTATTGTCCTTTTCCTCCTCACATTTGCTCTCTCAGATCTGCAGTGGAAGATGGCTCAGCCTGTGGACTCACTGACCAACATGCCTCGTCACTCTCTGTACATCATTATTGGAGCTCTGTGCGTCGCTTTTGTCTTGATGCTCATCATCCTGATCGTTGGCATCTGTCGCATCAGCCGTATTGAATACCAGGGCTCGTCCCGTCACGCCTACCAGGAGTTTTACAACTGCCGCAGTATTGACAGCGATTTCAGCAATGCTATCGCCTCCATTCGCCATGCAAGGTAAACCATTATATTTATGTATATCTACATACACACACACTCACCAGCCACTTATTAGGTACACCTTGCAAGTACCGGGTTGGACCCATTTTTGCCTTCAGAACTGCCTTAATTCTTTGTGAAGAATTAAGTGCTGGAAACATTCATCAGAGATTCTGGTCCATATTGACATGATAGCATAACGAAGATGCTGCAGATTTTACACATCCATGATGCAAATCTCCAGTTCCAGCACATCCCAATGGAGCTCTATTGTATTGAGATCTGGTGACTGTGGAGGCCATTTGAGTTTAGTGAACTGACTGTCCTGATCAAGAAACCAGTTTGAGATGATTTGAGCTTTGTGACATGGCATGTTATCCTGCTGGAATTAGCTATTAGAACAGGGATGGGGAGTCCTGCAGAGATAGAAACGTCCTGCAGAGTTTAGCTCCAACCCTGAAAAAATCTCACCTGCCTGTAGCCTTAGGCCCCATCCACACTACTGCATTTTAGTTTAGAAACGGAGAATTAAAACGAATACGATCTCCGTCCACACCAGCGTTTAGAAAAGCATTAGAAAAGATGGTACACTGTGGTCATAAAGGGATAAACACGGTCAGCAACAATACTCAGGTAGGCCATGGCGTTTAAACGATGATCAATTGGTACTAAAGGCCCAAAGTGTGCCAAGAAAATATACCCCACACCATTACACCACCAGCAGCCTGAACCGTTGAGAGAAGGCAGGATGGATCCATGCTATCGTGTGGTTTATGCCAAATTCTGACCCTTCCATGTGAATGTTGTAGCAGAAATCGACTCATCAGACCAGGAAACGTTTTTCAAATCTTCTATTGTTCAGTTTTGGTGAGTCTCTGTGAATTGTAGCCTCAGTTTGCTGTTGTCAGCTGACAGGAGTGACACCGGTGTGTCTTCTGCTGCTGTATCTGCTTCAAGGTTGGAGGTGTTGTGCTATCAGCTCGAACCAGCCTGGCCATTGATTCTCCTCTGACCTCTGGCAGGGATTTTCCTTCACATAACTGCCGCTCACTGGATTTTTCCTCTTTTTCTGACCATTTTCTGTGAATCCTAGAGATGTATCCTTTAAACAACCGTGCCAAGTTTAAAAGTCACTTAAATCACCTTTCTTCCCCATTCTGATGCTTAGTTTGAACTTTCGTCTTGACCATGTCTACACGCCTAAGTGCACCATGTGATTGACTGTATAACAGGTGTAGCTATAGTGGCCAGTGAGTGTGTATACACTGTATGCAGAAGCAGATATTTCAAAGAATGTTAATGCTGCTTCTTCCCATACATGGAACCTAATGCATGAGAAAATGAGACTGTTCCTTTGTGTGAATTACAGGTTTGGGAAGAAATCTAGACCAGCAATGTATGATGCGACTCCCATCAGTTATGAAGATTACAGCCCTGATGACAAGCCTCTAGTTGCACTCATTAAAACTAAAGATTTGTGAAGCAATACATCTGCACGCACACACACACACACACACACACACACACACACACACACACACACACACACTGCATACACACAGTCACTGTTCCAGCCTTTAAAATGAGCCAATCCGTTCAGTATTTATTTCCAGAGAAGAGGTTTAAGCAATGGAAAAAAAAAAAAAAAACACTTTTGAAATTGATATATTTTACCATTGTAAACCATGAAGCTTTTAATTCATATCAGGCACAAGGGGTGCTGCACAGAATTAGTTTAAGGCAAGAGTCCCGAACAAATGTGCTTTGTTTGCAGATGCAAATGTCTTGTGGAATATGAGTATAAATGAATAACAAGCTACACTTGTTATAAAAAGTGTGTGAGGGGGGTGTTTAACCGAATCCTCCCACCCTCGAGACTCTGATTACAAATATGATAGCAGCACTCCAAGCAAAAGCTGTAGAATTAGGAGTAATAGAGCTCATAGTACAGTTATACTGTAACTTTATACAGAAGAATTAAAAGATAAGACAATGTAGGTTGCCTTACTGGTGCATGGATAGGATCAATGGTTTGGCATTACTCTGTAACCTTATGTACATTGTTGTTTGCTGTTTATTTCTTCTTGTTCATTGTGGTCTCTTTTGTGTCATAAACTTGGTGTTAGCAAGTTCTTACGATACCACTGTCCATGTGAAGGCAGCACAACACAGTGCTTTTAAAAGTAATGTTTGATGGTGTCGTATCACTGAGTAAGTAATAAACTAGGACTCCTGTTTATAATGTGTAACTTAAAGACATCCCTGTTCCAGTACATCTGCAAAGCTCCTTAAAGTGCGGTCACATTTACCGCTGCTCTGCGAAATTTCACGGCCGAAATACAGTCATTTAATTAGGAATTCATGCAGTTGGGAGTTTCACTCTTTATGCTTTAAGCAACCACCCAGAACATCCTAGCAAACCGTGATTCGCATAAGACTTCCACGTGAGGGAGAAAAAGTTCCCTACACAGATTTGGCTTGTGTTCAGGCTGGTCACACGAATTTGGACAGAAAGCTGCTTGGTTTGAAAGAGACATTCATACATCGCCACAATATTAGGAATGGACCTTTTTTGCCTGCAAAATCTCACCGAAATTTCGCTACTGTGGCCACAAATTAAAATCAAACTCAGTGCAACTTTAAAAGAAAGGGAAAATACTTGAAAAACCAATGAGTCCGTTTACACGTACAGTAAAACGCTAATAGCTATTAAGAATTCGCTCAAAGAAACTGACAACAAAAGAAAACAGGAGTTTACACATTTGGTGTTGACGTCAAAATGTAAATAGAATTATCCGCTAAAACACCATTAAATCCGAGTAATGGGCAACAAATTAAGTGTGTCAGTGTCATGAAACTGCACATCGAACAAGGACAGAGGTGATCCAAACGCAGGCTTTATTATGAGGAGAACCCAGAGACAGGTACAGGGAAGCAGGCAGGGGTCAAGACCAGGTAAGCAGTCCAAACAAACATCAAATCAATGCAGGGATAAGGCAAACGGGAAACCAGGAACAGGCAGATGAATCGAAACGCTGGAATACTCAGAAACTGGAACAAGGCTAGGTAATGCAGTCAGACACCTACAATACTGAGCCCTGAAAAAAGGGAAAACTCAGGCTTAAATCAGGGAAGCTCAATCTAAAACAGGTGCAATAAATAAACCATAATCAGTCCAGGGTAAAACATAATGGAAACAATAAACTAGGAAGAAGTGCCCTCCAGAGGCTCAAGCGGGCACTCCAGCCGCAGATCGTCACATAACCCCCCCTCTAAGGAGCGGCTTCCAGACACTCCTAAGAGCTCCGGAGGGAGGTCGACGGGGGATGGGATGGAGGGCCAGGCCCGTGGAGAGGCAGGGGGCCTGGAGACCAGAGCCAGCCATGAGACCACGGGAAGGCACGCTCCGCAAGAAGCCAGGGCGGAGCATGCTTGGCCGGAAGACAGGCTGGAGCATAAGTGACAGGAGAACAGAACAGAGCACACATAACACAGGACCAGGGCAGAGTACACTTAGAAGGGTACCAGGACAGAGCAGACTCGGACGGAGACGAGGGCGCAGCAGACTGAGGCGAAGGCCAGGGCGGAGCAGGATGAGGCGACGGCCAGGGTGGTGAAGCCCCAGCAGATGACCATGGCGGCGCAGCCTTCATGGTCTCCTCACCGGACCCTTGGCCCCCCCCAAAAAAATACTTGGGGAAATCCACGGGTTCAGGAAAGGCCTCCCGGAGCTTGAAGGGCGCAGGCAGGGCGAGGCGCAGAGGCGGGGCCGGCAGGGCGAGGCGCAGAGGCGGGGCCGGCAGGGCGAGGCGCAGAGGCGGGGCCGGCAGGGCGAGGCGCAGAGGCGGGGCCGGCAGGGCGAGGCGCAGAGGCGGGGCCGGCAGGGCGAGAAGTCTGGGTACGCTCACTGGAGCTTGATGAGCCGAGCGAGTCCTCCTCCTCTTCCTTCTGCGACGGCGCCTCACTGGGCTTGACTCGTAGTCTCGGTAGACTCACTTGACTCGGTAGATTCACTTGACTTGGTAGACTCACTTGACTCGGTAGACTCACTTGACTCGCACTCAGACTCAGTAGAAAACTCTTGAGGCAGGAATACAACGGAGCTCACGTGAAGTGTTAGAACGATGGGATTCACATGTTTCGTGGATTCGGAGGACCCTTTACGAAGCGCTGGTTCAACTGGGCTTTCATGTAGCGCAAACTCGGCGGAGCACGTGTGAAGCACTGGTTCACCGGGAGACTCTAGATGCGTGGATTCAGAGGGTACCTTGTAAAATGGCGAATCGTCGGGTCCTCTGTGAAGCAAAAGTTCCAAAAATTCCACAGTAAAAAGCGAACCGCTCATGGAAAGGGCCAGGTCAATATATTGGGTAAGAGTCCAGCTTGAACTCGGAAACGGTATAGCAGAGCCGAGCGGTTCAGACAGTCCTCCCCGAAAGAACATCATTAAACAGAAATCATCTAAGTAGGACTGACGAGAGAGCTTAAAAAAATCGGTCACAAAAACCTTGAGAGGACGTTCTCCTTGACGGAGGCTTACGATCTGCGCTGTGGGATCCATAACGAGGTCCGTGCTCCTCTCAGCCGCTGGATCCGTAGGGGCTCAGTATTCTGTCATGAAACTGCACATCGAACAAGGACAGAGGTGATCCAAACGCAGGCTTTATTATGAGGAGAACCCAGAGACAGGTACAGGGAAGCAGGCAGGGGTCAAGACCAGGTAAGCAGTCCAAACAAACATCAAATCAATGCAGGGATAAGGCAAACGGGAAACCAGGAACAGGCAGATGAATCGAAACACTGGAATACTCAGAAACTGGAACAAGGCTAGGTAATGCAGTCCTACAATACTGAGCCCCGAAAAAAGGGAAAACTCAGGCTTAAACCAGGGAAGCTCAATCTAAAACAGGTGCAATAAATAAACCATAATCAGTCCAGGGTAAAACATAATGGAAACAATAAACTAGGAAGGAGGGCCCTCCAGAGGCTCAAGCGGGCACTCCAGCCGCAGATTGTCACAGTCAGTTGGTTTTTGACCTTCATTTGATAAAAGGACATTATGACATTTGCATGGTCTGGACATGTTGTCAGGTTGATAAGCATAATCAGCGAGGGCATGGAAAAATCGAGAACTGAAAATGCTCCCTGTAATGGAAGTTGTAGAGAAAATAAAGTGGACAAGTGCACTGAGAATTCGTAGGAAACTTTTAAACTGTACAGAATGTTTATTGGCATAAAAACGTGCTTAAAAATAGCCGCCAAGAATAAGATGGCCTTCCTCATTAGTATCTGCTGAGACATTAGTGAGCTCATGGTAAGAGTACTGGAACAAGAGAAGTGTCTCTGCCAGGTCCTGGAGTCTTGTTAAGACCAGCATATTTTTGCCACGCGCTTCTGGTGTTCCTGTAACGGGTGATAGGATGTTTTCATTCTCTCTATTACCCATCGCTCTTGCTCTCTTATATTCCATATCTGCTCCTAATTATACTCATTGTACTCCTATGGTTATCCTCTTGCTTAGTATAGACGGGTAGAAGTTGCCCTCTGTAACTGATCTGAGACTAGTTTTAATGCCTTTTTAATAGCTCAATTAAAATAATAGTTTGACTAAAATGAATTTCCCTTGCTTTGTTCCAAACTGGCATTTTCTTTATTCTGTGGAACACTAAAGGAATGTTCAAGCTGCTCTTTTCCACGCAATGAAAGTACTGGGAAAACATGATAACAGTCTATATGATGCACTATATTCAAGGCCGTATGATAAGCAAAAAATATGACGTAGCTTTGAAATCTCATGCATGATTGTAAGTATTAAAACATTGCGCCTCAAGAAACATTTTACCAAGTTTGGTTTGATGTGATGATGACATGATTTGTTCAGGTTTCATATCACTGATCTCATTGAATGTTTTAAATTGAACGAAATGTCGAATGAGATTGGGAGCTATAGTGGATTTTCCAAATAACCTGTTTAGTGTCCTAGAAGATGAGCATCATTAGGGAGATTTATCTTTATGTGAATGTACACTTTAAGGCTGTTGGTGTTATAAACTGGACTAGGATCAGTACTAAAGGGGAGCTTCTAACCCAAGCACAGTTTTTGTTTGTAGATAACACTGATTTGGTTATATATGTGGAATGATGTATTAATAAAAGTTCAAGTGAAAGCCTAGAGCTTGTTTTAATGCTTGAATGTTTAACAGTAAATGAGATACAATATACAATAAAACTACACATCTTGATGGATGTTACTTGTAATGAAATCTGAATTACTCACTGCTATGTAAGTGACTGGTGTTGAAGATATTTAATTGTAGATAAGGGAGCACTATGTGTAACTTCATATCACAGGGAACAAGACGTTTTGGAAGATACCACACATATCAGAAGTGCTTTCTTTAAACCAAAGAACAGATGGTAAGTCTCATACACACACACAAACACGTTATCTCTCCAAACAGTCCAAACTCATAAGCACTTTCTGCGTTGTGCACAATGAAACTTGACATTTGTAAAACCGTTCAGTGTTGCAATCATGTCTCAAGATGAGAAAGGCACACATACACACTCCGATGCAGACGGTAAGTGTACACGAGAGGATGTGTTTTCCACAGCTGGAATGCCTTTGACTGTCTGCACATGGAATGTCCCCCAGCTGGCCATGCCCTTATATGGAGATCAAACGATGTCCTCAACCCTTCACTGACCTTGTGTGGGCTCCAGATGTTCTGAAAGTAAACATCTGTAAGAATGGTGCACGATGATGGCGCTCTGGCCACTCAGAAGTCACTCGCTGCAGGGAAGAAAACACACTTTTGATGGCTTTGACCTCGGAGAAAGACTAAGGTCCCCTTTGACCCCCTCAAGTGTTTATTTGACCTCTCAGTTTGCTCTTTTCTATGTGGATGACTACTATAAGCAGTTTCTGGTTCAGAACAGAGATGAATGCCTTTGTTCACTTACACAGAATATAGAAAATATTGAATCCAGTAATGTACATCTTAATGTATGGCATTAACAGAAAAATAAACACATAAAAGGATGCAGAGTAAAAAAAAAGTATTACCACTAAAATATGAAAAGTTCTTTTGAAAAAAAAAAGTTAAAAAGTATTTACATTGTATTTTTTTGACTGTGAAATTATGCATGGGTAAAAATATGTGCGTAAATAAATTATTTGTACAGTGACATGCTTCTGCATCTATACTTAGCCTATGGTATAATCTCCAAGACCAAAATCTAACTTGCACTTTTAAAGATTCTCTCTGCCTCCCAAATGTGTGGGCCACTATGGGTGTAAAGCAGATATGGTGGTTTAACTGCTTGTAAATCCTGAAAAATCCCAATTTAACACACCGTTTATAGACAGGTAGGGTCAATCTCTGACCTGTGACATCATGAGGGTTTCAGAAGGTTTGGTTTCACCACACCGCTTCTCTTTGAGTCACTGAATTCATTCAGTCCACATCTGGTTTGAAAACTTAGACTTTGTAGTAAATTTAAGTAATACCAAATCATAAATTGAACTTTTCATGTTGGTGAGGTGAGACTGGGACTAGTTGTTGTAAGGTCATAAATGCTTGACTTTTCTAGCAGTGACATCAATAATAAATGAAAAAAAATCTATATTTTTTTCCTAACAAACATGTAAATATAATTTTGATAGCTGTTGGAAAAAAAAGTGAACACTGCGATCCACGGAGACAGGCTATATAATGAAGGATTTCTGGATTTTTTGGTCATTCTTCATAAATGTCAGGTCGAGGCTAAATCTTTTATACGTTATTAATTTATAAATACCATATATATATATATATATATATGGTAACACTTTACAATAAGATTCGTTAGTTAACATTAGTTAACAACATTAGTTAACATGAACTAATAATGAACTGCATGTATACAGCATTTATTAATCTTTGTTAATGTTAATTTCAACATTTACTAATACTTGATTAAAATCTTGTTAACATTAGTTAATGCACTGTGAACTAACATGAACTAACCATGAACAGCTGTATTTTTATTAACTAACGTTAACAAAGATTAACAAATACAGTAACACATGGATTGCTAATAATGGTTGGTTCATGTTAGTTAATACATTAACTAATGTTAACTAATAAACCTTATTGTAAAGTGTTACCATATATATATATATATATATATATATATATATATATATATATATTACAACATTAGTACAATATTTTGGCCTTTTCCATTGTTACTGTTTCATGAATTGAGTTTCATAATTGTTTGAATCTCGCAGTTTGGCTGAGAACTGTTGAATAAATATATGCTGTAGATGCCAACTTAATGAATAAAAGCAATAGGCTATGCGTATATTTTTACATCTTTCATATCACAAAGATATTCTTCTTAAATCATCGTTCAGGGGCGTTGCTATACCCTATTACAGATTAGCCTACTGATAAATCCTTGTGTGACAATGGAGATAACCGATATTGCCTACCAACTGGATAATATTTTAACAATAAAAATAATATGTGTTTTATGTTTAGAATCAGAACTAGCAATGCCACATTTGTGAATGAATCACTATTTTGACCCAATATGTAGCGGTTTAGCAAAAAGATCTGAAGTTGAAAAAATAACTCTTGATGAGGTGGATATTAATCTACAATCCACTTTAGGAAACAAAACTTGCAAATGTCTTCTATCATTTGTCAACAACAAAGCAGCTCCTAATTTTCAGGTGAAGCTCTTCAGGGACTACTGCATATATTCCACATAGTATCAAAATATGGACATACTTTGATGAAATGCTAGAAATGCCCCTTGTGATGACTTTTGTGGACTGAAATGAAAAGACGGCATTAAATGGAAATTGGGATAGTCTTTCTACTCTATTGTGACTATATCGATATATATCGACTATATATTTGTCCATTGGAATCGATTGGATCGCTGTGGTTTGCTATTGGTGGATCTCATGTGAGTGACAGGTTGTCCCGCCCTCGCGCCGGGAAACACGTCATCATCAGAGATGAGAAGATATGTTGCTGCAAGAGGGTGAGGAAGTTTTGATTATTTTGATTAAAGATTACGAGGGCACATTAATTTTTTAAAAAAATTGTGTGCATTGCTATTTTTTTTTATAAATAGCTAAGTAGGCTACTGCAATAGCCTATTCCATAAAACATATCAAGTTTGATTTGGTGACTTTAACGCCCTCTGCCGGTCACAGTCTGAGAACAACAGCAGTCGAGAGAGGGGGCGGAGGACACAGGAATAGAGAAAAAGGGGAGAGAAAGAAAGAAAAGAGCCTGTGCGTGTTTTCGCAGGCGGAGTTTCCTTCTTGTGCACCGTTGGAATTCACTGTATCTGTATTTTTTCCTCGGGATTGCTGGAGGAGACAGAAGGAGTGAGAAAGCACCGCCAGCGAACAGATGTTATAGCTGGACTATCCGTGTTTCCAGCCTGACAATCGAGCGTATCATCTACGAAAATGTGGCAGCCCGCGTCGGAACGATTGCAGGTAAGACTGGACGTCTAATTACTGTAGGGAACGCTTTTTATATCTGTCGTTCATTTTGGAGCCACAGCGTGCAGGCCAACCAATGGGCAGACGAGCTTTTCATCCAGCAAACAAACCTCATCCAGCCTCCATTTATCAGATAAAATGCTACACAGGCGCTTTGTGGCTCTTCAACTTTTCCAGTGAAGCTCTGAGGTTCTGGACTGGTGCTGGGAGCCTGCTCGCAAAATAGAGCTTGAACAGTTTTAACAGTTCTTTCTGAACCATATCATGCCGTTCCAGACCCAAGACCATTTCATATCGGTGAGTCTGTTTGCAGTCTGTGAAATGGCTTTGTTGTGCTGGAACTCGCTGTGCTTCTGAGATTCCTCAGGATGCGTTCTCACAGGACGCGTTCTTCCGGTGCGTTTGCTCGTTTTTAAGCACCAAGGGCCCCGCGATCAAGGAAGACCAGGGGTCAGTTGCATAAACACAGCCACTATGTTAATACTGTGTGTGACCAACTAATCTGTCTAACTTTTTGGGATTCAGATGAGACCAATCTATCTTTTTATGTAACCGACTTAAAAAGCAGTCTTAAATAAAAGAATGAATGACTAATAGTTGAAGCAGTTTATGTAACTGGCCACTGGAGTTTTAAAATTGTGATTTCCAGGCCTGGAGAAGTGGTAGAAATTATTAAAATGTGTAAAAGTCCAGACAATTACAAATTCCCAGCTGAAAAGCCAAAGCTGGTTTGTTGGTTTAGGCTGGTCTCACATTCTGGGTGTTTCAAGCTGGTGTTCTGCTGATCTTCCAGCCTAAAGTTCCTATAGTTCACCCAAAAATTTAAATTCTGTCATTTACATACCCTGAAGTTTTTCCTGAATGCAAAAAAAAAAAGGTATTTTGAAGGTAAAATACCCATAACCAAACAGTTGATGGACCCCATTGACTTCCATAGTATGAAAAAAAAAATACTATGAAAGTCAATGGGGCCCATCAACTGTTTGGTTATGGAAATTTTACCTTCAAAATACCTTTTTAAACCCATATTCTTCAAAATATATTCTATTGTGTTCAGCAGAAGAAAGAAATTAATACAGGTTTGGAGCAACTTGAGGGTGAGTAAATGACAGAATTCAAATTTTTGGGTGAACTATCCCTTTAAGGCCCATTCACACTAAGAACAATAACTATTAGCATCCACACCAACACAATATTATTCTATTTATTATAAGCACGCTCTGCAGTTAGGCTACTTTGTCTGCCGCTTTAAATGCTTTAGCTTTTTAAACCAGGATGGATTCTGATTGGCTGTCAATAATTTTATCATTGCGAAAGTGATTCCAATTATATTGGTCCCCTGTACTGTTATCTTTTTAGTTGTGGTGTTGAGCGCACTGCTATTCTCTGAATTTTCGAACAATCTTTAAAACTAAATCTTTATCTGTGTCTTTCTTGGTGTGAACGGGCCTTTTAAAGTTTTAGTTTTTTTAAAGCATAACTGGGAAATCCAGTTTAAGGTGTGTGCTATGTTGGAACATGATAGCTGGTTTCAAGCTGGTCATTAACTGGTCTTTAGCTCAGAAACAAACTAGTTACCAGCTGGTCTTACAAGCTTAAAGTGTTTAAGATGGTCTTTGAAGCATGGGAGCTGGTCAGCCTGCTAATGACCAGCTTGAACTAGCTAATAACCATGGACCAGTGAGAATCCTACCATTTTCCAGAACACAGCTACCGGCTTAAACTGAATATTATTCCATGGGTTAATCCTTATCCACTAATCAAAAACCGACTTTAAAGTACATGGAAAATTCATGGAAATTGGTATAAAAAGGTGTGGGAATCCTGAAGTAGGCTACGTGTGCATGACATGGACTTTGGTTATCGTTTAACATTGTACGACGTTGAGCGCTAAGTTTTTAGTCGCCGTGTCAAGTAACGGTTCAAGATGCCTGTGTTCAGTACCATTCCATCTAGCTGTTTCAGAACCAGGTTTATACATGCAGCACATCTGGTGACAAGCTGTGCGTCTTGCTTTTTTTGCAGTGTAGCCGTGCAGGTGAGCGACGCTGGCATCCAGTTCTTGTGCATAATATTTAGCCACATTTCTCCAAGCATTCGGATTCATCCAGTTAGAAATCCAGCAGTTACCTGTAAATCTCCCTTAAATAAAAAAGAAAAGTTCACGTCAAGTATTTGTATCTCCTGGGGTGCTGGGCTTCACGTCTCCACTGTTTGTAATATTATCCAGATGTGGAGCGGGACAGACTAGGCTATGCCAGATGAACTTGCACAATCTTTCCTCACGGAGTTTGGCATGGCGACACTGATTAAATACCATAGTAAACTCTTTTGAATCTACAAAACTAGCTGTTATACGTGGCAAAATGGTTGTATTGAACTACTATAAACGATTTAAAACCATGTAACGACAGCAAGTTTTTATGAATCTACCACAGTTCTGTGCAAAGGAGGTTCAAGATTGAAAGTTTTCCTTCCTGAACCAATCAAGTAGATTATAACTGTATTTAATAAGCTTAAGTGTGTTAGTCAGAATGGTTGTTAGTTATAAACAATATAATTCATTGTGGTATTTCACTGACTTTTCACATGATTTAAACCAGCCTGTTCCTTATTAGACCACAATCCATGACCTAAATCCATTCAAGTCCCTGTTTTGAGTTAATCTCCGTTAAAACTTCAAACATGCTGAGTATTTCAGGAATATGCTCACTGCTGTCAGTGGACACCATTATCGTCATAAATAAATCGCATACAAGGGGCCGTTTCTAATGCTTTCTTACTGTACAGTTGAAAGGGTCACACTATGTACATGTACTTCAAATTAAAGAGGTCATGACAATTTTTTGTTAATTGTTTAAATATGTTCCTTGAGGGTCACTTATAATGTTAATAAAAGTTTTTTTGTTTTTTTTTCACAAAACAACAAATGGGCTACTGTATATATCTGGGAAAACGATTATTTTCATCCCTCATTCTGACCCTGTGTCTGAAATGATCCGTTTTTAAGGGGCGGCTCCTTTAAGGCTTGTCAGTAAACGGCCGCTGTTATGATTGTCTAACAACATTGCATAGGAAACAGAATCAACGCCCCTTCGCTATTGCACGTAAGAAAGTGTTTTGAAAACATTATCCATATAAAACTGTAATTTACAGACAAAGCATTATGAAATCAGTTACTAAGGGTTTGTGATGCAGCTGCTGTCAGATTCAATACAGTTGGCTGGTTCATCTGTCAACAAAGTTTCTTTGCGAACTCTCCATTACACTGTGAAGGTTCTTTCACTGGTGGATAAGTGTGTGGGTATGTCCGAAACTGAACGTGCATCTGTATACTGTATCCAGTGTAGACAGTCAGTGATTATAATGGGTTATATTAGCTTTTGACACAATCCAGTCTAGACAGCGACTGAATGCCAGTGGGCGGGGCCTATGGTGCGATGATGTGTAACTATTTGTCTACGTCTTATGTAAATGTGTTTGCCTGTGTGATGTCACAAAATCATGTCAGTCATTATCCAAATGAGCCGTTTATCAAATAACAACATCATAACATTTCTAACACCATTCATTTAAAACTATCAGTGTTTCCAATTAGTCGAAACATCAACATACAATATTGCATTTACATGCTCAGATTTGGATTTCCATGTGTTCACAGGTGCCGCAAAACACATTCATCTGCACAGTCACAGAGCCGAAGCACAACCAAAACAATGTTCTTCTGCAAAATGCATAGTTTTGTTTTGTAACTGCTAGAGGGCCAAAAGTTACAGCTAATATGATGTCTGAATGTTTGTGGATCTGGGGTGAACTCTTTTCTTTTTTAATCTTATAAAAAAAACTGGCTTTAGTAGGATTCAGTGTATCCCATGGGATGTCTTAGGAGCATTACATTATGGAGATTTGAATCCGATGGGATTAAACCATCAAACACTGCAATCAGATCTCATGATGCAACAATAGGATCTCATATCTTATAATAGCCAAAGTATAACCAGCGATATCTTGCCCATAGTTGAAGAATACATTAGCATTAAGAGTTTTGTCATCTTACAGCACCCCACCCAGCGTAAACCCCACTCTTATAGATCTCCCACGGGCCCTTTCAAGAACCACCCTCAAGATCCAGTTGTTTTTTAGTAGACCCTTGTGGTTTAGTGACTTTGTGCAGACCAGCTTGTACTGGTGTTTTCACACGTTCTTCATTTTGAAATTAGACCGAGCATGTTCTCACTTGGAGCTGAGAAAGAATGTAGTAAGTGTGGTTTAGTACTCTGAAAACTTTGAAATGTTTATTACAGGAATATTCTGGGTTTAATAAAAGATAAAGGGATAGTTCACCCAAAAATGAAAATTATGTCATTAATTACTCACCCTCATGTTGTTCCAAACCCGTAAGAGTTATGTTCATCTTCGGTACACAAATGAAGATGTATGTCAGTGTTTCTCAACCTCTCCTGCAGGGACCCCCTGACAGGACATGTTTTTGTTTTAACCCTGAAATGGCACACCTGATTCAATTAGTCAGCTACACATTAAGCCTTTGAGCCTTTAATTAATTGAATCAGGTGTGCCATTTCAGGGTTAAAACAAAAACATGTCCTGTCAGGGGGTCCCTGCAGGAGAGGTTGAGAAACACTGATGTATGTGAATAAAAGCCTAAATTCAATCTGTTGAATTTTTTGTTGAATCTTTTTGAACAAAGTGTCAGTTGCGTAGCTGTCAATAGAGGGACCGAAAACTCTCAGATTTCATCAAAAAGATCTTCATTTGTGTTCCGAAGATGAATGAAAGTCTTATGAGTTTGGAATGACATGAGGCCGAGTGATTTTTGGGTGAACTATCCCTTTAAGATCAATTGACAGTATTTGTGGTGTAATGTTGACTATCGCATAAAAAAAATGACTTTTTTTTTTTTTTCGAATGGCGATTTTTGGTGGAAGCAGAAATGTGAAACTTACACCTTTATGAATGCACTTCCATGCATGATTATGCATACTGTACATATTTCCTCTGTTAACATTTGTGTGTTATTTGTGCTGTAAAGTTCTTGCCATTTTTATGATTGTTTTAGGTGTTACGTTCTGATGGCAACAAAGTTGTAAAATTAGCTATAACATTAAATGGTTAGTAAGTGATTTTTTTTCCCCCACACTAAACTCGTTATGTTGTCTATGTCTCACTTGTGGCTATATAATGTTTGCTGATTGGCTCCATTCACCTCAATTATAAGTACCTCTTTTTTTTTTTTTTTAAGAAATTGGATGTGAATATCGTATTGAATCCTGAATATTCTGGGTTCAATACAAGTTAAACTCAATCAACTCGAGGGCTTGAGTGAAAAATATATTTTTTTGAGGTTTTGAGACTACACATACTTCAGATCACTCCCAAATTGCTGTCTAAAATAATACAGAACGTTCTGACCAGTGTAATCTCAGTGTTGCACAAACACACATTCTTAGCACCATAGATCAGGGCATCAGGGTTTCTCTTTGGGCTTTACTGTGATTTCTCAGTACTTTCCCATCAGCGATCCCAAAGACGACCCAGTACAGTTTTACCAATGCCACCCTAGTGCCCGCAGTGGGCTGATGTTGCAGTAAACGAAGGGATTTCATTGATTTTCAGACAATGCAAATAAATAAGAAACTAATTCTTGAGCCGTTACCACACAAGGAAACACAGATTCCTTCCCAACGCACTTTTCTCAAAACGCAGTGAAGCACTCTCAGTGTCCGCTGCATGGTAACCATGACTACCAGCAGGCTCTCTCTTTGTGGCGTTTCCATGGTAACGGGCATCGCTGTGTTGATGGGGATGCTCAGTCTCATTTTCTTCTCTCCCTTTCTGTGATCTGGAACCGTTCTGGTGTATTCTGTGTTTATGGTCCTGAAACTTCAAATCGGGCTCCAGATCTGTCCTTTATAATCCGGATGATCATTTTGCTGTCATAACAACTGAAAGATGACTCCACTCCAAAAAAAAATACAAATTTACACCCCCCTCATGTCGTTTCAAACCCACATGACTTTTTTTTTTTTTTTCAGCAGAACACAAAAGAGAAAATCTGAAAGCTGTTTTCCATGCAACTCCAGCTTTCAAGCTACAAAAATGTTGCAGAAGCACCATTTAAGTGATTGGTTTGACGTGTTGTGTTTTTTTTTTAAGTCATATGATTGCTTTGTATGAGGAACAGACTTAAAGGATAGTTCACCCAAAAAGTAAAATTCTGTTATCATTACTCACACTCAAGTCCAAACCTGCATGAATATGAGTAACCAAACAGGGTCCCATTGACTTTCATAGTATTTTTTTTTCCCCATGCTATGGCAGTCAATGGAGCCCATGAACTGTCTGGTTACCCATATTCTTCAAACTATCTTCTTTTGTGTTCAGCAAAAGAAATAAATTCATGCAGGTTTGGAACAACTTGAGGGTGAGTAAATTATAAACTATCCCTTTTAATTCAAGCTATTGAGTTCTAAACTTCTGCTCCAGTGAGATGTTAACCCGTGAGACTGGCTCATTTCAGTGAGTCACTGAGCTGAACACGACATGTGGGCGAGGAAACAGTGACAGAATTTCCATTTGTTGTTGGTGAACTATTATTATTTTAGATTTTGCTCGTGATCAGTTTGGTTGCCTAAGCCAGAATTATAATCATGTTGGAATGCCCAAAACAGCATAAATTATGCCCACATTGCAAATTATGCCAACATTGATTTATTTTTACATAAATTAAATTAAATTTGTTGCAACAGATTCAAGAAGTTCTTATTTCCCTTCCTACTTAGTCAGCATTATTTTCTGTTAACACTTAAATTTCATTTCCCTCTAAATTCAAAGTGTGATGCACTTCTGTCTTTGTTAAGAGATATCACGAGACAAATGCCGGCTGCATAGAGTAGAAACTAAAGCAATATTTCCAGATTTTATCCATTTATTGAAAGCAACATAGGTTTAATATTTCATGTCCCGTGACAGCTGGGTTCACATCTGCTGTGGGCATCACTAGACATCCAGGGCTTAGCTCTAAATCAAATTGCAAAGCTAATTACAAATGCAAAGTTATTTTTTCAGGACTTCTGATAATACTACTGTACATAAAATGGACTAAAGTTGAGTTCACAATCTCAAATAATTGAGTCCATTTGCGTTCTCAAATAAATATTCAATTCATTTTTTAATGGGAGGAGCATGCGGATGCAGTCCAGTCTCAGCTTGTCAGAGCTACCTTGATTTTTGATTTTTGATTCATAAATAAAAGCGTTAATTTACTAAAACATTCAGGTCTATCCGGAAAAGACGCCCCTGTTAGCTGCTAGTTCCCTCTCTGTCCCATTACAAAATTGCTTGTAGAAATTTCCATCCCACCTTGTTCCAGTGTTTGTAGTCATTATAAGTGAACTGAAGTGAACCCACCCTCAAAGTAAAAAAAACCCTTCAGTCTTTCTGTAGTTTGTTCGCACTGAGAGATTTGGGTTTGGCATTTGTATGAAGTAGCCTATGTGTTTTTGGGTGTTCTTTACAGGTTTAATTGAGAGAACTGAAGCACAATATGGCTTTATTCTGTTACAATGCAGAGTTTCCAAGAATATCATTTGGTTTCTGTGTGTGTAGTGAGTTTAGGATAAACCACAGAGATGTCTGTCTGTCATTAGCTTCTCTATAGTGTCTGGCAGGACTGTCCTACAGGGTTCACTCACAGAGAGCTTACGCTGGGGTATGTGTGAGTGCGCAATCGCACCTGAAAAATAAGTGAAAATGAATGTGTTTACATTTAACCAATGTATATTGTATTAGTCTGTGTGTGTGTGAGAGAGAGAGTGGTTTGTTTGAGAGTGTATGAGTGGTCTCTTTGCGTCAATGCTGCTTGACATTGATTGGTGTTTTTAGGAAGGTGGGAGGGGCCAGCATTGCCTTTGAGGTTTTCCGCTGCCATTGGCATCTTCCCACGCCATTTTTGACGGTCTTTTGTATCCTGTGGCATCCGCCAATGGCAGCACGGGACCTCCTACGTGTCTGTCCTGACTTGGCCCTGGCAGGTCCATGTGAAACCCAACACAGACCCTCATAAAGTTATATGCACACCCCGACAGGCACCCACACTGGAACTTACGAGCTTTGTCTGGACACACACTCATTCTTAGCAACCTTCCATTGGCGTATACCATCTCTGTGTGAAAGTCGGCTTTTAAATGGGCCAATAAATCGCCTTTGGAGAGCAAATGGCATTCTTCGAATCACTGAGCTGCTGGAAAATGACAATGCTGTTTGGCTGATGGCACCACAAGAATACCAAGACCAAATAATACAATGTGAAAGTAGTAGTGCAGCTTTGCACATTCAGTATTTTTCAAATCAACTAGTAGTGGGTTACCTAAACAAGTCAACTAATCTGTTTTATTAGAAAGTAACCAGATCAGACACATTCACATGAAAAAATAGCTTGATTACGCTTAGAATTAAACTGGATGCAGACACATTTTTAGTTAAAAAAAAAATATATATATATTTTTAAACTAATAAGGCCATTATAAACTTTTTCACAAAAGTTTTATGACCCACAGAATATTTTATTGTTTGAATACCTGAACTAACTGAATAACAGACCCTCTTTTTTTAAACATAATAACGCGTTTTATTTTAGCTTCATGCATTCTTTTTTTTTTATCAACTCTTGAATGGGGGTAAGTTTCATAAAAAAAAGTAACATTTGAGCAAAAAGCTGAGAAAATCACGTTTTTATCAAAGGCTATGTCTAGATCGGATTCATAGCGATGATCAAAACACAAATGGAGTAGATCTAGTCCATCAACATCCCCAAAGCTTCACAGTCCTATAGCTCATCCTGGGTCGACATTTCATTCAGTAACGTTTGATTTATATGCGGTTTAATGTTAATGATCGCAATATTTTACATATGGATTTGCTTACGCTATGGCTGTGTCCGAAATCTCCATTCAAACCACTACTCCCTAACCACTATGTAGGGGGTAGGGAGTAGAGCACTATATAGTGAGCTCACCAGCATAATAGAAACACCACTTTCGGACACTACTCGATCGTCTCTCGGCGCCGTTGATTACGTCATTACTGTCGCACTATTTAAACGCGCCATCATCTGTCAGCTGGTGCCGAGCCAGCTCTGGGCTAAATAGATTTTTTTTTTTATAAATACATTACATTATATTGAGCTTATTTCTCCAAAATTGTAAAATTAAAAGTTAATTCTGGCCGTTTCTGTTATAATGCGTTACCCCGCACATGATTATAACTTATAAACATAAATAAAATTAATACACATATTTCATATATTTTCATTTTCGCGCCACACCGTTTTCTCTTGCCTGTCGACATTAGGAAAAAAAAACAGATCTACATTATCAAATACCTTGCTCATAATACTCTTAATAAAACAGCTTTTATTCCCATATTTTATTCCCAGGCACATTTAGGCAATTCCAAACCATATTACTCTTAAAAACTACTATTAATGTTGTATTTAATCATTTATTTATTTATTCCCAAAATGTGCCTGGGAATAAAATATGTTCAGAAAATCAACATGCCTAATAATTCTGCACACACTAACGTTATACAAAACGAAATATGCATTTTGACAAACAACAGACCAATCTGTCAGTATTATTAACGGTGATGGCAATGTAGTCAGATAATAAAAGGTATAATTTCACGTATATGAATACTCAAAATACTCCTTCGCAAGAATTTGACACAACTCACTCCCATCCAGCTGGCGAGGCAAAACGCTTCCCTGAGAAGAGGTGGTCCTTCTCTCTTCTCAGGCGAATAAATGTGGCCACATCATCGTCGGTCCCTGACGAGATCAAAATAAATTGACAATCCATTCTTGCTTTTATTTGTGTTCAAATATGTTAGTTTAGCGGCGTGACACATTTGTTAATAACGTTACTGTACAGTAGAGGGCTAATGTTAGCAAGCTGGGTCGTTAGGCATGATTTGTGCGTTTTGTGGGGCAATACGTGCTTACAAACAATTTATACATGTCTGACAAAATTGTAGAACTACTACATATCATAAGTTAAACGAGAAAGAACATAACTTACATTTGTATGACAAATTCGTATTGTCGCGCTGCTCTCCTTGACGTCCATCCGCAATTTTTACGATCAGCGCAATGCATGATGGTATGTAGGGCTTGGGTTAGTGACCATCGGTTGTAAACTACTTTTCAAAATGCATTCTGGGATACATTGAGTGGACTATATAGGGTATAATAATCATCACTATACATTCGGACAGCACTACAAAATGGCGAGCTCACTATAGTCCACTATATAGTGAGTAGTGGGAGATTTCGGACACAGCATATCACTTGTTTCTGCTTCTTCTTCACATGTCTTTTGATCTGGAGATTATGTACTCTTTCAGAAGATGTGTCATAGCTCCCCCTACTGTATAACAGTGAAAACGTGGAAAGAGTTCAAATACTTTATCTATGTAGTGAATGACTAGATGATCATTGAACTTTTCGAAAACAAGTTCGGACCAAACAGTTAAAGTTTGAAAACATTGGCTAAATCATTGTCAGGATGGCTACAAATGTCCCTGAAGATGAGTGGAGACGGCAAACTCATTGCTTTGTAGTTCAGTTGTGGAAGTCATTAAGTCAAGGCTTTTGGCGGCAGAACAGTGTTTTGAATTTTTGTAGATATTGGCAGGCATTGTAAAGACTGTTGCATTCAACTCAAAATATTCCTTTAAGGGAAAAGACTCTGTTTATGTGATTCTGACCTATATTTTTGGGTCTGAATTGCTGAGGAAGGTCGCCAGAAGTCAGCTAAATTTGTGTGCGTATGAAATATGAGGCTTGTCAGATGTAATCAAGCTGATAGCCGCCAGAGATCTGCCTGAACCGTTTCCATTGTCTCGCTGCCTCGCTAACTCAACCCAGCTCTCTCTTGTTTTTCTCTTTCTGTCTCTCTGTGTGAGTGATATATGAATGACCAGAGACACTCCTGGTCTTGTTAAACCCATCATTGTGAGGCAGACCCACGAACAGGCGTATAATGTGTTAAACACTTACATAGTTAGGTCTGTCCCACACACACATTTATACATGCTTCACTACTCAGCCATTTAGTTCAAATCTGATAAGTTAATTCACCTACCTTAATTGAACACACAAATAAACACTGCATACTTTTGTGTATTTGAATTTGTGGATGTATGTTTGTTTGACGCAGACCTCACAGAAGTAGATTAGATTACATCTTATCTACATTTACATTCTTAACAGATACTTAGTCTACGAAACTAACTTTTTTTCCCAGCAACTTTTATTATGACTGGTAACTGCTACTTATTCAACTTAATTGACAAATTAATCAATGTTAAGTTAAACGGTACTGTTTTTTCCACTGTAGAATATATTTTTATTTGCTCTGACGATTTTTAATAAAAATAATTTTATTCAATAATTCTTTTAATTGAGTTGAAATTACTTTTTTGATGTTTTTATTAACATAAAGTTTTGCTTACTTTTACTTCAAGATTTGGCCACCTTTTATCATACTAGAGAATCTGTTGTTGGCAACCATTTATTCACACCTCGGTCCCCTTGTGGACTTCGGTCCATTTGGCACTAATACACATGTTGGCACTCATGTTGATGACGCAAATGTGCCAAATAATGGAATCAAACTTGGATTCGGACCCAGTGATAAAGCAAGTGTGAGATTCAGTGATTGCCAGCCCTGTTCCCAGAGGCCCCACATCAGTACACATTTTGGATATCTCCGTTATTTGACACACCATTTATTTAGGTCTTGAAGTCACTACTGATGAACTGATAAGAACAATCAGTTAGGTGTGATTAGGTACTTTTGGGCAGGAACATGTTTGGGAATACCTAGCTTAATTCGTTGTCAGGGTGGCATTGTGCTGCATATGAGACACTAAAGAATGTTTGGAGACAACAAACTCAGGGCATCAGTGGTTCAGGTGTGGAAGTCATTAAGTGAAGCTCATTGGCAGCAGATTGGGCCAAGAACAGTGTTTTGAATCGAATTGCAGAAGAAATTGGCAGGCGTTGTGAAGACCTCAGCAGAGCAATAATGTAAGAAACATTTTGGAGGTTCAAAATAAGTCTAGCGACAGCATTTTGGTGTGCTGGAAGATGGAGGACATAGACCCTAGTAGAGTAGAGTAGAAGCCATTTTTAATGTGAATGAAGATTAGACTGTGAGAGAAAATCGCAGTCTGTTGACCGTATATCTTTAGATTGACAGAATGTCTTTCTAAAAAACCTTCATTAATAAACAAGAAACTCTGGAAAACATGAGAAATTTAAAAGAGCACAACATACATATAGGTATGGAAGCTTGTTTCCGCCACAGAATGAAAAATAAAAAAGGTAATTGTGACTTTTTATCTCGCAATTCTGACTTTATTTCTCAGTATTGCATGAAATAAAGTCGCAATTGCATGTTATAAAGTCAGAATTGTGAGATATAAAGTCAGGATTTATTGATATAAAGTCGCAATTGCGTGTTGTAAAGTCAGAATTATGATATATTTAAACTCGCAATTCTTTTTCTCTCAGAATTGCATGTTTAAGTCGCAATTGACTTTATGATGCGCAATTGGGAGATATAAAGTCAGAATTGCATGATATGAAGTCGCAATTGCGTGTTATAAAGTCAGAATTGTGAAATATAAACTATTCTGAGGGAAAAAAAAGTCAGTCTTTTATTCCCCATAGAATTGGACTTTATAACTCACTTTAACTCACTGACTTTAAAAGATTTCTACCACATCTTTTCCTTCCCTTCGCCTCTCTATTAATGTGCTTGGACAGAGCTCTGTGAACAGCCAGCCTCTTTAGCAATGACCTTTTGTCAGTTTTGTCAGTGCCACAGACTGATCGACTCCATGCCACGCCGCATTGCTGCAGTAATTCATGCAAAAGGAGCCCCAACTAAGTATTGAGTGCTGTACATGCTCATACTTGTCATGTTCATACTTTTCAGTTGGCCAACATTTCTAAAAATCCTTTTTTTGTATTGGTCTTAAGTAATATTCAAATTTTCATAGATACTGAATTTGGGATTTTCATTAGTTTTCAGTTTTAATCATCACAATTAAATGAAATAAACATTTGAAATATATCAGTCTGTGTGTAATGAATGAATATAATATCCAAATTTCACTTTTTAAATGAAATTACTGAAATAAATCAACTTTTTGATGATATTCTAATTATATGACCAGCACCTGTATAGGGGTGTAACGGTACACAAAAAGGTCACACTTTATTTTGATGGTCCACTTTTGACATTCTATTAACTAAGTAGCTTTGCAATTACATATCAACTAACTCTCATTGGAAAATGAGTAGACAGTATTAGACTGATAGATTAGGGTTCGGGTTAGAAGAGTAAGTTGACATGTAGTTGCAGTTACTTATAGTCAGTAAAATGTCTGTTGTGGAGCATCAAAATAAAGAGTTAGCCGATATTAAGCAGACAGTCTACTAATACTTAGAGTTAGTTGACATGTATACAAAGTTAGTTAGCAGAATGTCTATACTGTTGCAACCTGCAGCAACATACATTGCAATTTATGGAGCTGTTGTAATTGGGGGAAGATATTAGAAGTGCTTACACTTTTGGATGCTAAATATGTTCACAAAATATTGTAGAATAGTGCGTGTGTTTGTTTGTGTGTGTGTGCAAAGGGGCCGTTTACGTGACACCATTTTAACTAAAAACTGGTTTTGGCCATTCATTTACACGACCACTTTTTTTTTTTTTGACCGCTAACTACTGGTTTGGCATGCATACTGCAGCATTTTTAGTCTTTTTTGTGGATCCGTGTGAACAAGGATAGTTTTGATAACATTGGTGTCTGTTCGCGAAAATGCACAGAAAAAACGTTCCCGTTTTTAGTACATTGCCGTGTAAACGATCCATAGTTTTAAATACAGCAAGTGAATTTAAGCATCACAACATTATAATACACAGTATGAAAAATGGATATTCATTCATTTTGCGATTAAATATCAAATATGACTGATAAATAAAATGGGAGCTTTCTAGTTTTTTTTTGCCGCATTGTTCTTGTTACATGCAACATCTGAAAAATGGAGATGTTTTGTGAGCTCTTTTTTTTTTGTTAGCCACCACAAACAGAAGAGAAACTGGATCTGGTCACTTAAAACTTGCTTAAGTTACAGAAATGAGCATCCAGTGTTCAAGTAAATTGAGAAAATGTGCCTTCCTGAAATGAGGATGTAACTCTGAGAATGTCCCCCTCTTTCTCAGAATATCTCTCTCTCTCTCTCTCTCTCTCTCTCTCTCTCTCTAAAGAGGAACCCTTCGCTCTGTAGGAGGTAAAGTTTGGAAAACAATCTCTTATTTCAGGAAGGCAAGTTTAAGGTCGACATAACAAAAAGTTTGAATTATCAGTGTTTTAGAAGATGCATTTTATTATGACGGAAACAGACAGGAATGATTTGGTACATGCAAGGACATGACAATGACAGAGCATTTAAACACAAACACATGCCGTTTTTCATGGAAGACGTCCATCGCTCCAGTCTTCTGTTGAATAAGCTGTAAATAGAATCAGGTTCCTATAGTCTCTGAAGGGTTTTTTGACTTCCTGACTGAGAATAAAAATTAAACCGTGAAAATATTATGAATAAAATTCCAGATTTATTTCAACATCTCGGCCTCGCCTGAACAGACCTCACTTTCTTTCTCTCTCTCTCTGTTTTTTTTTCTCTCTGCCTCTCTCTTTATTCTTTTTTCCTCAGACCACAGGAATGTTTCTTTCTCTCAGAAAGTTGTAAAGTGCTGATTCTGGGCTCAGGGTGCATTTATACATGTGGCTTCTGTCTCTCACTCAGTTCACCCTCTTTCACATATTCTATGTTTCTCCACTTTCTTCTCTTCCTTCAAAATCTCCTATCATCTATGACTATGACTCAGATGAATCTGAACGCCCATCATTCACCAAGTTCGAAACCCTGCCCCATAAATCTTTGTTTAGTTTATGTTTTGGCTAACTTTGCTGTCAGCTACCGGTAAGAGTGGAGTACTCTCCATTTAACACATTTTACCATGTTTAAATTAAGTGTGATTCAGGAAAAAATGACTCTTTTGAACTGGTTCTTTTTAGTGAATCAATAGCTATGTTTCCATCCATCTATTTGTATGCACATTTTTGAATATCGCATGAAAAACTGTTGGATGAAAACCCCAAGATGCGCTTGGGGTTTCAATCTTTCAAATTTTGACAAGAACAAATGAGCATAAACTATGATGAAAACACATTTACAGAATAAATCCCTCGATGCACAAAAAAAAAAAACGTGACTGCCTCAACAGAGGTTGTTGTGATTGGTTAACTGAACTAACTAGCTGACCAATCTCATTGCACAGCATTTCAAATGTTGGTTTGTAGTCATATGTTGTACAGAAAAGCCACAGTGGCTTCCACGATTCCAGCAACTTACATTTTTATTTCAGGTATTTTGCATCAATTTAACAGGAAGTGAGGATTTTATACTCTTCAACACGTGGGATGGAAACGGTGCTATATTCACAAATGTTTTGTGTGATATTCCAATTTTGCGCACAAGTTAAATTTACAACTTTGGATGGAAACACACAGAGCTGTCACATTGTATGTATTTATTAAATATAAATACTCTTACTCTTACAAAATGAGAGTGGTCTGGAAGAGACAGACGTCTGTATAATATCACACAAAGTGTGCCATAAACTCTATGGAGTTCCTTGGATGTTATGCACAAACATTTCATTCATCCGTCCAGGTTGTGGAAGTATAAGTTTAAACAGAGGCACCTGTGAAGCTGTATTTGTTTTAACAATGTTTAAACTGTGGCCTAAACTGAGATGTTCTGTTTTTCAGCATTTACAGACAATGCTTAAGACCAAACTCAACGTGCTGACGCTCCGGAAGGACCCGCTGCCTACGGTGATCTTTCACGAACCCGAAGCCATCGAGCTGTGTTCCACCGCACCTCATAACAAGAACCGCGCACACACAGGATATAAGGTACAGAACCTGCTGATATCTGCCATCGAGATTCAGAGAGTAGATTTTGAAGCATTTTCTAACCATCTGAATTAAAGAAGTGTCCCTCCAACTTTTGCTGAAAGCCATTTGCATTCATTCACTCCCAAAGAATGATTAATGCTCAATGACAAATAAGAGTATCCTGTGATAAAGAAAAGGACAAATCTTGTTTAAAACACATGTACATATTCTTAGAAATGTATTCATGTTGGTTTTATGTGGTTTTGAAAAAAAGTTTAAATTTAATGTCATGTGTTGCACCATCATGAACCAAGAAAAAGCTAATAAACTTTTTTTTTTTTTCTCCACCTTATGTCTAGGGGTGGGCGATCTTACCAAAATTTCATATCACTATCTTATAACAAACAATCACGATCTTCCCAATTTTTAGATGTACTATTGGGAATATCCAGACTGGAACAAGCTTATTGACTTCTCTATTTGCACAATTTAAAGGTCCCATATTGTCAAAACTGAAATGTCCTGGCTTTTTTTCATGATAACAGAGGTCTAGGGGCCTTGAAACTACCATATAAGTTTCAAAACTGTCGATCCACAGACAAATGCACACAGCCTGCATGAAGTAGCTGTGCCTTTTCACAAGCTGTTGTGACTTCTGTATATTTGTGATGTCAGAACTACTCAGTCACCAATGGTGGGTCACTCAGAAAACAACAGGCCAATCAGAAGAGAGGCTCTTGAATATTAAGTAGAAAGGCCAAAATCTCCTGAGAAAGGAGCTGTAACATATATATTGAGATGGTTTTTGGTACTTATACCGCAAATATATATTCTTAAGGTCATCAAAACCTAAAATAAAACTTCAGAAAGTTTTACAATATGGGACCTTTAAAACACAGTATTGCATTAAACTTAAAATAGTCATTAAACCCGGGATGTTGACGAATATATTCTTTAAAACAATGCATAGTCTTCAATTAAGTATACATCGATTCTTATTAAAACTACTCAAGTTATTCAGTCGAGAGCAGTGAGTGATTTTGTCTTTTGTTTAATATTAATGACAGAGATTTGCATTAGGTTTTGAGACCTTTTATGATCGTCACGTTACATAATTTGACTGATTTGGTTGCTAATTTTAGGTTTTTAAGGAGGGGCGAAAACACATCACTGTAAAGGAAAGGTACAGCATGCGGCACAATAATAATTTTATCTTGTTTATCACGTTTTCATAATCATTGGAAGTCAAAATCGAAACCAAAACTAAAATTTTATTCATCACTCAGACCTACTGCTGTTCAATTGTTTTACAAATGCGTCACCATGCATTAAAGACACATGATATACTCGGGCCAGTCAGCACAGCCATCTTGTAGGCATTGCTGGATTTTAACATTATTACGAGGACATAAAAAATCACGATCTCTACGATTCGCTTGAAAAGTAGATAGTGGACATCTTCAAAATCGATCACGATATAAAAATCGCCAGATCGCACAACCCTTACTTACACCTTGTATGCATGTGAATACATGTGATCGAAATCATTAATTTGTACTTGGTAGACAAACACTTTTAACATTTTAATGGATAGTTAAGCAGTTTTTCCCCCAAAAAAGATATGCCAAACTTTTAAATAAAATATTATTTTCAAGAATGTCATACTTTTAATAAGTCTTCTTATTCATTCTTCTTCATCATGATATTCGAGTAATTGTATCATCCTGACATTTTTTACTTTTTGCCTTCGAAAAACATCAAAATGTACATTTTTAATGCATACGTTAATTTTTTTTAAAGTGTATTATTAAATAAATATGTAGATCTGGAAAGAAAAGCATCATGTAATTACCTTGATTTTTTTTTATGTAAAAGAGATGCTCCACAATGACCCACATAAGGCAACACAAAGATATATCTGTTGAAATATCTCATTTAAATGAGTTTACTGAAAGTAATAGTGAGTTTGCCGGGTCGGTCTGTTTGTCTGACCAGGAAAACTGTTTGGAGAACAATATTTTTGAAGTTCCATTCAGTGTCACTAATAGCGTACAAGCGAAATTGGACACATTCATGTACTTGTGTTGCTCCATCTGTCCTTGTAGAATATTGTAGAGTCACATGACATGCATGTATTGAAAAGGAAGAACAGCCGAATAATACATAATCTAAAAATATAGAAAATCTCTCATGGATATCGGCCTACTAAAGAAGCTGCGGTGTTGTTGCCATGGATACCTCAGCATCCATTCATGGCGAAATGCTGGCTAAGACAAACACAGACCATCTCTTCTGTCTGTCTGTGTTTGTCATGCTCCTTCCACCTCACAAGCGTTTCTCTTTCTTTCTTTGTCTTAAAAGCTGTAGGGCCCGGCGTAATTTATGCCACATTTCTAACATTAAAGGAATAACTGTGGGCACATATTTGCGCTCAGTTGAAAAATTTCACATATTTTCATCTGTGTATTTTAACATGGACCTCAGAGAATATAAAGCATCTGGCCTACCCTAAACTCACTCACACACACTCGACCACAAGCGTGTCTACATTTTTGGGTGTAGACCGGTTTTATAATGATTCGCATTTTTTCTTGAAATGGCAAAAGCCGTTTTAACCGATGTGCAGTCCGATGATCTAACAGACCACGTGTTATTGCAGGAGAGTAGCTGTTCGAGAGAGTTAGTGATAGAATGACGGACAGAAAGAACGACCTAATCATCCTTTGAGGCCCTTTGATTATGTAACAACTCAACAAAGCTAGTCTATACGCTGTTTCCATGGCGATCGGCTCCGCTCCGTGTGTGTGTGTGTGTGTGTGTGTGTGTGCTTGCTTCTCTCTAGGCATACATGAAAAGTCTGCTCTGTTTAAACCAGTGTTATATTAGTATCATTGAGATATATATATATATATATATATATATATATATATATATTTATATATATATATATATTTATTTATTTATAAAATTTTAATTAGTTTTAATTTTTTGGTTTTCACTTTAATTTTAATTAGTTTTAGTAACTTTGTTTGGTGTTTTTGTCATTTTTTATTATTATTTTTTTATATTTCAATATAGTTTATATTCATTTTCTTTTTTTAATGGTTTTAGTTAAATATAATACCCATTTCTCTTTTCATTTTCTGGATTTTTTTGTTCCTGTCCTTATAGTGATAGTTCACCCTAAAATTAAAATGAAGTCATCATTTACCCACCCTGGTGGTGTTCTGATGTCATATGCCCTTCTTTTTTTTCTCGTACGCAACCCGGAAAAACTATCGGTATGGATTTTTGCCAATAACCGACGGTTCCAGCAATCGGTTATCGGTGTCGATTAATCAGCAAAACCGATCAATCGGTCCACCACTACTTCAGATCGGGCTCGATATTTTTGTAACGGCTGAGTTTCACAACAAGATTCTGTTCAGTTCTCTTACGAGAGGTTCTCTTGTATTGCGTAAGTATAGCTTACGCTACGGGAAAGATTTATCTTTTCGAGATATTGAAGCCGAAAAATTATCCTTAATTTTTGTATCCATTGTCAACGCAGTGCAGTAGCGAGCAGACCTTGAGCAGGCTGTCTAGCATGCTCATAGGCTGCCCTGCCGGAACTGCTGCAGCCTACCACTGAGCCCGACGTGACGTCACGTCCAATGAAGGGCGCTCGCGCCTTCACAGCGTCAAAGCCCGCCAGAATGGGCGTGGCTTAGCGTATATAAGCAGGCTCGTAGGCTGAATTCTCTGATTTTCATCTCTTCAGCAAGCTCTTCGCATCGCTGGATCTAGAGAAGCCGCCGCCGCCGTCGAAACAGCGACAAGCCAGCTAAGGACAGTGCCTGAGGAAGCCGGCTATCTTCGCCACCTCCAATCCTCTATCTCCGCGTGACTCTCCCAAGTGGACGGCGCCGCCGAGAAAGGATACAGCTCGATCCCCAGGGTTGAGGAAGCGATTGCTGCACACCTTTGCCCGCCCTCCGAGAGATGCTGCTCAAAGCCTGCTTTGCCATCTAAAGCCTGCAGGACTACATCCTCTCTTGTCGGTCGCGCATACGCCGCCGCCGGACAAGCAGCTTCCGCCCTGCACTCCATGGCTGTCCTACAGATCCTACACGCCGATCTCCTCTGTAAATGGGACGAGAAAGGCCCGGATCCAGCTGCCGTTACGGACTTGAGAAGCGCGACGGATCTTTCCCTTCGCTCTACCAAGGCTGCAGCTCAAGCCCTAGGACGATGCATGGCTTCGCTGACTGTCACAGAAAGACACTTATGGTTAACGCTGGCTGACATGAGAGAGTCTGAGCGGTGTGCCTTCCTCGACGCTCCCCTTTCCCACTCTGGTCTCTTTGGCCCTGCAGTGAACGGAATCGTCGACGGTTTTTCTGAAGTTCAGAAAACCTCTCAGGCTATGAATCTGTTCCTGCCCCGTCGCGCTAGCTCCGCTGCAGGTCACCCACGTGACCGGCCGCCTGCACGAGCCACTACACAGCGCCCAGCTCAGCCGAGACAGTCCAGCCACCCTTCGCAGCGACAGGGCGGCCGCCCCAAATCGCGCTCAGCTACCCGCAGCAGACCGCACCCCCCACGTGGGCCGCGGCCAAAGATCACGCTGAAACCTGAGCAAGCGAAGTCCTCCTAGCAACAGTGAGAGGGAAAAGACGGTTGAGTCTCGCCGCGGCCGGACCACCGTCAAAGCTTTTCGCCCTGTCAGTCCCCTTAACACAGGCTACTGCAGTGAGTTATTTAGCAGCCAACGAGTCAGTAACACAACCCGCTCGCCTGCACACAACCGTCGTTTTTACGGCGAACCAGAGAAATCTCAGAAAGAGCATAATGCCTGGTTATTCGGCTCACGCCGACGGTGTTTTAAGTGTAGAAAAAGTGCCCACACCACAGTGCTCACCCCTACACACAAACACAGCACTTCCCGTGTCACCCGCAGAACCCACTCTCATAAAGCTGGCAAATGTCGCTCTATTACACGGCCAAGTCACGCGCATCACAAGGTGCAGACTCATATCAATCAGGTTGTGGATGTAAGTCTCGTGCCCGCTCGCAAGCGCTCACGCTTACTAACAAGCACTTCGCACACAGCGCCGCGCGCGCACCACGAAGTGCAGCCTTACATGAGTCAGAATATGAACGTAAGTCCTGTGCCCGCTTACAAGCGCTCACGCTTGCTAACATGCACTTCGCCCACGGCGTTAGACGCGCGTCACAAAGTGCAGCCTCATACCGGTCAAGTTATGAATGTAAGTCCCGTGCCCGCTCACGCTTACTAACATACACGCCGCCCACGGCGCCGCTCGCGCTTCACAATGTGATTGTAAAGCGCTCCCCATTCACAGCTATCGGGACGCTATACATGAAACAGCCTGCTATCGCTGTCAGCGAGCCGCCCCATTCAAGCACAGAGAGCGCGTGCGCCGCGCTCATTCCTCCGGTCCAGTTTCTCGAGCCAGCACAGCACGGCGATCAGAACCCGGAGGTCATTCTGCCCCTAGCTGCACATATAAAAGCATGGGAAGCGATTTCAGGGGTATCAGAATGGGTGCTAAGCACAATAAAGCAGGGCTATGCGTTACAGTTCGCTCGCCGTCCCCCACGCTTTCTAGCACGGACCGCGATGACAGTGAATGCGGAAGTAGCACATCTACTTCGCTCAGAAATAGCAAAACTGCTGTGCAAAAGGGCCATAGAACCGGTGCTGCCTTCTCTGAGCGAGTCAGGCTTTTACAGCCGTTATTTTCTCGTGCCCAAGAAGGACGGGGGCCTCAGACCCATACTAGATCTGAGACATTTGAAAGAAGCTCTTATGATAAGACCGTTCAAAATGATTACAACCAGACAACTCCTCGCGCACGTTCGCCCGAGAGACTGGTTTATATCTCTCGATCTGAAAGATGCCTATTTTCAGATTCAGATAATACCCCGTCACAGGCCATTCTTGAGATTCGCCTTTGACGGTCAGGTTTATCAGTACACCGTCCTGCCGTTCGGTCTGTCCTTAGCACCCCGCACATTAACAAAGTGCATGGACGCGGCACTTGCCCCCTTGAGAAATCAGGGCATGCGAATTCTGAACTATCTGGACGATTGGCTGGTTCTAGCACAATCAGAGTCAGAAATACTATCTCACAGAGCTTTGCTCCTCAGTCACCTGGAAAGCCTTGGTCTCACGGTCAACTGGACCAAGAGCTCATTAATGCCCAGTCAGTCAATTTCCTTTTTAGGAATAGAACTGGACTCCGTGGCTATGACGGCCCGCTTGTCAACTCAGCGTGCGCGCTGTGTTCAGCAACTGGGCGCGTCTTTCCAGAAGGACAGCACCGCCCCTCTGAAAACATTCCAGAGGATGCTGGGTTACATGGCTTCAGCCGCTCCGGTACTTCAGCTGGGTTTGCTATGTATGCGCCCGCTACAACGCTGGCTGGCCGCTCGTGTGCCTCACCGAGCTTGGAAGTCAGGCTGTGCCCGGATCAGAGTGACTCAGAGCTGTATCACAGCTCTGCAGCCCTGGTTAGCGGCCGACTGGTACCAGCGGGGAGTGGTTATGGGGACGGTCTCATACCGGAAGGTCATCTCGACAGACGCGTCCAACACGGGTTGGGGCGCGCTCTTCGAGGGCAGACCAGTCTTTGGCCTGTGGTCAGACCGGGAAAAACTCCTCCATATAAACTGTCTGGAAATGATAGCGGTCGAGAATGCGCTGAAGCGTTTCCTCTCGTTTATACAGGACCACCATGTTCTAGTCCGTTCGGACAACATGTCTGTAGTGTCCTACGTGAACCGCCAGGGCGGTGTCAGATCCAGAAATCTCTGCAATCTGGCAGAACGCCTCCTCGTTTGGTCTCAGCACCACCTGCGCTCGCTGAGAGCGGCGCATGTGCCAGGCCATCTGAACGACGGCCCAGACAGACTGTCCAGGAACAATGTTCCACCGGGGGAATGGTCCCTGCACCCTCAAACAGTCCAGTTGCTATGGCGCCTTTTTGGCAAAGCGGAAGTCGACCTATTTGCGTCAAAGGACAAGGCTCACTGCCCAAAGTTATTTTCAAAGAACGAGGACGCGCTGGCCCAGACCTGGCCCAGCCGCCCACTTTATGCTTTCCCCCCGGTCTCTCTGTTACCACAGGTGATCAAGAGAATCAGGCAAACGCGCCAATCAGTGCTCCTCATAGCCCCACGCTGGGAGAACCAGACTTGGTTCCCGGAGCTGACGCGGCTGACACAGACGACACAGACAGCCCCGTGGCCAATTCCGGTGAGAGCAGATCTCCTCTCTCAAGCTCGCGGCTCGATCTGGCATCCCCATCCAGAGCGCTGGTCTCTGCACGTATGGTTGACCAACGGTTACCCGTTGCCCTGCCAGACGCAGTAATGAACACAATCACGCAGTCTAGAGCTCCTTCTACCAGAAGGCTCTACCAGAAGGGACTAAATGGTCTGTGTTCTCTAAATGGTGCGCTGACAAAAATCTGGACCCACGGAAATGTGCTTCAAGAGCTATTGGAAAAGGGAAGGTCCCCTTCCACGCTCAGAATCGACACGCGGCCAGTCAATAGGCAGGAACGAGCTCATCTGCTTCCTCAGAGGAGACAGGAGGATGAATCCCCCGCGCCCCCTTCAGTTCCTATGTGGGATCTTTCTTTTGTCCTCGAGGCCCTGAAAGCATACCCCTTTGAACCTTTAGACTCTGCGGATCTAAAATACTTATCACTTAAAACCGTTTTTCTGATCGCTCTGTCGTCAGTCAAACGTGTGGGGGACTTACACGCGCTGTCTGTTAGCGCCGTGTGTCTCGAGTTTGGCCCGAATGACTCAAAAGTCATCCTCAAACCTAGACATGGCTATGTTCCTAAAGTGATTGGCACACCGTTCAGAGCACAGCTCATTTCGCTATCGGCTCTGCCAGCATCCGATAGCGAGAGTGATGTTAATCTCCTCTGCCCAGTCAGGGCGCTGAGAGTTTACACTACGCGCTCCGCCCCTTTCAGGCGCGCTGAACAGCTTTTCGTTTCGTTTCGTTTGGTGGGCGCACCAAAGCTCTCGCCGCCTCAAAACACAGTCTATCCAGATGGATAATAGATTGCAGCTGCTTATACAGCAAAAGGTCTGCAATGCCCCTTGGGCGTCAGGGCTCATTCCACCAGAGGCGTGGCCTCTTCGTGGGCATGGTCCAGTGGAATTTCTATCCATGACATATGTGTGGCGGCGGGCTGGGCCTCCCCGTCCACCTTTGTCAGATTCTACAATCTGGAAGTTCCCGCCCTGCAGGCGAAACTACTATCAGTCTAAGTGAGAGGTCAGTTCTGCCCAGGTACTATCGTGCGCAAACTACTCTCATGTGACTAGCTCTTCTGGTTGAGCTGCACTGTATCAGGTTATGTGCTATATGCTTATACATTGACCGGCATCGCCGCTCTGTATTCCCTGTGAGTGTTTTGACTGCGCATATATTACATGCGCTGATTCCCGCTGATCTGGGTTCCCCCTATCGTTCTGGGACTCATAAGTGGATGCTAGCGCGCGTACGGCGTTGACAAGGGGTTCCTGTAGCGTAAGCTATACTTACGCAATACGAGAGAACCTCTCGTAAGAGAACGTACTCGGTTACCTAACGTAACCTCGGTTCTCTCTAGAAGAGGGAACGAGTATTGCGTAACCTGCCGTGCTTGCGCCACGAGCGTTTTTCGCTTCAGTCGATGAAAACCAGAGAATTCAGCCTACGAGCCTGCTTATATACGCTAAGCCACGCCCATTCTGGCGGGCTTTGGCGCTGTGAAGGCGTGAGCGCCCTTCATTGGACGTGACGTCACGTCGGGCTCAGTGGTAGGCTGCAGCAGTTCCCGCAGGGCAGCCTATGAGCACGCTAGACAGCCTGCTCAAGGTCTGCTAGCTGCTGCACTGCGTTGACAATGGATACAAAAATTAAGGATAATTTTTTGGCTTCAATATCTCGAAAAGATGAATCTTTCCCGTAGCGTAAGCTATACTTACGCAATACTCGTTCCCTCTTCTAGAGAGAACCGAGGTTACGTTAGGTAACCGAGTACGATTGTTGCTGCGGCATGACAGAGAAAACTGACTGTAAAAGACGTTTATGCAAATGTCGTAATAGCGCAACTTTGAGAATGAAACATTTTTTTCCAGCATTATTTTTTGACTTCTGACAAATTTCGAAAAGCAATGACGCACGAAATTGAGCTTGTTTAGCTATTAGCATCTGCGTTCACGTACGTGTGTGTGGAGAATGTCTGGACTTCAGCATGTAGCAACACTAAGAGAGGGTGACTCATAGCATGAGTGTTTGTACTAGCGAATCGTCATTTACATGCTTTTTTGTGAGAATGTGTGTTTGGTAAGAGTGTATTTCTGTGAATGTTAGTTAGTTCTGTATGTTTGTGAAAGCCTTCATTATGGAGTCAGAGGTGAAAGATTCATTCAATGTTTACAAAGTCTGTTCTGTGTGCCGTTTCAACACACACACCTTCTGTTAACAAACATAGTGACACACACAGACCAAATATAGTCAACACTTCCCCTCAGAACAAACTTTCTCTGGCTTAAGCACACAAATGCACTCTTTCACATACACACGCGTGTGTGTGTGTGAGCAGATGCCCTCACCGTACAGCTGCGTCAGGGACACATGCGCCTCTCATTCTGGAATCAGCTCTAGAACGCCAGCTGGTGAAGAATTCCTTTTTTCTGAATTCTATCTTGAACACCAGTTGTCGTTTGATACACTGCCACCTGCTGGACGCATGAATCACAAGCCAGAGTTTTAAGAATGTGTAATGGACAATTGTGTTGTTTTGTGACTGATTTTCATGTATTTATTGACACACGCAGCCAGGCTATTTATTTATTGTATATAGAGCAATGTATTTAATTTAAATATGTAATTATGCCCTTTTTATGTTGCTGTTGTGTTTCCCAAAGAGTGTTTACAACTTCTACTTGCCTACAATCAAGTTGTAAAAAAAAAATATATGCATGTTATTTTAAATACACTCATTTTAAAGTATTTAAATAATACTTAATTGTATTTATTGATTGATTTTATTTAAGTTGTTTAAGGGTAAAGAATGTTACTCAGAGGGTCACACCATTGGACAAGGCAAAATAACATTTTTAGAATTTAAGAATGAATTTTGTCAAATAATAAACCATTTAAAAATATGATACATCTGGAATAAAAATACATTTTTCGAAGTAAATGCATCAACGTCAAGAATATTTTATCAAAAGGCTGAAGAAATTGTTATTCTAGCTATAACACCCGGCCTTTGGGATAAAATAGTAAACAAGTGAATCACACACATAGTGAGTAATGGTGGCCACATGTTGCATAACAGTGTTCAACAAACAACATTGTTTCTCGTTGTACTTTGTGTATGTGTGTGCGTGTGGCTCAACTGTGCATTCAAACCCACTGTGTGGAAATATGATATTTTGTTGATTTACAGTTCACAAGTGTGTTTCATAGGCCACCATATTTGCATATTATTACTGTCCTGATGTCAGATGAATGAATTGCGCAATATTTGCTGCTTTGAGAGCTGTGCATCAGACATCTGGAAGAGCTGCTGTATTGTTGGAAAGCTCTCGGCCGCCTGCGGAGGAAAGAGGACGAGAGATGAATGAGCGCTCTGTTGCTGTCTAGACTCTGTGGTGACTGAGAAGCATCAATCTGCTTCAGTGTTTGATCGTTTCTCACAGTTTCCACCTGAGGTGCACACACACACACACACACACAGTCCCACCCAGGAACAGACATAAAGAATGACTTGACGAAAGAGTGACAATCAGGATTATTATAGTTTTTAAAAGTACACTCCCTTTTATTATTATTTTGATTTGATTTTATTAGTATTTATGAGAAATACTACTTCCTGGTGTTATTCTGAGCAAATTAGTAGTAGTAAAATCTTTATTTGTCCCTTTGCAGGGCAATCTAAGCAGCGTCAAAACCTCCCAACATACAATTTAATACATCACATCACAAACCCTGAGCATTTACAATACTTCTAGCTACTATTATAAGTTCACGGTACCTTTATCTTTGTTTCAGATAAGTATTTACTCGCATAACTGCATTTGAAACAAAAGATCTAGTAGCTTTAACAGTCCTCCATTTGTGCGCTCTATATCGCCTACCTGAGGGGAGCAGTTCAATTTCTGAAAACAAGATGTGAGATGTATAATTCAGGATAGTCAAAGACTTCCTAAGAACATTCCTCTCACACAACCTATCTGTACAGAGTCTGGAACCTGCTTTGACCCTAAATGAGTAATGCTCTGAAGCTGGGATATACTTTTAACATTTAATCCATAACACCAACAGATCATAGCAAAAGTCAAAACAGTTTCAATGAAAGATCTATAAAATATTATCAATATGGATTAAACCACTTCAAAGGACTTAAGCTTCCTCAATAAATATAACTGATTATGTGCTTTTGATATAATAAGATTTGTGTTTTCCACCCACTTAAGCTTGTCATGATCAACTATGTACCCAAATACTTGTGAACTGACCTTCCCAACCTCTTTACCCGCAATAACTAATTTAGATGTAGTTTCAACAGAATTATAAAAATCTATCGTCATATCTTTGATTTTGGAGTCGTTCATTTGTAAATGAGAATTCTCGTACCAATCTGAAAAATAATTCAGAATGGGCCCATGCTCTGTGTCACCTTGCTTTAACAGACTTAGCACCACTGTATCATCGGCATATTTAATAATATGTCTGTCTGGATATTGACTTCTGCACATATCTGTAATCTGTGCTGGTGGTTATTCCAAAGCAGTTTTTTGTTGTTGTAATCTTTAGTCAAAACATATTTGCTTGAAACTTGCTCTTCTTCTTTTAAAGTTTATCTAGTCTGTTAAAAGTGCAGTTTCAGTTCATATTTTTAAAACAATATTTCTGGAGAATTTTTTCTGTCAGCCATTTTTATTGATTTTTTTTCTGGCTGAAATCAGATTGATTTTTGATTTTTTTTCACACGTGGTGCGTGGTTGTTTAGCTGTTGTTTACACTTAACAGCTCATGCTGTTAAGTGTACTGCACGTGTTAAGTGTATTATTTACATTGCAATACCCATAAATGAAAACATAACTTAATTTATTAATATTTCTTTATATTTTTATTTGTAATTAGATGTTAGTAAGCATGTGATGAGGTCAAATGTCCAGTTTGGGACATGATACCTTGTAATAAGGGATAGAAATTATGTTGCCCAATCTCATTGGTAAAGTGTTGCACAGCAACATTGCCCAAAACGTCACCTACCATCATGTCTATCAGCTCGCTTTCGGGTTAAACTTTCCGCGACTGCGCAACTGGGTTATAGGTTGCCAGGTTTAGGTGACAAACGGGTTGAAATTGTAAATGGTCTGTGGATTGTGTGAATATAATGCATTTAATACAATCTGGCAACTAGTCAACATTAGACAAACATATTGGTCCGACTATTCATAAAGGAGTTTGGGCCATGCAAATTACGGGAGTTTCCCAGGAAAAATAACAAACCTGGAGGGGTCCGGGAGATAGGGCTAAAAAACGGGAGGAACCCGGGAAAAACGGGAGTGTTGACGGGTATGATTTGAAATAGAAAAATTTGTGACATTATAAATGTCTCTCACTGGATCAATTTAATGTGTCCTAGCTGAATAAGAGCACTGATACCATAGAGAGAAGAAACATCTTACTGACCCCAAACGTTTGAACAGTAGTGTACTTTTTTTTTTCTTTTTACCAAAAGTACTTGCACAGTTGTTCTTGTTGTGGTAATAGTGTTCATTTAGGATAATAAGGCTTAATGTTATCCATCAGGAGGTATTGGGCAACACACACACACACACACTCACTGCCTCATCTGTTAGTCATAGTGAGGGTCTTCTTTAAGGTCTAATGTTTTCCAACACTTCATCCAGAAGAGAACACTCATCCTCTCTCTCATTCTCTCTCTTTCTCTGATGTAAATCACTTTCAGAAGAAAATAGATATTACTGGCATTTCCTCTCCCGGCTCGCAGCAAGGCCTCGTCTTTCTGTTTCAGACACAAGAGAAAGAATGAGATTTAGAAAAAGCAAACGCATCTGGAGAGAGACGGACTATATTAGAGTCGTGTTCATAAGAGGAATGACTTTGCATTCTTCAGTTGGTCTGGTATGAAATTCTCCCTCACAGGACAGCACAGATGTTTGTACCATTGCTTGTCTTCAAGGTTTGTTCAGTCTGTTCAGCAATACAAACTATTTTGTTTAATTGCATTCTCTAAAGAAGGTTAAAGCCATGGGAAGGAGAGGCGGTGGCCAGAATTAGAGCTTGTGGTTGCAGACTAAACAGAATGTCTGGAAGAGGAAAACACACAGCCAGACTAAGTTTTTTTTCTTCTGTAGTTTCACATTTTCTTCCCAACCTCTTGCCACAAGCACACACATTCGAACACAAGAACAGGTTTTCTCATTTTACTTTCTAACTGATTTGCAAACAACAACTCTGGGCCAATGACAAATAAGAATGTGATGAAAAACCTTTAAAAAGCCAAATCGGTTGAAATGTACTTTTATGTATTGTTGTTGGTTTCATATGTTTTTGAAATTTTAGTACACCATTTTCAATCAAAGCTTTGATTTAAGAATGCATGAAGGGGTGAACCATCAAGTAACAACAAAATGTTTTCCTTACAACTTGAATATTTTTTTATTTATCAGTTTCCACAAAAATGTGAAAACTGTTTTCAACATTGATAATAATAAGAAATGTTTCATGAGCAGCAAATCAGCATATTTGTGACACTGAAGACTGGAGTAATGATGCTGAAAATTCAGCTTTGCATCACAGAAATAAATGGATTTTCAAAATATATTCAAATAGAAAACGGTTATTATAAATTGTAATAATATTTCACAATATTACTGTTTTTACTGTAATTCTAATTAAATAAATGCAGCTTTAGTGAGCATAAATTATAATTAAAAATCTTACTGACCCCAAACTTTTAAACGGTAGTGTGTTTGTTTTATTTATTTATTTATGTATTTATTTATTTATTTATTTTTATCATGGACATGAAATGTCCACTTTCCACATTTTAGTGTTGCAAATATTAGAAATATTTTACTAAAAGTTGACACTTCACTACTGGATATCCTTTTGAAGAAATAAATGAGAAATACTAGTAAAAAAGAGAGTACATTTAGAGCCAAAATGTACATTGTTTTCAGAATATTTTATTCAAACAAATAAGCATTTATATTTATTTGAGTCTTTCGTTGTGCATATGGGCATTTGCGTGAATCCGAACACAATTCATCTTTTCACTTGTTTTGCTTTTACCAGGTGACCTACCTTGGCAAGGTGTCGATTTCCGGCACTCATTTCCTGTCGGGCTGCACAGAGTCGGCTGTGATGGGATTATGCGACACAAAGCGGACATCTGTCACTCACGACGACTCCATCACGTCCAGCAGCGCCATCCTGGAAATCCGTCCCTTCCAGGTACGACTGCATCACCAGGACGGGCGAGGCGAGGCCACGGTTGCCATGGACACCTTCCAGGTGGCCCGCATCGCGTACTGCACTGCGGATCACGACACTAGCCCCAACGTGTTCGCGTGGATCTACCGGCAAATCAACGACGATCTGACGTTCCAGATGGACTGCCACGCCGTGGAGTGCGAGAACAAACTAGAGGCTAAAAAACTGGCCCACTCCATGATGGAAGCCTTTAAAAAAACCTTCCACAGCATGCGCAGTGACGGACGCATCCACAAGAGTGGCTCGTCCGACGAGTTCCCCGAGGAGTTGAGCACACCCGACGATGGCTGAGAGGAGGCCAAGGGGTCGAGGGGAGGGGGGAGGGGGGGTTGGGAACGGGAGGCGAGGGAGCGCAAGTGTGAATGCGCTCTTTATGTCTTTGTGCCATAATAGAATATTCAGAAAAATAACAAAGCAAAACCTCAACAAAAAGAGAATGGAAACGGTGACAAAAAATTCAAACCACAAACCAAGAAACTAGTCTGCCTTTTTCGATTTTGGCTGCCAGACAGACATGCCCATTTTACAAAAGCATCTGAGCGTCAACATCATCATGAAGAACTTTAAGACGGTCACACTCCCACTCGAAAGCTGCTGGGTTTGATATGGCGGGTGAGAAGTGGCAAGAACTTGCATCTGTTATTCTCCTTTCGTTTAGCCAATCGAAACCTTGGGCCTGTTCGCCTTTTGTTTGGGGACCTGGGAATTCCTGATGTGTGCGCGGAAAAATCTTTTATGTCATTTTTTAGATAATGCAGAGATGCGTTTCCTCTAAGTTGAGAGTAAAATTGTATAATTTTGATATTTATGGCAGGCAGCCAGCCAAGGGCATTCCTTTACCTTTATCGGGCCATAGTAATTATAGGGACCACGCATCGATTTATTTAGTTTTTTAAGATACCAAAAGTCATTGTATGTGTGATCTAGGGTTTGTCTGTCTGCAGCTCATGAGCCTTTGAATAACTAGGGAACAGGTTCTCAGCTATAAAAAGCTTCTAGAAGACAAGTGTGCTTGACTCTCCGGTGTAGTTTGGTGTGTTTGTGTTCTCGAACAGAAAAACTAGCGCGTGTGTTAAATGAGATGTTGAAAGCGAGACGTTCCAGGTGCTTCGGTATATTCACTCATGCAGTTCTATTGGTGCGGTCGCATTTAAGGCCCATTTACACCAAGAACGATAACTATATTCAGTCCTTCCAGAAAAACACAGAGTTTTTTTGTGATTGTTGCGGGCAAAAATCCTTGAAATGCGATGGAATATGCGGGATATTTATGCAATTTTATGCGATGAAATTGCGTGAACTTGCAAAAATTGCGGGAACTTGCAAAAACTGCGGTTTGATGAAAAAGAGAAAAAAAGTGATTCCCCCAACACCCTGTTCTCACTAGGCTACTACCTTAATGTAAAGAGTCATTTCTTATTACTTCCTTTGATAAGCAAGCATACTACATCATAGAAAGTGCTGGGAATATTTAATTTCTCATCTTGTTTTATTTCAGACTGTAACGAGTGTAAATAAGGTGTGGCCCCTTTAAGAGCTGCGCGCTCCCTGTTGAACTGTCTGCAGTGTTATATTATGTGCGCCTCGAACACCCCATGTGTGCAGGTAATTTCTGTTTGATGCTACTTTTATCTTATTTTCTTTATTAAGTAACGATGTGACGGTAGAACATGTGACAGACAGTTATACGAGTTCGATTTGTGAGATGTCAATCACCTCCGTGAGTCTGTCTGGCCTCTGCAATAACTTCAGCTGTGAGCTATCCAGTCGCGTAATTGCGTCACTTCATAACGTTACCATGGAAACAGGGGGAAATGGCTGCTCTTGTGTGAAGCAAACGCAACATTTTTCAACTTTCTGCTAAGATATATGTGACTTTTTTGCAACGAAAATGCGAGGATTATGAAATCATGCAAACCCCGCATATTTTGCATGGAAATCGGCAATTTATGCGGCGTATTTGAAAAAATGCGGCCTCCGCATGAATATGCGGACTTTGGCTGATTATGCATTGAATTCAGCGATCGCATAATCGCGTTTTTCTGGAGGGACTGTATATTAGCGTGTACACCAGCACACAATATCATTCTAAGGGTACGTTTACACGGCAACGATATGCTTAAAACCGAGAAGTTTTTCCGCGTACAGACTACACCATTGTCAAAACGATCCCCATTCACACGGATCCGTGAAAACGAATAAAAAACCCTGTATTCTGTTTTCAGGCCATTAGATGGCGATGAAACACTATAGACTGAACACGTAATACGCGTGTGATTTAAGATGTGATTTACGCATGACGTCATCGTCTTCAGAGTTTGGTGTGGAGACCGTTTTCAAAAACTTGCACTTTGAAACCTGTTTTCAAAACTGCGTTTTCAGGCACACAAAACGATGTTGTGTAAACAAATGGCCATAAAAGTTTTACATTTTAGGCGAGAACGGTGTCGTGTAAACATGCCCTATGTGTCTGTCGCTTTAAATGCTCGAGCTCTATAAAGCAGGATGGATTCTGATTGGCTGTGAAAGTTTTTATCGTTCATTAGCTGGAAAGAATCGTTCTGGACGTGATATCGTTTCTCTGTGCCGTTATCATTATAGTTGTGGTGTGGACTCTTATTTTTCTTATTTTTTTTTATTATTCTATAGTTGTCGTCCGTGGTGTGTACGGGCCTTTACTGTTGCTCTGCTAATTTTGCGAGCAAAATCCAGTTATTCCAGTAGGAATCTGTGATCGGGAGTTTCGTGTGAGGGCGAAAAGATTCCCCATGAAGATGTTGCTCATGTTCGAGTCGGTCACGAGAATCGCAGCGCTGACCAACAGAAAGTTGCTCGTTTTGAAAATGAGTTGTGTGTGAGCGGCGCTTCAAACATCTCATTGCTATTAACAATGGACCCCTTTTCCAAGCCAAATTTTGCTAATGTGTCCGCACCTTATTTATACATCACATTGTTTCGATCATGAACAGAAACTCTTGGTATCGATCCTCTGTTTGCATACAGGGTTTCGTGACGTCTTTCCGATAGGTTCGGAGAGAGTTGTGTGGATGTTTGCGCTGGGAGAGGGAGGACCCCAAAAGCATAGCTGTCCATAGAGTGCCTGTCTCTTACCCTCATGCTGAATGTATGATGTCTCTTGTGCTGCAAGCGCTATATATGTAATGGTACTAAAAGCCTTGTTTGATTATTATTTTTAAAAAAAATTTAAATATGCATTTGTATTTGCAGGTAATTTGGGAGCTGTATAATGGATTAGAGCAGGGGTGTCAGAAACTCTGCAGAGTTTAGCTTCAACCTTAATTGACCTATCGGTAAGCCCCTCCCCTCGAACGCAGATGAGCCAATGGTAGTTGAGTATCAGTTGCACAGAGACCGGAACTTGGGCATCTTTAGGTTTCAGCGCCATAGAGAAACAATGGAAGATCCTAAGCTCTCATTGGTTTGATGGTGTTTATGCTACAAAAATGGTAAAACGATTTGCCTGGGGTACTTGTAACACTGATTCCAGGTATCCTGAGAGGATGGGCAACGTAATAGATGTTATTCCATTTCCTAAACCCAAACAAGACAGAGCAAAATGTCTGCTTTGGATTAAGCTGTGTATTAATCCAATGATGTGATCTGTAAACCTTCGCTTCCAAATTAATCTTGTTACCCCACCATATTTATTTAAAAAAAAAAAATGATATCCCTCAATGCCATATTTAAGTCCCACATGAATGCCCCTGGACAAGAGGTGGTCCTTCTGTGTCCAAAATTTATCAAAAACATCTTGGGACAAGGTTTTCACACTGACAGCTGTCATTGAATGACAGCAACTCCGTTTGTCCGAGTTAGCAACAGTAACTAAGGGGGGCGGGGCTTACCGGTCAATTAAACGCACCAGTCCTTCAGGCTGCAGGGATGTGTGTTGGAGCAGGTTGGCACTAAACTCTGGCCCACCTCTGGGTTTAGAGGGTCACTTTTTGTACAAGATGCCAAGACACGCGTGTTATCTTGGCTTGCGTGCGTGCTCATACACACGGTTCCACTTGCCTGTGAAAACCCTGTTATGGGGATGATGGATTGTGGAGCAACGAGCAAATGAATAAACAGACTATTTTGAATTCCATTTTTGAGTCTGATTCTAATTCGGATTGGGATTCTGTTGGAGTGCGTCTGGATTTGGGAAGATGAATTGAACCTTGAGAAGTAAGCATTTATAAATATAAAGAAATATATATATATATATATATATATATATATATATATATATATATATATATATATATATATATATATATATATATATATATATATAAAAAGATATATACAGTGTATTTGAAACTCATTCGATAAGCTTATGTAAATACAAATGTATAAATTGTTTTCCTTTTAAATACTGCATTAAGTGTTCAATATTTTTGAATAAAGTTTCAAGCACCATTAAAAGAATCAGTATTACGGCCAACTGTGAATTTGGATCGGGAGCGGAGGGCAGCCTATAGCGTGAGTGATGAAATGTCGGGAGAGTAAGGATGAGTGTCTCGTTGTTGTTGCTGTTGTTGTTTTTAATTTGTAAAATTGTAGATGAACATTCTCACTACATGTCTTAATGGATCAGACTCGCTTTAATGTTTTGAAATGTTACCATATGTGTTTTTTTGTATACTGTATTTGCAAAGATAAAAAAGATACAGTATATATAAACAATTTACCAAGCTAAGTTGTGTTTCGTCTTATTATTGGCCTTTTTATTAAAATGTCATTGATCATAGAGTCTGATCATGAACAGTGTATGGGTCAGTTTTGCTTACATTGTGGGGAGAAACCAGCATTATCCACTAGTTTAGTGCACATACAAAATGTTGTAATTAGTATGTGAATTAATCTACAAAATGAGCTGTAATAAGTCTATTTTCCCACTGAAAAACAGTCTAGAGACAGTCTAACTGTACTGCTGCTACAGTTGCTCTTCTGTCCTCAGTCACTAGGTGGGGTCAGAGTCCAACAAAAACTGGCACAATAGGAGAGGCCGCTCACCTCAGGAGTCCAGCTTCCCCTCTCTGAATGTTATTTTGGGTGTAATGGGTGGAGCTAGATGGGTCAAGCACACCCTAACCCTATCCCTCCACCCATTAGATCCACAGAGGTGGAGCTGGACTAGTTAGTTGGCTCTGCAGTGAACACCACTTGCATAATAGTGCCACCTACTTAGAAGATGCATGTTTTATATTATGCCAATATTTGTCTTCATCTTGTACCTCTAGAGGGCACTGCGGTACTGCAGGCTGAATAGAGTATAGAAATGTAGCAGAAAAACACATTGGGTCATTCCTACAGTTTGGTGGATTTTATGTCCCTGTGAAACAATACCTCATATTTGACATAAAATGTTAATCAACTTTCATGCCACATGGTTTTCCATGCATAGATTTACTCCAGTAAACACAAATTCATAATGATTAGTAACAGTTTGAAGCACTGCACAAATTATCGAGTCTCCAATCATGTTTTCTCAACTTCACTTTGAAATAGGTTACATATTTATTTCTAAATTAGCAATTTTAAGTATTTGTATGCATTTACTTACTGTCTTTGACATAAAATGTTAAAATATAAAATGTATTTTTGAATGTGGTATGAAGCAGGGCACGATTCCTAATAAGAGACAGATATCAGCGCCACATGCGAGTCCCGCGGATATAAAGGAATAAGGACATTTAATTCTACCGAACTACTCGCAAGTGCTGAATTACTACTCGCACATGTCAGTTTATTTGACGAATTAAACTTGTGAGGTAACGCAGCGCTGTTTCACTTGGTCTAAAGTTACACTACCATACTAAACAGCACTTGAGTGTGTTGAAAGTTAATGTTATATATGTGTTAGTTTGTTTGCTATATGAGACTAGCAGTAAGCTAGATCAACATTAGAATAACATACTGAGCATATTCTAACATTTCATCATGTTGAGCTATATAACATTGATTTGTTTTATGTACATTTGCTCACCTGTCTAATAATGTACATGCGAGCAGCGTCCCTGTCAAGTCGTGACTCGTGAAGCTCTGTCAAGTCAAGTTAGTGGACGTGGAGCTCTCCGCATCTCCAAAACGCCACGCTGATATTGATCCTCGTTTTAGTTCTCCTTTTGTCCCAAAGTCTGCTTGCCATGGTCCATAAAGTTTGAACGGAACAACAACAGCATGAGCGTGCCGCTAGACCTAACGCAGTTGTCCACGTCTGTTGTCATGGTTATATGGCAGTACAAGCGGAAACCAGGGATAACGCGGATATAACGTCATTGACAGGTGACAAGTGAACAGGTACGGGCACTATTTAAAATTGTGAATGTCTCTGAATTTACAAATTCTTGGAAACATGTAGGATAATGTAAGTACACAATTGAAAGAAATATATAACATTGTGCAAGTGGTTTTTGGATCTTTTGATACAAAATTCTTACATATTGTACCTTTAAATTCTTCCTAAATGTAAATCTTCTGCCAGCGTTTTGTTCTCTCCTAGCTAGTAACGGGCTTTATTAGCTTTAAACATTCACCCTGTTACACACTGCATTGTGAAATATGTCATGTAACAGGGTGGACAAATTTCCTAGACCACATGTAAATTATTTGGTCAGGATTATTAGGTTATACTAACCAGAGCTTGACCAGTGTGTTTTTTTATGATAGACTGACATTTTCTCTCTCAAACAAGACTAAAAAAATAAATGAATTTTAACATTTTTATTCAACATACCTGCTCAGTCCAAAAAACATCATAATGACCCGCATTCAAATGAATAGCAAAAGGACTCCACAAATGACATGAAGCTGCATACATGTCTTCTTATTTCTAATGACAGGACATTATTTATAACTATATGTGGGTGTGCCTAAAAATAATAGACCTGGACATGAAATGACTGATTCATGTAGACTGGTTAAAGATGTAAGAAGTAACAGGCCAGCATGAATAATAAATTATATTGTAAAGTTACGTGAAAGTTGCAAAAACAAAATACACTGGTCTAGTTATTGTTTTTCACTTTAATATGAGTGTAAACTAATATTTAGGCAGCCCTGCATGCACTCCCAGCTTTATATAAGCAGCTGTCATGAGTCAAGGTGAACAGGGTGAATACAATTTTGTGTCAGATTCATATGAGATCACTAAACATATGGGCTTGATCAAAGAGTTCATATAAGCCTCTTCAGACGCACAAACCTCTTATTTCTCTCCCTCTAGAGAGGCACTTTTGACGAAACTCTTTGACAGCGTTTTGGCCTCCATGAGTGAGAGACGTCACACCTCCACTGCACGCTTAGCTCTTCAGGGTTCAGTGCTGGATCACGCTCCATAATTTCACTGGCTGAGCACAGATTCAGAGAAGAAATTTGGAAGTCCTATTCATTTTCACTATAATCTGTTTTCTGTATCCGAAATTGCATACTTCCCTATCCCTACTACATAGTAGGTGAATTCACAGTACTCATAAAGGAGTAGGAAAAAAGTACTTGGATGACCTACTACTTCCGGTGAGATTCTGAGGTGTGCATATGATGGACACTTTACTATCCCATGAGGCCACGGGAGAGGATTTGTGAATGGCAGTGAAGCGACGCAACGGACGCTGGTAGGTCACATGATAATGACAACATGTCGAATGTAGTATGTCCAGATTACATTCATTCTACACACATTTATACTATATAGAACATACTTTTTTAGCGATTGTGAAGTAATTACGTTCCTGCTCAAGAGAGTATATGTGATTTCAGACGCACACATCGAGCTGTGTGTTTTTGATTCACTAAATAGAACCGGCTCTTAAGAGTCATTTGTTTGGGGAAGGTCATTGAGCTGTATATTTTTGATTCATTTAAAAGAACCAGCTTGTAAGGGTCATTAATTTGAGAATCAAACTACACAAGTTGTGCTGCATGATTTTTATTCATAAAAAAGAATCATAAGAGTCATTTGTTTGGGAAATCTGATTACGCTGTGGTTGAGCTGTATGTTTTTGATTCATTAATAAGAGCCAGATCTTAAGAGTCATTCACTGGGAATCTAACTACACCAATTAAACTGTCTTGATTTACTAAAAAGAACCAGCTCATAAAAACCATTTTGTGATAACAATTAACAAATATAACAAATTTGGATAACAAATTCATGGAAGAAGGATACACCAAATTTCTCTTCTTTTTTAAAACATTTCTGAGTGAGAACCTCAGTGTTGCACAAAGCTAAAACAATCTCCAAATCAGAGCCAGACATCTGCAGTTTCCACTGAGGCCGGAAAGAGCGTCGGTCCAGCATCTCAGCATATCTACCATCAGTAATTGACCTTTTACAAAGCAGCAGAGATTGAATGCTGATGTCTGATTTAAAAGCATCAAGGGAATCCCGTCTCCCCACTTCTCTCTTCTTCTTCTCTATGAACACTGTTGGGTCTCCTATCAGTACTATCAAGCTCAGCAGCGGACCTGTTTTATCACAACCTCAGAGTCAGAGTTAATGTGCCCATTGCTGATCTGTGTGACCAGTGTGAGATGGCGTTATCACAGGAATGAAAGTCTGCATCAGATTCACTTTAATCCCCACAGAAACACATCACAGAGAGAGCAGCATTGTGGTTAATGCAATGGCATAACTTTATCAAAGGATTTTAATGTAGGGCATCATGCAAGGGCTTTAATGAAACCTCCGATTAATGAGGTCCGAATGGATAAATTAACATGCTTTGCTACGCATGTTTTTTTATTTATTTTTTTATTGATTGTAAAGGTCAAGTATCATTAATCCATCCAACTGATTCAGTCCAAACACAGGACTTTTTATAGATCGAACTTAAAAGGATTTTGCGAGTGAGACAGGCATTAAAATGGCCAACTCTCTGACTACTGGGAGCTGATTTTGGCTTTGTCCCAAATGGAACCCAAATCGCATACTTCCCTACTATATAGTAGGAGAAAAACAGTATGTGACAAAAGAAGTATGTCTGAATTCACAGTACTCATAAATGAGTAGAAAAAAAGTAGCCGGATGAACTACTTCTTTCGTGAGATTCTGCAGTGTGCATATGATGGACACTTTACTATCCTTTACTACACTTTACTACTATTTATGGACACTTTACTATCCCATGAGGCCACGGGAGAGGATTTATGAATGGCGCTGATGCAAAGCAAATGACGCTGTTACAGTAGGTCACATGATAAGGCCAACGTGGCGAATGTAGATTACATTCATACTATATAGAACATACGTTTTTGTGGTCGTAAAGTAATTACTATGGTAATTACATACCCCTATGGTCTTGTGACCACAAGTGCACATGAAGTGTGCCATTTAGGAAAGGGCCTGAGACGCACCCCTAGGTAACACAGAAACTAAACAAGGATCACAGATATACAACAGAACAAAAAGAATATCAAAACAAGAGTAACTGAGTCAAACTGGACGTTGCAGTAACATCTCGTTTTTGAGGGGGTCCCACATATCAATTACAATATAGCAACAAGCACAAAACAAGCTAAAAAATACAAGGTTACACTTTATTTTAAGGTGTCATTGTTACAGTGTAATTATATATGTAAGTACTAAGTAATATTAAGAAACTACATGTACTTACTATAGGGTTAGGGCAGGATTAGGATTTGGTTGAGATTTAGTTGCATGTAATTATAAGTTATTACTATGTTAAGTAAGTACATGTAAAATGTAACAAGGACACTGTAAAATTAAATTAAAATTAATTAGTTAAATTAAATTAAAATTAAATAGTGTTACCAAATACAATTATTACTGCATTAACAAATAAACAAACAACACATAAACATTAATTAATGATTATGTTTATTAATATAATTAATAAATATATTAGTTCCCCAAGCATCAGAAATTCATGAAACTACAGCAGTTTTGTAAATTTGTAAAATGCATTAAAATCAAGAATCTGTGATTTGTTAATTCTATTTAAACTTTTTTTAACTGACAAAAGTACAAATAAAACTTTTCCAATGTTTTCACTGACCAACATAATTGTATTTTGTAAATATGACCAAATTTTGATTTTGATGGCTGCAACACACCCCAAAAAAGTTGGGACAGAGACAAAATAAAAGTGAAAAGATTATCCAAATTAGATTATCCAACTCTTTTGAAACAGTCCACAATGAGCAGGTGAATTGGTAATAGTTGAGGGTATCGTGTTCGGGTGTAAAAGTGCTTCTCAGTCTTTTTAAGCAAAGATGGGTCATGGCTCATCACTTTGTGCCAAATATCCTGAGAGAATTGTCAAACAATTAAAAAAATCACATTTCTCAATGCAAGATTGCAAAGAATGTATGTCTTTTATCATCTTCCATACATAATATTGTCACAAGATTCAGGGAATCCAGAGAAATCTTAGTCTGTGTTGGGTAAGGCAGGAGACCTCTGTTGAATGTGTGTGACCTTTGAGCCCTCAGATGGCATTGCACAAGATACCATCGTGCTAATCCGTTAAATACAGACACATGTGCTCAGGAGTAATTTGGAAAACCGTTTTCACTGAACATAGTCTGACGCTGCATTAAGAAATGCCACTTGAATCTTTGTTACGCAAGGAGAAAGCTTTACATCAGTTCTATGTGGAGATGCCGGCGAGTTCTCTGGGCCTGAGCTCATCTCAGATGGTCTAGAAGACAGTGGAAATGTGTGCTGTGGTCAGATGAGTCCATGTTTCAGCTTGTTTTTGGAAAAAAATGGACATCGAGTTCTCAGTCCCAAAGACGAAAGGGACCAACCAGACTTTCACCAGCGACAGGTGCAAAAGCAAACATCTGTGCTGGTATTGAGGTGCATCATTGCAAACGGTATGGGTAACTTGCATTATTGTGAAGGTACCATTGACATGGAGGCATGTATTTGGATTGTACAGACATAAACTGCCATCAAGATGACATCTTTCCTGGGAAGCAAGACAACGCCAGGCCTCATTCTGCACATGCTAAAACTGATTGGTTTCTAGACACTCTGCACCATAGAAGGGATGTGCCGGCCTGTTTACTGCAGTCCAGATATGTCTCTTATGGAAAATGTATGACCCATCATGAAAAGGAGAATCAGGCAACGATGACCACAGACTGTTGAGCGGCTGTCTTGTATCAGACAAGATTGGGCAAATATTCCACTAGCAAAACTCCAACAATTAGTATCCTCAACTCCCAAATGATTAAAAAGTGTAATTAAAAGGAAAGGTGAAGTGACACAGTGGTAAACATGTCTCTGTCCCAACTTTTTTGGGGTGTGTTGCAGCCATCAAAATCAAAAAAATTCACATTTACAAAATACAATTATGTTGGTCAGTGAAAACATTGGAAACATTTTCTTTGTACTTTTGTCAGTTAAAAAAAGTTAATGCATTTTACAAAATGTCCCAACTTTTTCTGATTTGGGGTTGTACAAAGTTTAGAGAAGTTTGTACTTTGTACACACAAGATGTGCAAAATTTGGTGAAGATCAGACCAACGCCCTAGGAGGAGTTTGAAAACGTAGGTTTTACAGAAAACTCAAAATGGCAGAAATATTTTAAAAACGGAAAACAATTTAGGTTCGAGCCCTGTAAATGTACTTTTTACAGCGCAGCACTGTTCTTTTAAATGAACACATGCATGTATCTCCCACACTGATCTCTCTCACACACACACACATTTAAATTCTTTATTTGAATTAAAAGATAAGCATATATCATGGCATAATCCAAATTTGACAAAAAGGTGTACAACAGCAGCCAATGTCTCAGTCCATTATGCACATTATGCACAGATAGATAGTGAACGCATTTGCTTGGATTAATTCAGCACATCACACCCACAGACCCAGCACCTTACATATGTATTACCTGCCCCATCTGAATCAAGTATAAATCCCTGCATGTCCTTGGAACACAGTTTTGAATGTCAAATTCTGATTTCAAATGAATTCATACATTTCTATGAGAAACCAAGTGACAGTGTTGCTAGGAAAATGGAGAACTGCGCTTGACAGACTTCTCATAAATAATAATGGGGTTGGAATAACAAATTTGTCTTCAGGTGCTCACTGCACCTTGTATAATGCAATGCTAATACATGCAAAAAAAAGGTGGGATCTTTTAGCCTATGGGAAAACACCTGGATAACCTTACATTCTGATCACACTTACAAGGGTACCGTGTTTATAATTCTGTCTAGCCAACATGGCTTTGCAGTAGGTTAAGATGCACAATCTTTTGGTTTAAGTGCAAATGACTTGTAGACTAGTCATCTGTTCCCAATCGACCTTCTGATGTGAAACCAGTGGCCTTCCTTAAAAGACACTTCAGGTTTCTATTGTTTTTTCAGATTGTGTACACCTGTGGATTCTTGTTCTTGATTTATTACTGCAAAGTCTTTCTTCAGATCTGATGTGTTTTAGTCGAGATGACATGGGTGGGCAGTGCATAGATGTAATGTACGTTTCTGAAGATATTTGTGATAAATGTGTGAGCCCATCCATTACTCAGGGCCAAAACCACAGAAAGCACTGATATCCTTTAGAAGTCACCTATAAGGCAAATACAGATTGCGCAGCAAACTAAAATGATATGATCCTCCACAGCCCAAAAAAATAACTATGCATGTTTTTCCCATTTAGGTAGAAACTAGACTTATTTGTATATTATTACATGTAAGTATTTAATCAATTTATTTGTATATTATATTGTATATATTTATTTTTTTGTTTTCAACATTTTTTTATTGGTTTTTGTTTGAACATAAAAACAACAAAATAAACAAAATAATGAGTAAGAAACAAATAAACAATTAAGAATGAAGATAATAAGATACACATTACAGGACATCCAGAACAACACTAAACCATAAAATAATGTAAAATAAAATAAACTAAATAAAATATACATTTTGATATTACAGCCCACATCCTGACATTTTGTAGTTTAATTCTACAATTTTACCAGAGCTATTATTTGTTTTGCTGGATTACAGGAACTGAGTTAAATATTGGACATGACCACTACAGAAGAGTTAGGTAGTTCAATCATCCCATATTGTCTGGTCAGCTTGGTTACAGTAATTGTATATATTTATTAATATAAAATCCATAGTTTAGCATTTTCTGGAAAAGTTTTTAGATGTTTTGAGAGCCCCGTTGTATTAACTTACAAAGCACACATTAATATTAACACCTTATTTTCTGGCTTTAACGCCTTATAAATGTCACAGTCTTGCGGCCTGTTCTGCAGGTGTGAAAGCATAATCTTTAAATGTGTGTTTAATGATTTGGCTCTCTGCATTTAGAAACTCATGCCCGATTACAAACAAGAGGAACTTTCTGAGAATGAAATCAATCATAATGTCATAATCATGAAAGCTATTGCTATTTAAAACAATGACCCAACTTTATTTAAAGGAAATACAAAAATGTAAGGGTGTCATATGGTCTTTTAAAATATACTTTCATTCAATTCAATTCAATTCAAATTTATTTGTATAGAGCTTTTCACAATACATACTGTTTCAAAGCAGCTTTACAGAAAGTGCATTTCAGAAATGTACATAGAAAAAATACAGTTAGTTAATCATGTATTAATTTAGGGCATAACATATCGCCGGCGTTGAGTCGTCTCTTCACAGGCGTCGAGTCGTCTCTTCACAGGCGTCGAGTCGTCTCTTCACAGGCGTCGAGTCGTCTCTTCACAGGCGTCGAGTCGTCTCTTCACAGGCGTCGAGTCGTCTCTTCACAGGCGTCGAGTCGTCTCCTCACAGGCGTCGAGTCGTCTCCTCACAGGCGTCGAGTCGTCTCTTCACAGGCGTCGAGTCGTCTCTTCACAGGCGTCGAGTCGTCTCTTCACAGGCGTAGAGTCGTCTCTTCACAGGCGTCGAGTCGTCTCCTCACAGGCGTCGAGTCGTCTCCTCACAGGCGTCGAGTCGTCTCCTCACAGGCGTCGAGTCGTCTCTTCACAGGCGTCGAGTCGTCTCTTCACAGGCGTCGAGTCGTCTCTTCACAGGCGTAGAGTCGTCTCTTCACAGGCGTAGAGTCGTCTCTTCACAGGCGTCGAGTCGTCTCTTCACAGGCGTCGAGTCGTCTCCTCACAGGCGTCGAGTCGTCTCCTCACAGGCGTCGAGTCGTCTCTTCACAGGCGTCGAGTCGTCTCTTCACAGGCGTCGAGTCGTCTCTTCACAGGCGTCGAGTCGTCTCTTCACAGGCGTAGAGTCGTCTCTTCACAGGCGTCGAGTCGTCTCTTCACAGGCGTCGAGTCGTCTCCTCACAGGCGTCGAGTCGTCTCCTCACAGGCGTCGAGTCGTCTCTTCACAGGCGTCGAGTCGTCTCTTCACAGGCGTCGAGTCGTCTCTTCACAGGCGTCGAGTCGTCTCTTCACAGGCGTCGAGTCGTCTCTTCACAGGCGTCGAGTCGTCTCCTCACAGGCGTCGAGTCATCTCTTCACAGGCGTAGAGTCGTCTCTTCACAGGCGTCGAGTCGTCTCTTCACAGGCGTCGAGTCGTCTCCTCACAGGCGTCTCTTCACAGGCGTCGAGTCGTCTCTTCACAGGCGTCGAGTCGTCTCTTCACAGGCGTCGAGTCGTCTCTTCACAGGCGTCGAGTCGTCTCCTCACAGGCGTCTCTTCACAGGCGTCGAGTCGTCTCTTCACAGGCGTCGAGTCGTCTCTTCACAGGCGTCGAGTCGTCTCCTCACAGGCGTCTCTTCACAGGCGTCGAGTCGTCTCTTCACAGGCGTCTCTTCACAGGCGTCGAGTCGTCTCTTCACAGGCGTCGAGTCGTCTCTTCACAGGCGTAGAGTCGTCTCTTCACAGGCGTCGAGTCGTCTCTTCACAGGCGTCGAGTCGTCTCCTCACAGGCGTCTCTTCACAGGCGTCGAGTCGTCTCTTAACAGGCGTCTCTTCACAGGCGTCGAGTCGTCTCTTCACAGGCGTCGAGTCGTCTCTTCACAGGCGTAGAGTCGTCTCTTCACAGGCGTCGAGTCGTCTCTTCACAGGCGTCGAGTCGTCTCTTCACAGGCGTCGAGTCGTCTCTTCACAGGCGTCGAGTCGTCTCTTCACAGGCGTCGAGTCGTCTCTTCACAGGCGTCGAGTCGTCTCTTCACAGGCGTCGAGTCGTCTCTTCACAGGCGTCGAGTCGTCTCTTCACAGGCGTCGAGTCGTCTCTTCACAGGCGTCGAGTCGTCTCCTCACAGGCGTCGAGTCGTCTCCTCACAGGCGTCGAGTCGTCTCTTCACAGGCGTCGAGTCGTCTCTTCACAGGCGTCGAGTCGTCTCTTCACAGGCGTCGAGTCGTCTCTTCACAGGCGTCGAGTCGTCTCTTCACAGGCGTCGAGTCGTCTCTTCACAGGCGTGGAGTCGTCTCTTCACAGGCGTCGAGTCGTCTCTTCACAGGCGTCGAGTCGTCTCCTCACAGGCGTCTCTTCACAGGCGTCGAGTCGTCTCTTCACAGGCGTCTCTTCACAGGCGTCGAGTCGTCTCTTCACAGGCGTCGAGTCGTCTCTTCACAGGCGTAGAGTCGTCTCTTCACAGGCGTCGAGTCGTCTCTTCACAGGCGTCGAGTCGTCTCTTCACAGGCGTCGAGTCGTCTCTTCACAGGCGTCGAGTCGTCTCTTCACAGGCGTCGAGTCGTCTCTTCACAGGCGTCGAGTCGTCTCTTCACAGGCGTCGAGTCGTCTCTTCACAGGCGTCAAGTCGTCTCCTCACAGGCGTCGAGTCGTCTCCTCACAGGCGTCGAGTCGTCTCTTCACAGGCGTCGAGTCGTCTCTTCACAGGCGTCGAGTCGTCTCTTTACAGGCGTGGAGTCGTCTCTTCACAGGCGTCGAGTCGTCTCTTCACAGGCGTCGAGTCGTCTCTTCACAGGCGTGGAGTCGTCTCTTCACAGGCGTCGAGTCGTCTCTTCACAGGCGTCGAGTCGTCTCTTCACAGGCGTCGAGTCGTCTCTTCACAGGCGTCGAGTCGTCTCTTCACAGGCGTCGAGTCGTCTCTTCACAGGCGTCGAGTCGTCTCCTCACAGGCGTCGAGTCGTCTCCTCACAGGCGTCTCTTCACAGGCGTCGAGTCGTCTCTTCACAGGCGTCTCTTCACAGGCGTCGAGTCGTCTCTTCACAGGCGTCGAGTCGTCTCCTCACAGGCGTCGAGTCGTCTCCTCACAGGCGTCTCTTCACAGGCGTCGAGTCGTCTCTTCACAGGCGTCTCTTCACAGGCGTCGAGTCGTCTCTTCACAGGCGTCGAGTCGTCTCTTCACAGGCGTAGAGTCGTCTCTTCACAGGCGTCGAGTCGTCTCCTCACAGGCGTCGAGTCGTCTCTTCACAGGCGTGGAGTCGTCTCCTCACAGGCGTCGAGTCGTCTCTTCACAGGCGTCGAGTCGTCTCTTCACAGGCGTCGAGTCGTCTCTTCACAGGCGTCGAGTCGTCTCTTCACAGGCGTCGAGTCGTCTCTTCACAGGCGTCGAGTCGTCTCTTCACAGGCGTCGAGTCGTCTCCTCACAGGCGTCGAGTCGTCTCTTCACAGGCGTCGAGTCGTCTCTTCACAGGCGTAGAGTCGTCTCTTCACAGGCGTCGAGTCGTCTCTTCACAGGCGTCGAGTCGTCTCTTCACAGGCGTCGAGTCGTCTCTTCACAGGCGTCGAGTCGTCTCTTCACAGGCGTCGAGTCGTCTCTTCACAGGCGTCGAGTCGTCTCTTCACAGGCGTCGAGTCGTCTCTTCACAGGCGTCGAGTCGTCTCCTCACAGGCGTCGAGTCGTCTCCTCACAGGCGTCGAGTCGTCTCTTCACAGGCGTCGAGTCGTCTCTTCACAGGCGTCGAGTCGTCTCCTCACAGGCGTCGAGTCGTCTCTTCACAGGCGTCGAGTCGTCTCTTCACAGGCGTCGAGTCGTCTCTTCACAGGCGTCGAGTCGTCTCCTCACAGGCGTCGAGTCGTCTCTTCACAGGCGTCGAGTCGTCTCCTCACAGGCGTCGAGTCGTCTCTTCACAGGCGTGGAGTCGTCTCTTCACAGGCGTCGAGTCGTCTCTTCACAGGCGTAGAGTCGTCTCTTCACAGGCGTCGAGTCGTCTCTTCACAGGCGTTTAGTCGTCTCATCGCAGGTGTTGGGGGATCTGAAGTCTCCGTGAGAGGCTGGATACAAACTGGAGCCGACGAACGCCATTTACCTCGGGACTAGCGTCCCGAGATAACAGCAGAAAAGCAAATGGGAAATAATTAGCATAGCTGCTGTTCATAAAATTAATGCATTCGATCTGATTCAACAGTGGTATAAAAGGTAAGCATTATGTGAATGCTTGGCTAAAGAGATTCGTCTTTAATCTAGTTTTAAACTGGGACAGCGAGTCTGAACCTCGAATAATATCAGGAAGGCTATTCCAGAGTTTAGGAGCTAAATGCGAGAACGCCCTCCCTCCTTTAGTGGACTTAGATATCCTAGGAATGACCAGAAGCCTCGAATTTAGTGATCTTAAAGAACGCGATGGATTATAGGGCGATAGAAGGAATAATATACTTTCATAGCTTGGAATGTCTTTGAAAACAATCATATATGCACAGACATTCTATAAAAGACTTCACTCATCTTTTAAAAATGTGTAATCATTTGACTTGTTGTAATCCATTAATAATTGATACTGTGTTGGTGAAAAGACTGTTTGTGAAGTTGTTTCCATTTGAATGTTCTGCTGTAATTTTGCAGGTGAATCGTTGACATTAAGGAATAAGATCACGTGTGTGCTTGAATCGAGATCGCAATCTTTTAATGATTAATCTTGCAATTCTGTAGCTCCAACCCTGATCAAACCCATCTTCCTGTAACGTTCAGGTAATCTTGAAGAGGTCTGATAGGGTTCCTAAACTCTGTAGGACATTGGGCCTCGAGAGCTTTGAGAAACCCTGTTTTAGACTGTTACATGCATGTGTGTCACCGCTTTCTGTCATGGATAATGTCCATCTGCACAGTAAGTCATCTTACTCTGTTATTTGTCACTGTTTTATAAATACTACGTATTTGGACATAGTGCTCATTTGACTTACTGCTTTTTGCATTTTATGGTGGAAGTACCCTGTTGTCTCATTGTTAATAGTATTGTATATAACATTTACAGATACAAATGATAAACAAATAAAACAAAAAATCAAAACAAGTACTTGCTGAAACAAATATAGACATACAGTACTCGAGTTTTAAAGGGATAGCTCACCCAAAAATAAAATTTCTGTCATTAATTAAGCGTCAAGCAGTTTCGGTTGAGCTTCTGTTTATGTTCGCTGATCAATGTTTAAATGTGAATAAAAGCCTAAATTCAATCTATTCATCATATAAAGCGATCGAGTCGCTTCAAAAAATTTGGACTACACCGCTCAATTCATATGGATTCGTTTTATGATCTTGTTATGAACTTTTTGAAGCGTCAAAGTGATAGTTGCGTAGCTGTCAATGGATGGGTAGAAAGCTCTTAATTTCATCAAAAAGATCTTCATTTGTGTTCTGAAGATGAACGAAAGTCTTACATTCTTTTTTTAAAGTCTTTTTATAGCTCTATGTAAAACATTTATGAATCCTTTATATCATTTATATATGTATATTATCGTTTTATAGATATATTTTCGATCCTTAAACCCTATCCTCAAACCTAAAATTAACCACTTTTCAACAATATAAACAACAAAAGCAGAAAAATGTACAGTGACAATAACTTGTTACAATATACCATTAAAGCCATTTACAATATACCAATAAATGTGAAATTGAAAACAATCTCATCTCATTTGTTTTACTCGTTTTACAGTCCTGTTTCGTATGAACATACTATGTACTTATTGTAGTAATGACACTAACTAGTACTAACCCTGAACCTACCCCTAAAGTTGGTAGATCTGGGGCCTGTACCATGATGGTAGTTGAACAAACTCAGGGTTACAGGATTAGTTTAGAGTTGACAAAACCAAACCAATTCAACCAGGCTTTGTTGGTACCATGATGCTGATCATCAACTTTCTCTGTCAACTCAGGCTTTGATTAGGAGTTTAAGTGTGACATCAGTAGCGAACAGCCAATCACATGCTGAGAAAGAGTGAAACTGAGATTAATTTCTCGTGAGAGAAGCAGCATAATTCACTTATTAAATAAAAGTATTAAAATAGTAAGAATTTAAACAAATTTACACAGCAAGAAGAAAACAGCTGTCTATGAAAGAGGACAACTAAAAGAAAAAGTCTCGCTACTGTATATCAGTGCAAGTAAAAGTTCTGAAGTTATTTTATACAGCTGATAAAGGTATAGAGAGAATTTAACATTTAAGCTCACATGTAGTCATTTTATAGCTTCATCTATTGATGCTAAAGCGTATTTATATTACCTTTATATATTTATTTATTTAAACTGGGGGTGGTGATGGCGCAGTGGATAAGACACATGCCTTTGGTGTGAGAGACCCGGGTTCGAATCCACTGTGAGACACCAATGTGTCCCTGAGCAAGACACTTAACCCCTAGTTGCTCCAGAGGCGTGCGACCTCTGACATATATAGCAATTGTAAGTCGCTTTGGATAAAAGCGTCTGCTAAATGAATAAATGTAAATGTAAATGTAAACTGCGTAATAATAATTGATTAACTAAAATTGTACATGTGTGATTGATAAAGGGTATAATAATTACATATCTAAATCATACAAATGTATTATTCTAAATAAGCATCACTAAAAACCAGACGATTTTGTCTTTAAATATCATTTGCTATGTAGTGACCTTTAATTTGGAGTAGAAACAGGTGGAGTGACTTTATCGCATCAGTCATGTGACACTTTGCTCACAGCTGATTGGTCCAAGTTCGGTTTGCAACCTCTTACCTGGAACATAGCCTGACCCGGACCAGGTTAGCCGTGGAGCGTAAGTTACTATGGCGATGAACACAGCTAAAAGCCAAACCACTTTCATGGTCCCTAAAACCCAGGGTTGACGCAAACTAAACTGAAACATAGCTGGCTAGCCACCTAAACCGGCTTCATGGTATAGGCCCCCGCTGTCTCATTCTGGTCTGATGTGTTTGTGTATGTGTGTGGGTCTCGTTACGCTGATTGTTCCATGTGGGCGTTACCGCTGATTGTCATTATCAGCGGTAGCTGCAGATCATCTACCAGCCTATTTAATGCCCTGTCTTTCATCTCTTATTTGTCAGATCGTTGTTCGAGGTTCTCCCGTGTTCGTGCTTGTTCCTGTGTTCCTCGTGTTTCCTGTTTCACTGGATACGGATTACCTCACTCCCGTTCTCACCTCTGGTTCACCGTCACCATCTCCAGTCATCTCCGGATTGCCCATCTCAGTCCCTGCGTCACACTCTCCTGCTGTCTGTGTTCCTGGTCTGCCTCTCTCTGAGTGACTGCCTGCTTGCGCTGAGTTCTACTTTCTGACATTTGACTGTCCTGAGATTCCTGAGTGCACCACTGTTGATAAACACCTTTGCACTTGCTATTGCTTCCAGCCTGTTTATCATTACAGTACCTTACTCAGTACTTTTGTGAGTAACACTGTAATTACGCCTACATTGAAAGTGCACCTGCTGTAAAACAAAGTCCAACCAAAGAATCTATTAAATAAATTAAATGTTCTTAGATAAAATACTTAAATGATACACATTTAAGATTCTGTAAATACATTTTTGCCATCAATACTTTTTAGTGCCTGTGCAAATGTAAATAAATGTACTGTACATGTTAGAACCACATTTTATGTAGATTAAATATGAATACTCATGAGATCATGTTGGAAGTAGGAATATTTGGACTTTGTGTGATTGCTAAGATGTTCTCCTTCCTTATGTGATATTTTTCCACCCATTTTAATGTCAACTTGCTTAGAAAAGTAAAACACTCCTCTCCACAACAAGAGATAGGCTATCATTCACATCTGTAACACAAACTGTGAGGTGTTTTATGCCCCCAAGTTCAATACTTTGGGTTTGTTCAATCACTAACCTTATCTGGACAATAGCAGTAGTCATGCTTGCCTACACATAACACGCAAAGAAAACAAGCTCAAACAAACACGCACGCAGTGGAAGTTAAATCTATAGTTGCAGACAGAGGCACCCAAAGTAAATGTGTCTTTGACAGAGATTAACAGGGCAGACTCTGATCTTCACAGCCCACTGAGACAGAAAAAAACATCTGCTGAATCATGCACACACAGACACACACCTACAGATGACATCAGTAACCTTTTCCTCTGAGAGTGGATGAAAGTGTACTACACTTCCTCTGTCCCTTCAGATTATTGATTCTCAAAGCTCCACTGCATCCGAGTTTCTCTCCATCACCAGGGCTTCAGTCTCGTTCTGACAAACAGCACAACAGCAAAGAGACAAGCAAATTAAAATTCTTTGAGGAGCACCTGCCGTCTCTCCATTCTTTGAGGAGCCTCTTCAACATTGTTTTCGATAACAAAATTCAAAAGGCATTGTGGTAAAAGGAAACAGTTTTTTCCCCCTGAAATCTTACATTTGCTTCACTGCCCACAGACGTCATTTTAATTCCCACCGGATGTAGTGTGAGGAGAGGTGAGGCCAGTGCTATCTAAATTGAAACTGGGATTCTCTCTCTCTCTTTCTCTGATTTTCAAGTATGTGTTAGGATTTAAGCAACAAATTCAACGTTCAATCGACCTTCTTAATCAATGGTTATACAATTTAAAAAACATCAAAGGGTCAGTCCTGCATGACTCATACATCTTTAAAGAACTAAGCTTTCTGTAAATCTAATATATTTACAGTATATATATATATATATATATATATATATATATATATATATATATATATATAAGATTTACAGAAAGCTTAGCTCTTTAAAGACTATATGTTTGTGTGTAAAGTGTGTGTGTATTTATATATATATATATATATATATATATATATATATATATATATATATATATATATATATATATATATATATATATATATATATATATATATATATTAGGGGTGGAACGGTACATGTATTCGTATTGAACCGAATCGGTACGGGCGTCACGGTTCGGTGCACGATTTTACACGGAGAATACACGGTATAAAAATAAATAAAACTCTAAATAGCGATAAATTTCGCTCAATTCTCGTTTGGTCTGAACACAGCATAATGAGCAGACTGTGATGTCAATATTGCAATGCTGAAGTATGTGTGCGCGCGAGAGAGGGAGAGGCGCGGGCGCGATCGAACTGTGTGTGTGTGTGTGTGTGTGAGAGAGAGAGAGAGAGAGAGAGAGAGAGAGAGAGAGAGAGAGAGAGAGAGAGAGAGAGAGGCGCGGGCGCGATCAAACAGTGGGAACATAAAAACATACTTCCTCATTTTGTTAATACAGGACATCATTCAGACTGCAAAATGTTTACATATATTTGTGTACACTCGCAATAAAACACAACATTGTGCTTTTGTCACACTCTAAACTCTTGTCAAATGGTAACCTACAACTGTCACCCAACCAAAATCGTACGCAAGCACGCGCGCGCACACACACACACACACACACACACACACACACACACACACACACACACACACACACACAGTTTTATTTTTAAGTTACACATTCTACATTGATTAAAAAAAGAAAATCAAATGTGTTTTTTAATGGTAGTATTATTTTATACGGAAATCAATTATTTATAATGCAGATGAGAATAGCCTAAAGTTAGGCTTAATTAAAATTAAGGAAAACAAATATATTGATCTGAAATATAGCAAATTCATTTTAAATTCATTCAGGTACAATTACCAAACATATGGCAAGGTCTTTTTGTCTTTCTATTAATTGAATTAATAAACTAATTAAATTATATAAAACTATTGTCAGTGCACTACAAATAAACTGGTTCTATGCCTTTATTAATAAAACTTATTTAAAAAATACAAGGCTTAAGACATTTATAAAAATGCCTTCTGCATTTTTGTTTTGCTTTTATCTAATCAACCAATCACATGGCAGTTGCTTCAATGCATTTAGGGGTGTGGTCCTGGTCAAGACAATCTCCAAACTGAATGTCAGAATGGGAAAGAAAGGTGATTTAAGCAATTTTGAGCGTGGCATGGTTGTTGGTGCCAGACGGGCCGGTCTGAGTATTTCACAATCTGCTCAGTTACTGGGATTTTCACGCACAACCATTTCTTGGGTTTACAAAGAATGGTGTAAAAAGGGAAAAACATCCAGTATGCGGCAGTCCTGTGGGCGAAAATGCCTTGTTGATGCTAGAGGTCAGAGGAGAATGGGCCGACTGATTCAAGCTGATAGAAGAGCAACTTCGACTGAAATAACCACTCGTTACAACCGAGGTATGCAGCAAAGCATTTGTGAAGCCTCAATACGCACAACCTTGAGGCGGATGGGCTACAACAGCAGAAGAACCCACCGGGTACCACTCATCTCCACTACAAATAGGAAAAAGAGGCTACAATTTGCAAGAGCTCACCAAAATTGGACAGTTGAAGACTGGAAAAATGTTGCCTGGTCTGATGAATCTCGATTTCTGTTGAGACATTCAGATGGTAGAGTCAGAATTTGGCGTAAACAGAATGAGAACATGGATCCATCATGCCTTGTTACCACTGTGCAGGCTGGTGGTGGTGGTGTAATGGTGTGGGGGATGTTTTCTTGGCACACTTTAGGCCTCTTAGTGCCAATTGGGCATCGTTTAAATGCCACGACCTACCTGAGCATTGTTTCTGACCATGTCCATCCCTTTATGGCCACCATGTACCCATCCTCTGATGGCTACTTCCAGCAGGATAATGCACCATGTCACAAAGCTTGAATCATTTCAAATTGGTTTCTTGAACATGAAAATGAATTCACTGTACTAAAATGGCCCCCACAGTCACCAGATCTCAACCCAATAGAGCATCTTTGGGATTTGGTGGAACGGGAGCTTCGTGCCCTGGATGTGCATCCCACAAATCTCCATCAACTGCAAGATGCTATCCTATCAATATGGGCCAACATTTCTAAAGAATGCTTTCAGCACCTTGTTGAATCAGTGCCACGTAGAATTAAGGCGGTTCTGAAGGCGAAAGGGGGTCAAACACAGTATTAGTATGGTGTTCCTAATAATCCTTTAGGTGAGTGTATATATATATATATATATATATATATATATAGAGAGAGAGAGAGAGAGAGAGAGAGAGAGAAAGGGTATATAGCTATATCAGTAGTCAATCATTAAAAAAAATAATTGTAAATATTTGATAAATGGCTATCTTCGTGACCTCAATTCTTTAATGTACATATAACCATATAATATTGAGTAATAATGTGTAATAAAGTCCAGCATATAGTGGTATATATAGGCTGATTGTGAGACCACATTTTTAAAATGGGGGTCTCTGCCCACAAGAAGGCCTCAGCGAGCTCTTTGGGGGGTCGCGTCATATTTTGAAAAGTGTTGAACAGTGAGCATTAAAGCAGCAGTTCGTAACCTTTTTTGTTCAAAATTGACTAAATTTATATAATGAGCGAGTACATCATGAATCCATTTTCCAAACCGTGTTTTTGTCTTATCCTGAGTCACTATGGTACACCTATAATAAGTGTTTATATTGGGACTATTTTACACTGGTTCGGGTCGTACCGCTGCGGTGTAGCCCAGTGCCTGCGTGCCTCGGCGATCTCAAGTTCGCACAGGGTCTCGCTCGCACCCCACCTGCGACGGCACTGCTCGTCATAGACATAAACAGAGAGAAGTAGCTCCGGCTACAATGTTCTTCCTTAAGATGCATTATTCTGTTAATAAACGCATGTTTATTAATCGCTAGAGCGCCAAACGATCATATTACATTAGCTAATTTTATTCACAATCCCCTGGCTGACCAAAAAATGGGTTTTCAAGACCAAAGATCAAGGTCCCAGACACCAGTCATTTTGTAATAGCCTATATGAATTATTTTGTCCCTACACACCAGTGTGAATACTGATATTTTTGTTATTGTATTTTAAATAGGGCCAATTAATAGGCTACTCCTAGGCTTACGTTTTTAAATTACAAATGGCCTAATGTTTTTGTTATAGTAATTTCAATATTATACGCTATTATTTGTGCATAAACATATCTGGTTATAGTAATAAACATACTGTTTGTTTAAAAACAAAACATTTTGTCATCCTTGCTGCAAGCTTACAAGAGCGACAATATCATTAAATGTGAAGGGGGCCCCAAAATATTTTTTTGGGAAAAAGGGGGTCTCAGACAAAAAAAGGTTGGGAACCACTGAGGTAGGCTACTTAATAATGTCCATTTGTGTTTGCTTGTTTGTTTGTTTGGTACCACACCTCGCAAAAAACATCTTGCGCTTTTGTATTAGCTATTTATTTAAAAAAGAGTTCATGATCAGTGTCACATTTAGGCCTATTTGATTAGTGACCACCTAGACATGCATAATTTGACATATTTCACCTTCATTTTGTAGATTTTGAATCACAGAGTTTTGAAATTATCTTATAGCTTAGGCTACTTTTGGAGTTCACTGAGTGTCATTTTAAACTGACTCAACAGTGATCAAGAACAGAAACGCTGGAACACTCCGGTAGCCTATACAATTTAATTTCTTTACTTTCCTAAAGTTGATTAACAATGTTTGTGTGTGTTTATATGTCTGGCTCTCAGATCTGCCAGACGGGCTCCAGGCACTGCTTCTAATCTTACTGACCTGAATGTCCATCACGGACCTGTGTGTGTGTGTAGTGTGTGTGTGTGTGTGTGTGTGTGTGTGTGTGTGTGTGTGTGTGTGTGTGTGTGTGTGTGTGTGTGTGTGTGTGTGTGTGTGTGTGTGTGTGTGCGTGTGCGTGTATTTAAAGGATTAGTTCAACAACAACAAAAAATGCAAACTCTGTCATCATTTGTGTTTTAAATGAACACAAAGGAGATTTGAAGAAGATCCGGAGCTCTTTTATACAGTGAAATCATACCAGGGTTTTGCAAGCTCCAAAATAACTCAAAATCACCATGAAAGTATTTAAGAATATGGAAATGGAATTTAAATGATTCAGTGAAGGGAAAATTTTAGAGAATATTTACATTATATGAAAAAGAGCCACTTGCATATTCGCACATTCTGCCAACGTTGTGTGTTTCAAGGGAAAAAAAGAAAGTCATATAATTTTGGAACAACATTAGAGTGAGTAAATGATGACAGAATTATTATTTTTTGCTGTTTAGCACTGTCAATCCACAATCAAAACTCTCCAGTAACAAGCATGAGAGTGGAAAATAGAAGCATTATGAGAGGTCAGCTAAAAATATCCTTCATGCCAATCATAGCTATCAAAACACACAAGTGCAGAGATGTAATTCTTAAAGGTGAAGCGTGTAATTTTCTTTGATGTTAATATACCACATCCTTAGCTTAATATGCAAAGACTACTTTAAGTAAGCTATTTGTAGACTGATTCCCTTAAAAACGTGACACTGTGACTGTAAGCATCCTGACACTGCAACAGAGACACTTTTTCAGCGGTGTTGGTTAAAGCTGCAGTCCGTAACTTTTTTGGGTCAAAAATAATCCAAAATAAATTTTTTGAGCAAGTACATAACCAGCCAATGTTCAAAACGATCTGCTTGCCTTAGCTCGATTCAAAACGGTAAGCTTGTAATCATGTTTTTAATTCCAGTGGTACTGGTGGATTTCCACAGGAAATTCGAGCATGTCTTTGCCTCATTACGTCACATCTGTACACATAAGGAAGGAGTCTCGGCTAGTAGGCTATATTGCGTGTGAGGATGTCGGAGGTGGAGATTTATAGCCTTTTCTCGCAGCACTTGATATAATTAAACTTTTCAATTTGATGGCGGATCCAGAAAGGTTCAAACGACAATCAGCAGTGACAACTGGAGATTCACCCGTTGTAAAATGCGAAAGACTTCGGAGTGGCTACAGGAAAAAAGAGACCCATGCGAAAACAAGGATAAATATCGGAACTTCGGAAGGGCTTTTGAAAGGTGGCGTGAACTCCGTGTTTTGAAGGGGTTAAAAACGGACGCAGAGACTGTAATGATGGTAATGACACATGTATGTGACTGAAATTAGATTATATTAAATATGCATCTGATTACAGATATGTGTGTTTGTATTTCAAAGTTAGTAATTAGACTGCAATGGAAACTGAACTACAGGTAGCCCTACACACTAAATGTAGTCACACAATGCTGATGTTGTTAACATTAACAATTTGAGAACAAAGTATAATTTGCACGGTTTGACGTGATATGATAAGTGATTGTTAGATTTAATCAGCCGCGATTTACTGCAATGCTTTTTTCCCTTAGTTGGTCAGAACAAAAGTGGATGTTACTTACTTGTTCAGAGGACATTTTCTGGTGAAAATTCGGTAACGCTTCATTTTACAGTCCTGTTTCCCATGTACATACTATGTACTTATTATAGTAATTACAATAACTGGGTAATAACTGGGTAATAACTAGGTACTAACCCTGAAGCTACCCCTAAACCTACCCTTAACCCATGTACTTACCTTATATTACCCAGTACTTTCTAGGTAAGTTCACTGTAAGTAAAATGAAGCGTTTCCGAAAATTCTTATGTTGGTCATACTTCCAAAAAGTAGAATCTGTGATTCCGAATGACAGTATCCACTGACAACCGCACATTCTCTTCAAAATATTGGATTCAACCCATGTAAAGTTGATAATTCCACAAAATACTGCAATTGCAGATTTTGAACAGAGATGGCGACAGAGGAAAAACTACGTACTGCAGCTTTAAGTAGTAAGTAAGTTTTGTCAAATAGCCAGTGTCTGCTTCTGAGAGATAAAATACACTAAGGACTGACATTTCTTTCTCCAGCTGTAAAGAAGAGGCTATGTTGGGATGAAGAGCAGATAGATTGACAGAAAGAGAAACTTAACTGTTAAATGAATGGCCTCCCATAGGGATTGGTTTTCCTTCAGGAGAAATTCAGCTGTGCAGAGATTGAAAGACAGCTTGACTCCCACTAAAAGAGAGGTGTGTGTTTGTATTTGTGAGTGTGTGTTTGGAAAGGTCAGGTGATTCATTTCACACCTGAACGGTGCCATTAGCGGAGGGATAGGTCTTTTTGTTTGTCCTCGGATATAAGATCCCTTTAGCCCTTTTTATCTGGCTGATAACCAGTTAAAATAAGACATCACTGCCACTGTGTGATGTACAATGTTGGTCTGGTTTAAATTTTGTTTTCTAATATAGGTTATATGGTTTGTTTGGTCCTCTCTCAGTGTCTTGTGCTTATGCATGAATGTGCGTCTGATGTGTGAACAAACTTTGGCAGGTGCTGAGGCAAAATAATGAATGTTTTCAATTACTGTCAAGGTGTGTTTTCTCTTTTTCTTCTCATTCCCAGTATTTCTCTCTATTTCTGCCTTGCTCATTCTTCATTTCTCTGAACCTTTTCACAAAGATTGTTATTGATCAGAGCTACAAAACCTCTTCATAAACAATGTTAACCTTAAACCCACAAATGTCAAGCTTGTTTGTGCATTTATGTGCTAGTGTGTAGTCACACATTACTGTGTTCCATACATTACTGTGTATGGATGTGTACATGAACAATGTATGTGTTTAAAGTCAATTGGAAATGCCAATCCATGGTTTTTCACAATATTTACTGTGTAAAGCGTTTTACATACAATGACAGTTCATTATGACCATGTCCGTCAAGATCCATAAAAAACTACAACTACATAAAACCTTTTATTACAATTTATTTCACAATGAATATGTAAGCTATTTTCCATGCCTGTGCAAGACTTCCAGTTTATTCACCACTATAGGTAAATAACTAGAATGACTAACTAAAAATGATTATAATCAATAAAAAATATCATTGTTCTGTTTTTTTTAACTGTAATAAAAATAATAAAACTTTTGGAAAAAAATAAATAAAAAATATAGCCACAAGTGGCCATCATCATGGTCCAAGCACCAATGGCTATTAGCTAAAATATTAGCTATTAGCTCAACTTGAGGCCAATTTTCACAAAATTTGGTACATATATTCAGTTTTACACAGTGTACAAGTATATCCATTTTTGTAATGGTAGGCCATTCAGATTTTCTATTAGCCGATGAATATTGATTGGCTGCTGGCTGCATGTTTTTTAAAGTATCTGAGTCATATTAGAGAGATATACATTTCTGTGTGCTGTTCCAACACAATCTCATGAAATTGCGTATCTATACCACAAATTTTATTTCTCGTACCATTTATACGCCAAAAATGTTTTTTGCGTGCATATGCTATGCACTGAAAAACCCTTGGGTAGGATTTGGGGTGGGGAGTGCGTGCGTATTACACACCATAAAGTGTGTATCATATGCATGCCAAAACTGCGTATCATATGCACGCAAGAACTATTTTTGACGTATAAATGGCACGAGAAATAACATTCGTTGTATAGATACGCACTTTCATGAGATCGGGCTGGTTGTTCAGTTCTCTAGTGAGTCCATTAGGTTGCAGAAAGTAGTGACATTCAAGTCTTGAACAAATCGTTCTTTTAAGCCGGTTACAAGTCTAGCCGGTTCACAGAATTCAACTGAATCGAACTTTAGTTTTTTTATGTGGACTTTCCAACTAGCATTCAAATGACAGTAGCAGTTTACCACCTGGACTGGAGTGTGAAGTATTCATTACGATTTTACTCATTTAATTTTGGATTGTGTGTCATCAGAGCACTTGGAAAATGATCAATGATCTTTTTTTTTTTGCTGACACTCACGTTTTTTTGTGTTAAGATGCACAATGTACTGCCATTGCATTGAATTCAACCAGCTGGATATTCATCGAATTATCTCTTTTTTTATGGAGCCCCGCACATGACATAGTGCATAGGAAAAAAATAGTAGGCTAAATCGTGCGCACGATTTACTAATTCGTTCCCTCAATTTGCTACTCGTGCGCACAAATAATAAATCGAGGGAACGATTTACAATCGTGCGCACAATTTACTTTTTTTTTCTTGCATGTTATGTGTGCTGCTCCGTACCTTTTGGTTTCCATGAAATAACGCAACAACATAAACTGAGTAAATGATGACAAAACTTTTATTTTTGGGTGAATCTGGCCCTTTAAGACAGTAAATAGTGTTTTTGGTGTTTGTATCTGAACTTTAAAGTGAGGATTGTTACTGCTTGGCATTTAGACTACTTCTGAGGTGAAATAAAATGGATGCCTGAGGGAGCTCCCAAGTCACAGAGAGGCTGAGGCAGTGGAAGAAAAAGGAGAACAACAGGTGGTTTGTTTGTCTCGTTGTATAATTGACAATTCATTCTAACAGAGAGGAAGCTATTGATCAGATCCCAGGCCGAGAGCTTACATACCCTTTTTTGTGGACATGTACTCGGGGTGCCAAACAGAACATGAAGTCCATCACAAATGAAGGCAGTCATACAGTGATCACATGTCTTCACTCTTATCTTTGACTTGCTTAAGCTCCGCTTTGGTCGCTGGTGATATCATTTTGGGTTTTCACACCCTCTGAGAATTACAATCAGGAAACCTACAACTTTTTACAAATCAGAAATCATTGGTGAACCAGTTTAAATGGGTCAAGATGTGCTTGTGCTGGTCTGTGTCCGCTGTCCAGCATATTGATGGTATATCAGGTCTTGGGCCTGATTTGCTTGCTCATAATGATGGCAGTGTCAAGGACGTTTATAGCTCAGAGCTTTGAACGTTTTCCTAGTTTGACACTCTAATCCACTTATACAAGTATATGTGTGTGAGTGCTCTTTTCTGTGTGTAAAATGAGTGTTTAGGATGAGGTTAAATATGTAGTTGATGTTTATTGCATAATAGGATGGCGTTAAGATGAAGTATGTGTCAGCAGCATTTGCACTGTGTGTGCTGAACTGAAAAATGTGTCTTTTATTCCCTTTGGAGTCCCGGCTGCTAAGCACCCGCTCTCTCACCTCCTCAAAGGGATTAGAGCTGCATTACACACACACACACACACACACACACACACACACACACACACACACACACACACACACACACACACACAGGCGCATCATAACCGAAGCACAACACATGCCGCAATGACAAGAAAAACAGATGATTTGCATCCATAACAATTAAAAAACACATTAATTATGTCAACAGTACCGCCGTGAGACATAGTTTAACACAAAATATGCTCCACACAAACATGCTGCAGTAAGAGCACAACTGGTGCTTCAGTCTAAAAACAATGATGGAGAGACTGAGCAAAGGGAGGAGAAGACAAAAGCAAATGATCCTGGAGGACTTGGCGAAAAATATACCCATTCGTCCCAGTGAACTGAAGATAGAGAAAGAGAGAGAGAGTTTGGCTTGACGTAAGTGACAGTCTAGTTCTGCTCATTACCTGGTGCTGTGTGTGTGTGTGTGCGTGTGTCTCTGTGTGTGTGTGTGTGTGTGTGTGTGTGTGTGTGTGTGTGTGTGTGTGTGTGTGTGTGTGTGTGTGTGTGTGTGTGTGTGTGTGTGTTGTTTGAGTTTATTTTAGGAGGCAGTGAGAGTGTAAAAGCAAATGTGTGTGTGTGTTGTGTGAGAAGGTCTGCATGTATGTAGTGTAATTGAAATGCTGCGCTGGCATTGCTGTGGAATATTGGAATCACTCAACCAGGATTCCTGAAGTGAAGTGTTTGACAGATTTGTAAGACCTTCATGTTCAATGATGATACAATTGTGTGTGTTTGTTTGCGGTACATAATGGCTTTCAGAACAAAAGCTTTGCATTGTTTTCAGAAGCATTGCAGCTCTTTGACCAGCCATGTGCTGTATTTCTTCATACACTCGCATGCATTGTTCGTAAAATGCCTATTGTCTGCATTTACTTTGGTCCCAGAAAGTATTTGGAGGCTTAGAACTGTATGAATGTCATTTGAATGAGATAGCAAAGAGACCAAAAGTTTGGGTTCAGTAAGAGTTTTTGAAAGAAATTAATGAATAAAAATGACAGTGAGGACATTTATAATGTTACAATTTAACATTGAATAAATGTCTTACAATTTATAATGTTATACTGTCATTCTATTTATTAAAGAATCATAAAAATGTTTTATCACGGTTTCCACAAATAATATGAAGCAGCACAACTGTTTTTAACATAAGAAATGTTCCCTTTCGTTGTCACTCCGAGTTACGTCGGATGACGACGAATGGGGTTTCGCTTAGAAAGCCTATCAACTTCGAGTATTACAAAACGAGCCAATGGCAAAGAAATGCCATGGGTCTGCGGAATTTGCATGACGTAACTCCGCCCCACCTCGTGGGTATAAAAGGAGGAAGTCCGCAACAGCAGTTTATGTTTTCGCTTCGGAGCCAAGTGTATTCTTCTCTCCACAAGCCAACTCTGAATTATCAGCTTCACGAACGAGTGCCTCGAGTGTTGGTGTGACGGCGATCTCCGGCGAGTGCGTGCTTCCTGCTTATCTCTGCAGTGGTTCATCAGAGAGTGCGTGCTTCCCCGGGCGCTTCAACACTTGAGTTTTCTCTCTAAAAGAGCGCACGCGGCACGTCTTTTTAAAGACGGCTCGCCCGTGCATTTAAAAAAAAAAAAAAAAAAACGAATGGTTGCGGCAGCTTGGTATCGGACTCTGATGGGCACGAGCGTTGTCTAGTATGTTTGGGCTTGATCATACTAGAGCAGCGCTCGTGGATGACTCATGTTCTCTCTGTGGGAACATGATCATCGCGTCATATAGGTCGAGACTCGGTGAACTCGCAAGAGTGAGAGTCCCCTCATCCACCCCCCGATCTTCGGCTGGTGGCCAGGGTGACCTGAGGGTGTTGGTCTGGAACAAGGCGCCGACTCCGTGTCCGTGACCCCAGCCTCCCCTCAACGGCGGTGCCCGCTAGTGAATAGGTGATTCCCACGAGTCTACCCTCTGGTGGCCCGTGTGTTTCATTTAAAGCTACAGAGGATGATACTATGTTTGTAGCAGCTTCACAAGGTGGGTTTGATTCTCTGCGAAGTGACGACTCGTCACAGCTGCCACCCTCTGGTGTGCATACGGCTGTGCCTGAGTCTGATCCAGAGATGACGGCCATGCTGTCCTGGGACAATTGGTTTTTGGGTAAGGCCGCCGACCCTCGTCCACGGCAAACCCCAATACCTTCCCTCCTGGACGTGCATGATGAGATCTCGAAGTCCCAGAAGACCCCCTGGTTTTCTCGGGACCGCTTGCTGATCTCATCCGCCTTTCCCCCCTCGATGGGGCCGCTGCCACGGGTACACTGGGGTTCCCCCGGCTGAACGCTCTGTTGCGATGCTATGTGTCCTCAGAGTGCTTCTTCTCGGCGCAATCCTAAGCACCCGCCCGTGGTCTATAGTTTTCGTCTACATTTGTGGCGAGATCCTATAGCACCACGGGACTGGCAGCCGCCTCTCTGCAGGCCATGGCCATTCTGCTGGTCCTCGACCCAGATGCTCATGGACTTGCACGAGGGCGGGACTGACCCAGGGCTCTTCACTGAGTCGCGCGCCGCCACTGACCTTGCTCTCCGAGCGACGAAAGTGGCCGTACGCTCCCTGGGTCAGGTGATGCCTACCATTCTGTGGCTGAACCTGTCTGATGTGCTGAATGTCGCGCGGCCCCGTCTGTCCGACGTTCCCATATCCCAGGTCGGCCTCTTCGGCGGTGCGGTTGAGAACTTCGCCCAACAGCTCTCAACCGCCCATGTGCAGACTGACGTGATTCTGTCCCGATGGCCCGCCGTCCGCTCAGATCCCTCGGTCTGCCCACTGCCAAAGGCGCCCCCCCGCGGCTCCCACCCCGCCCGTTTAAAGAGACGGGCCGGCTCTGGAAGCCGCGGGCGGACGCCACAGCCCTCTCCAGCCCCGCCCCCCGCTACGTGCCGGGTTAAGCGGCGCTCCTGAGACGGACTCCACAGAGATGGGACTCAGTTCTTCCAGGAGTTGGTAGCAGGACCACTCCTTTCCCCGGTGGAGGGCCGGGGAAAAATCCTTATTCTCCTAAGAACTGACTCTCCCGTCTCTGGGAAGACAGAGTTCTCGGACGACACAGAGCGCCGCCCACAAGCCGTGCTCTCCTCGTCCCCCTCTGTCCCAGAGGTGCTTGACACGGCGTGCCGTCCACGGACCGCTTCGCCCCTGTTCCCCTCTGTCGCCAGACCCCTGGTAGAGCAGGCCCCCGCGGGACGACCAGCATGGTCCTCCCCTGGCCCCCTCTGCCAGGGCGCGGGTGCTAACCGTGCCCCCACACCGGGCCGCTATGCCGTCCACGTCTGGGCCAGTTACTCCGCTTCGCTGCCCCCCCGGGGGGACGCCTGTGGCCCGCATGACCCCGCTGGTTCAGTTCCTGGGAGCCTGGCTAGAGCCCCCCGTCTGTCCCGCTGGGTCACGCGCGCCATCAGGCTCGGCTATGCGATTCAGTTCGCACGGTCTTCTCCCCGCTTCCGGGGAGTCCGCTCCATTGTGGTCGGTGGCAATGCCCCCATCATGAGAGCTGAGATTCTCACCCTGCTGGCGAAGGGTGCGATCGAGACTGTCCCTACAGCCGAGATGAGGTCCGGCTTCAACAGCCCCTACTTCATTGTCCCCAAGAAAACCGGTGGGTTACGGCCAATCCTGGACTTAAGCGTGCTGAACCGCTCCCTTCACAGGCTGCCGTTCAAGATGCTCTCCGCCAAACGCGTTCTCGAATGCGTGCGGCCCCAGGATTGGTTTGCAGCGATCGACCTGAAGGACGCCTACTTTCATGTCTCCATTCTTCCTCGACACAGACCGTTCCTACGGTTTGCTTTCGAGGGGCAGGCATACCAGTACGCGGTTCTCCCTTTCGGGCTAGCCCTGTCTCCTCGCACCTTCACGAAGGTCGTCGAGGCTGCCCTTGTTCCCCTTCGGGAACACGGGGTTCGCATCCTGAGTTATATCGACGACTGGCTGATCCTAGCTCACTCTCGAGATCAGGTTTGCGAACACAGGGACCTAGTGCTCCGGCACCTAGCTCGTCTGGGCCTTCGGGTCAACTGGGGAAGAGCAAACTTTTCCCCGTGCAGAGGATCTCTTTTCTCGGTATGGACATCGACTCGGTCGCCATGTCCGCGCAGCTTACGAGCGAGCGCGCGCGCGCAGTCACTGCTGACTTGCCTGAGACATCTCAGGAGCAAGAATGCGGTTCCACTGAAACATTTTCAGAGGCTCCTGGGGCATATGGCATCTGCAGCCGCGGTCACGCCGCTCGGATTGCTTCATATGAGACCGCTTCAGCTTTGGCTTCGCGACCGAGTCCCGAGGTGGGCATGGCATCAAGGCACGCTCCGGGTACCAGTTACTCCGACCTGCCGTCAGTTCCTCACCCCGTGGTCGAACCTCAGTTTTCTCAGGGCGGGTGTCCCCCTGGAACGAGCTTCCCGGCATGTTGTGGTCTCCACGGATGCCTCCACCACGGGCTGGGGCGCCATGTGCAATGGACATGCTGCTGCGGGCTCCTGGACAGGACCCCAGCGGCTATGGCATGTCAATTGCCTCGAGTTGTTGGCAGTACGCCTTGCCCTGCACCGCTTCCGGGCATTGCTCAGGGGTCAACACGTACTAGTCCGCTCAGACAATACCGCTACTGTAGCGTACATCAACCATCAAGGTGGTCTACGCTCCCGCCGCATGTCACAACTCGCCCGCCACCTCCTTCTATGGAGTCAGAAGCATCTGAGGTCGCTTCGAGCCATTTTCATTCCCGGAGCCCTGAACTGTGCAGCCGACGAGCTCACGGCTTCAGCCCCTCCCTGGAGAATGGCGACTCCATCCCCAGTCGGTTCAGCTGATTTGGGACCAGTTCGGGGACGCACAGATAGATCTGTTTGCCTCTCACGACTCGACCCATTGCGCCCTGTATTTTTCCCTGACTGAGGGCACGCTCGGCACGGATGCACTGGCGCTCAGCTGGCCGCCGGGACGCAAATATGCGTTTCCCCCAGTGAGCCTTCTTGCGCAGACCTTGCGCAAGGTCAGGGAGGACGAGGAGCAGGTCATTTTGGTCGTGCCGTATTGGCCCGGCCGGACCTGGTTCCCCGAACTTGCACTCCTTGCGACAGCACCTCCCTGGCCCATTCCTCTGAGGAAGGACCTTCTTTCTCAGGGACGGGGCACCCTGTGGCACCCTCGCCCCGATCTCTGGAGCCGCCATTGCCGCATACCATGACCTAGTTGAAGGTAAGTCGGTAGGGAAGCACGACCTGGTCATCAGGTTCCTGAGAGGAGCGAGGAGACTAAATCCTCCTCGTCCTCCTCTCGTTCCCTCTTGGGACCTCTCAGTGGTTCTAACTGCCCTGAAGAGTGCTCCCTTTGAGCCCCTGCAATCAGTTGAGCTTAAGTTCCTGTCAATGAAGACAGCGCTCCTGGTTGCACTGGCCTCCATCAAGAGGGTAGGGGACCTGCACGCATTCTCCATCGACGAAGCGTGCCTGGAATTCGGACCGGCTTTCTCTCACGTGATCCTGAGACCCCGGCCCGGATATGTGCCCAAGGTTCCTTTCGGGACCAGGTGGTGAACCTGCAAGCGCTGCCCCCGGAGGAGGCAGACCCAGCCTTGGCACTGCTCTGTCCAGTACGCGCTCTTCGCGCCTATGTAGACAGGACGCAGTGTTTCAGGACCTCAGACCAGCTCTTTGTCTGTTATGGTGGGAAGCTGAATGGAAAGGCTCTCTCCAAGCAAAGGTTGTCTCACTGGATAGTGGACGCCATTGCCTTGGCTTACCAGCAGCAAGGTCGACCGTGCCCCCTTGGTGTGACGGCCCACTCCACCCGGAGTGTGGCATCCTCTTGGGCTCTAGCGCATGGCGCCTCGCTAACAGACATCCGCAGAGCTGCAGGCTGGGCGACACCTAACACATTCGCCAGATTCTATAATCTCCGAGTGGAGCCAGTGTCCTCTCATGTACTCGCTTCAATTAGCTAGTACCGGAACCGCTCAGGTGTCTTCGCTTGCTCGCCATTCCACTCCACGGACTGGATACGTGCGATATTCTCCTCAGGTGAGCTTCCCAGAAAGCCCCTCTGGGTTGGCATTAATTGCATACTTCCCCTAGCTTGGGATATGCTTCCCAGTGTACCTTGGTATTCCTGTGTTAAATTGAGTCCTTCGTCCTTCTATGTCAGGGACCTCGATTTACGCAGGGCACTGGAAGACAGCCGAGAAGGTGGCGTGATTAGACTGGTAACCCCATTCGTCGTCATCCGACGTAACTCGGAGTGACAACGAAAGGGAACGTCTCGGTTACGTATGTAACCCTCGTTCCCTGAGTAGGGAACGGAGACGTTACGTCTGCCTGCCACTTTCCGCTGTACCGCGGGGATCGCCTGAGCTCAGTCTTGGCTCCTCAGCGAAGAAACATAAACTGCTGTTGCGGACTTCCTCCTTTTATACCCACGAGGTGGGGCGGAGTTACGTCATGCAAATTCCGCAGACCCATGGCATTTCTTTGCCATTGGCTCGTTTTGTAATACTCGAAGTTGATAGGCTTTCTAAGCGAAACCCCATTCGTCGTCATCCGACGTAACGTCTCCGTTCCCTACTCAGGGAACGAGGGTTACATACGTAACCGAGATGTTTCTTGAGCAGCAAATCAGCAGATTCAAATGATTTCTGAAGGACCATGTGACACAAAATTCAGCTTTGCCATCACATGAATAATTTACATTTTAAAATATATTCAAATAGTTTTAAATCAAAATTTTTACTGTATTTTTGACCAAATAAATGCAGCCTTAACATTTACTCAAAATCTCCAAAACACAAGTTGATTAAAGTGCAGAAAAGGGCTCAGAAAAGAGATTTTAAAAGTTTATAATATTTTTCTGGGACAAAAACAAGTATAATATTCAAATATAATATCCTGTTCTCAAGATGTTTTTTTTTTTCTTCTTCTCTGTCTAATGATTTATTTAGAGCACTTTTAATAACCTGGCACAAGCTACTGATATCCATAAATAAGAATGGAAGGAAAAATCATTATTTCTTATTTTATTCCCCTTGTTTTCAGAACCAACAGATATCCATTTATTTTCTGCACACAAAGTAGGCCAAAGTATGTTAGTGCTCTAGTGGCCACCACTGCACTTATTCAGACCGAAGCATGCTTACTTTAGTAACATGAGCTGACGTACTGGCAGCGGTATCAACAAAGATCAGTAGACTCGTCATGGATTTGTTTTCTTTTTGTTGATGTGCCCTTGCTGCTGTAATCCTCATGAACAGGTCTCAGCGCTAATGCTAACTCCAGTGCTAACAGGATTAGCCTTATAGCTTTACACTGACCTAACTGACTCCTCTGGCAATGACACAAATACTCATTCTTCATTTTTGCTTTTTCTTAATCATGCTTTTAGGCTTAAAGAAATATCGGGTGGATATAATATTGCATTCATATTCTATTTTGTTCTATTCCAACATATTGTATTAATGTCTTTCATTCATGTTGCAATGAGATAAACTTGAGTTTTTCTATGAGCACCATGAGTCCTAAAAACAGTCTCATAAGGAACAAAAAGCAGTATTTTGAAGATATCTCAGTTATGGTATTTGATACTTATGAGACTGGTGCATGTTTCTCCTAGACAGCAACGAGTTAATGTGGGTTTACTTGCTGTTTACTTCTAAAATCAAATGTATTTTTGAGTGAAAGGAGAAATAGATGAGTCTCGTTATGGTATACATAAATGCTCTGTATTGTTATTGTGTGTCAAACATCTCATTTGTAATTTTAGGACAAACATCTAATAGAACGTTGCTAAAATACACCTTAATGTAATGTAATTTAATTCAGTCTCCTGAGCTATGGACCCCTCAGCAATGCATTTTCCCCCTCTGCCTTCAGACATTTTTATATTGGGGTTTGTGCGAGAGATGAGTGTTGAGTTCAGATGATGCTCAGTGAATCAATGAGAGATTGAACGAAGGAAAGTGCAACAATCTGGATATAATTGAGAGCAAAATAAAGGTCAAACAGAAATGGGAAAATAAGAAAGAGAAGTCGGAAAAGGAGAAAATCAAATTTTGGGGTGCAATTGTTACTGTCGGTTCTATAAAGATAAAGATTATTACATTTCTTTGTATTGGCAGACAGATAACTGTTTTCCAGGAGAACATGTGATTTTCTCTGCTGTCATCCCTCCAAACTATAGTATCCAGACTATTCACAAACGCAGAAACGCCTGCTGGACATTGTGCAGTATCTCAGCAGGACTGAATTGCCTCGCTGTTGTGGCGGTCCAGTAAAACGAGGAGGAAGGGAGTAGTAGATATAGAACTAGACGTACATTTTCTGAAGAAAATGTGAGTGTTGCATGCCACGGAAAAACTCGGCACTACAGTCGCTGTGTGATGCAAGTGACTGCAGTAGAGCCAAACCATAAGTCTGTATAATGTTCTGGTGCTGAGATGTGGCTTATTCATGATGTTACATGGTTGCTAGGGTGCTTGAAATGGTTGCTAGGTTGTGGCTAGACCGTTTTAAACCAAAAGACTGCATGTCTGCCCAAATCAAAAGAGCCAAACTCATGATTTGATTTATTTTTATCCCTCTCATCTATTTTCAATGGAAGTCTATGGGGTGGTTGCTAGGGTACTGTAAGTGGTTGCTACGGTGTGACTATGAAGATTTTAGGTCATTACTTATTGGATACTTGATAAGTCAAATGATTGTGAGAGAGGGTTAGAAAATGAGAGAGAGAGAGAAAGAAAGGGTTCTAAGGCCCTGTGTGTGTGTGTGTGTGTGTGTGTGTGTGTGTGTGTGTGTGTGTGTGTGTGTGTGTGTGTGTGTGTGTGTGTGTGTGTGTGTGTGTGTGTGTGTGTGTGTGTTGTGTGTGTTGTGTGTGTGTGTTGTGTGTGTTGTGTGTGTGTGTTGTGTGTGTTGTGTGTGTGTGTGTGTGTGTGTGTGTGTGTGTGTGTGTGTGTGTGTGTGTGTGTGTGTGTGTGTGTTGTGTGTGTTGTGTGTGTGTGTTGTGTGTGTTGTGTGTGTGTGTGTGTGTGTGTGTGTGTGTGTGTGTGTGTATGTGTGTGTGTTAGAGAGAGAATCTGACGGTTGAGATTCAAATTCATGAACATTCAGTCAATGTAATATGGGATTTTTTTGCCAACTTTTTCGTCCGCTTTGCACCGAAGTTTTGTCCAGAAGAATAAAAATAAGTATTAGGAATAACAATAGTGATGCACCACTAATAACGGTAACACTTTATAATGAGGTTCCATTTCTTAATATTAGTTAACTACATGATCTAACATTGAAATATGCTTCTAAAGCATTTATTCATTTCAGTTATTTATTTCAGCATTTACTAAAACATTATTAAAATCAAAATTTGCATATGTTAATATTATTTAATGGATCTAACAATTATCAGTTTTATTTTTATGAATAAAAAAAAAAAAGATAAATATTGTAACAAATGCTCACTGTTAGCCTATGCATTAACTTGCGTTAAAACTGGTAAATCCTGAAACTAAAAATATAGTTGATTTGATAATCAAAATTCAAATAAAGTTGTAAACATTTAAATTGCACATAAATCAACTTTTAAATGATGTAATTATATTAATACTCCAATTTGTTGTGGAAACATAAGCATTAAAATGGTGGCTGAAATAGCTTTTTCTTGACACATTTAGTCAAACATTATTGAAGACATCATGTTAAGTAAAAATATAATGAATAAGACATGATACATTTCAGTAAGTTGTACTGTTCGTTCATGTTTATTTCATACCATAACTAGTAAAGAGGATGAGATCAGTTCATGTGCTGCTTGAACGGATGCGCTACAGAGATATGTCACGCCAAAACTTTATGAATTCTTTGAATTTCTATATACAATTGACAAAATTGGAAAGCTGAGACTTTGTTTCATTTCAAAATTAACAATGCACAAGCTTATTGCAATTATTGGACAGGAGGCGTGCTACAAATAATGTTTATAATAAAGTTTTGTTCATGCATCAACTAAAAACAAGACTAAAAAGATAAATTCTTGATATTTAAGAATCCATATCTGTTCATCAAAAACGTGAAAAATCGCTATGGTCAACCCAGCCCTAGCATCCACACATCTGACATGAAGCATCACAAAGCGGCGTTACATCACGAAAGTGCAAATTCGTTGGAAGACCGCGAGTGTTTAGGGTGCCATTTGGGACAGAGCCTAAGATGTTAAAGGGACCTGTAGTTGCTCCAAAATATAAACGTATAAATATTTATAATATGCAAATGCAAATAATTAAATGCGTCCTGATCTGATGCATAAGGCAAACAAATTAAATCAATGGAATACCCTGTTCATCGATACAGTGACGCCTAGGGTTTCCTAGGGTTTAATTGTGACGCGGATGGCACTTGCATGCTTCAGTTTTTTGAAGCCTTGGGAGAGAATGAGAGTGAGAATGAGTCGGAACATCTTAGCAATCGTATTACCACACTCTGGCAACCATCCACATCAGCAGCATCATAATGTCAGGTAGAGCAAACACCGCTCCCAAAATTATAAAAGTATAGTTGTTTCTGCCATTTGGCACTTATAAGAGACAGACAACAGAGCCCCGATCGAGGGTCACCACTCAGAAAGGGAAAAAATCCGCTTGCTCCAAAACCCTTGTGTATTTTTGTCAGATCAAATGTGTATTTGTGTGTGTGCCAGTCTCTGGGAGTGTGGAGACAGACAGTGTTTGTGAGAGCACAGAGAGGGTAATCCGGTTATCTAGACATGGGAGCAGGCTATGATTTCTGTTGTGCTATTCGAGAGCTTTTAACTACACATCTCAAGATCCTCTATTGGTTTACTCTAATGGAATCTCTTTCTTCAACGGCTTGCTTTTCTTTTACATTAAGTTTGTGTGTGCATTCGCATTTCCAAACGGCCATTTCATGAAAGTAAGGTTCAGAAATAGCCTTCATTAATATTGCACTGCTAAACGCAAAACGTGCTATAATAAATGTGGGTAGATTTAAAGGGCAAAAGCCTGGCATGGCAAGCAAGTCAGTTCGCATGCTTGTGCCAATAGGAGGGTGTCGTGATGGCGATGTGGCATTGTGGGGTTTGGGGTCACCATGGTACTGTGAGTCAGTTAGAGAAGATAATTACTGAGCACGCTCGGAGGGTTGAAACAATGGACCAATCAGAGGGCCAAAAGATCCCCCATGCCAACAATTTTCTCTAACAAAAAAAGTGTTTTCCCTCCCACTCTTTTTCAAGTTGGATTATTGTGTGTGTGTGTGTGCGTGGTATTGTCTTGTAAAATGGGTCAATTTGAGTCTGCATTTTCCTGTTTTATTTGCATTACCCATGGAAATAAAGAAAGTCACACAAATGTCAGATCTTTCCAACTCAAAATGTTCTAGTTACTGTGGTCACACTCACATCCAAATGTTTCAATTGGCCTAATTGAATTTCTGTGAATTGAATTTTATCAATTGTGGCAACAGTCTCTTAACATGGGCTCAATCAGAAATAATATGTTGAGCCAATGGAAAAATTTAGTTTACTAAACCGTGTCATTGGTCCAATTAAATATTTTAAATTGTAGTAGCAGTTGTTTATTTCTCACCGTCCCAAAATGTATGAAAAGCAAGCAAAATACAGTCTTCTGCATAACAGGATGTCTTGATGTGATGAAGAAAACATTCAAAAGTATCACTGCATAGGTTAAAAACCTGCAAATAAAAATAAAACCTAACCTTAATGACAAACTTGCCCTGCATCACATCTGGCAAGTGACAGAACTAAAGTTACTTAATTATATAATGAGTTTTTTTATGAGGATGAGATTTGTCAGTCGATGTAGATTTTGCTTTATTGCTTATTTCGTGGTTTGTAAATATATCCAGCTTTCAGGACTGTTTAAAGTTACTGACACGAGCGATATAAAATGAATGGATGAATAAGAAAATCACAAGCTTAATGTTTGATATTAAAGTCCCCCTGTGGTGGAAATCAAGCTTTAATGTTGTTTATATGTCTGTGTGGTGTTTTTAATATGCTTTAAGACAAACCTTGTGCAAAGTCAACATCATTACTGAGTATTTTCCTCTTTAAACTGCAGTGATCCAAAGACAGTTTTAAAATTGCGGATAAAAATTGCTGGTGTTTGCGATGTCATAAACTACCTTGTAACCAACCAGGTCAACATGTGATCATCAACGAGTGGATCTCTGAGCTGGTCTGAGTGAGTGGAGGCGGGGCTAATATTCATAGAACCACGTATACTAAATAAGGCAAGGATGAAAGGTTTCAGTATGTAATTTTGGTGATCAAAGATGAGTTTGAAGGGATGAAATGATTGACTACAGGGGGGCTTTAAAAGGCAATAAGCCTAATTGAAAGAGGCCAAAGCCAACTGCAATCTAACGACACTGTTCAGCGGTCCGATGGCGCACATATCACACAAATTACTTATTTTACTTATTACTCATTATTATAGACATATGACATGAGGAAAATAAAACTATTGGCTACTATCAGATAATTATGTGGTAACCGGGAAAGCTCGAACATGAAACCAATGAATGCATAAAATACAAAATACAAACCAAAAAATGTATTCGGAATAGCAATCTTTTGTAATAAATGTTGTTACATTTATGAATGCATCCTTTCTGTTTTCAACATTGATAATAAAAACAACCGTTATTTTAAATGGTAATAATATGTCACAATGTGACTGTTATACTTTGATCAAAGTTTTTGATCAAATAAATGCAGCCTTGTTGAGCATAAAAATCATTGTGATTCCAAACTTCGACCAGCAGTGTATATATCCACTTTTATAACTAAGTTATGAGTGAGTGTGCAATACTGTATGCAATATGAGGCATGAATAAAAATAGAACAATGGATTGTAAGAAGAGATATGGGTGAGAATATCCACTGAGTAGAGCGAGGTGGAAGTCACGAGCTAGTGGATTAGTGTGCGTGTGTTCGATAGGCCTGTGTTCAGTTTAATGGCTTGTGGTGGCAAACCCGTAGAGGCGCCTTATCATCTGTAGACAGATGGCCGGTCCAGTCCAACTATATTCTGCCTCTTCCTATTTCATCAGTTACCACCTCTTCTTCTCTCCTCTTCTTCATAATGTAACCAGTAACCACAATGTAACTTTCAAATGCATCCCAGTGCTGGCTCAAAAAGGGACAAACTCAGTTTGGGTTGTATTGACACAGCTGGGCTGGGTTATACAATTTACCCAACATGCTTGGCCATTTCTTTTAATCAACTTTTGTTTAAATTTACTTTACGGCTGGGCTAAAATGAACCCCAAATGGGTTCAAAATATTCAATTCAACACACAGAATGACTACAGTAATAACACAGGCTACTGTAATCAAAAGGTGAAAACTGGTTAAGCAAGAACACCTAGAAATGGAAAAAAATATAGCCAATAGTAAAGACAATGTGTACATAAGAAAAAAAAGTGCAGACAAGAATATCAATCAGCTGTTATACAGCTAAATACATTTGCTTTTTAAAAGTTCAGTGAACACGGTTTTAAATAAGTATTAAATAACTTGCGTTTAAGACCAAATTTGACCAGATATTTAGTTTTTCTTCCATCAATGGAAATATTCCCACTACTGCTAAAGCATCAGGCTTTGAGTACCGATAAGAAAAACAGACTGAAAGCCTGTAATAAACACTGAAAGTCAGGAATAAACTGGATTTTAGCGGACCGACGGGAGTTTAACCTCTCCGTTTAAAGCGTTTTTAATCAGTCCGGCTTGTTCAGTTCCCACTCACTCTGAAAACACTCTGTTATTCTCTGACAAAACCCATCCATTTTAAAAGAACATGCTCCTTACTGCAGGTAGTTCTCTCTCTTCTTCGATATGATTAGTTGCCTTCCAATTTCCACTCCTATTTCTGTCATAAGCGCCTCGAACACGGATGTGTGTTTTAACGTTCATGTTGTGCATGCTCTCTTTCACACCTGAATTTGTCATCCCAGCATCGTTTGATTACAGATTATAAATAATTATCAACCCAAATTGGGTCAAATCAACCCAGCTTCCTTACTCAACTGTTTCAACCAAGTGTTTTGGTTGAAAAAATAATCCAGTGTAGCTTTGGAAAAAAATACACCCAAAAAAATAAAGTTTTACTCAACCTCAAGTTGTTCCAAATATCCTCGCCAAACTTTATGATTAAAGTGAAAAAAGTTTCACAAAATGGTTTGCACTATATTTCAAATCTGTTCAGTCGGGAACAGACTGAAATGTACAGTAAGACTTTATTCTCTGAGAATCTTGCATCCACTTTTGCCTATTATTAGTGACCCTATACATTTAAATATATTGTCTTTTAATGTTTGTCAGTAACTTCAAACCAGACGTGAGGTGCACTATGCACCATTTTTGATGGATGCATAAGCAAATGAGGTTTGAAAGCAAAAGAGAATGAGCTAGAGTGAATTTAGTCTTTTGCTCATATAATGCTATCATATGGCTTCCGAGGTATTGGATATAGTGCACAAATTATATGGACTAGTTTAAGATACATTTTATAGATTTTTTGTTGTTTTGTAGCTGCACTCGTGCCCTCCCACTTTCATTATATGAAAAAGATTGCACAGAACATTCTTTTGCAGTTCACCTTTTATGTTCCTTTGAAGAAAGTAAGTCGAATGGCTTTGAAACAACATGAGGGTGAGTACCCTAAAATGCTCCTTCTGACATTTTTTAAACTATCCCTTTAAGAGGGGGAAAGAGAGAGAGCAGGAGAATGAATAACAGCTGTCAACGTATTCAGACTAAAGATATAAGGAGATCTGTTTTTCATTTGATAAAGTGATACTAGTAGCATAGGTTTTTCCTCCTCTCTCTAATCTCCTCCTGCTCGGAGCATGTCTACATGCTCCACTGCGTCCAATCACAAAACAGGGGTCCTGACCCCCCTGTGAGGTCTTTGCGTCTGTTCTCTGGCCAGTTGGCTTTTTCTGTGCCCCCTAATAGCAAAAGACCCACCTAATTCCAGGTCAGCGGTGAACGCATGGGGCAAGCGGTCTCGGCCTCTGACAGCCTGGACAGCAGCGGATCACACGCAGTCCCTTCACTGAACATTGCTCACTGAAATGGCAAGCACTTTCTCATTTCGGCAAGCACTAATCTGATTGGCTAGCTTTATGCAATTTTCAGAGCGCACAGGTTATTAATTAGTTTGCCAGGTAATGTCTGACAAAGGTGTTTAGAAACTACCAAACTGATGTAATGAACACTTTTGAGGAACATATAATTTGTGGGCATCAGGGAGCTGCTATCAATATGCGGGATATTGAAATCGCTTTTGAATGTGCGCTCGCTTTTTATTTTCACTTTCAAACTCTGTGTATTGTGCTTATAATTGTATTGCAATTGTAATTGTGTTATAAATATACTGTACTATGCATTTTTTTTTTATGCACACTATGCCATTAAAAAATTTCGGGGTTGGTATGGGAATATTTTACGTTTTTGAATCAATGAAGACTCTAACCCCTACAGCAACCTAGTGTCGGCCCAGATCCGGGCCACATCTGGTACATGTGGATTCAACACTTACCAGATGTGGTGCCAGATCTGGGCCGACACTATGTTGCTGTCTGGGAATGCTTGCCAAAGCTGCATTTATTTGATCGAAAATACTGTAAAAAACAGTAACATTGTTCAATATTATTACAGTTTAAAATTACTGTTTTAAATTGACTTCCCAGCAGCCATTACACCAGTCCTGGTGTCACATGGTCTTTTAGAAATCATATGATGCTTATATTTTCTTATTATATTATATTATATTATTTAATGTTTATATTACTATACTTCAGATAAATCCACCCTGGATGATTTCTGGATTTCAAAATTCTCCTCCACACATTTATCTGTACACATTTATCTGCACACTGACCAGGCTTTATGTTGATGGTAAAGTCTGGCTACTCTAGACTATGTGACAAGGTGCATTCAGAACGGATGTGGTGATGTCAGCATGTCAGAATAGTTTATTCACTCTTTCCAGTAATAATAGGATTGAGCATGTAATCCTACCGCAACGTATGAGAAAATAGGTTTGTATGTTTATCCTATAAGCCAGGGTGAGTTAAAGTGAATGCCTCGCAATGTTCACAATCTCGTTTTCAACTACTTAGTTAGCAAACACCTGGAAGACAGACACCAAATATTGCCCTATCATTTTATAGCCGTGCATTGCTCATTTCGCCTACGTGCCGATTAATAATATTTGTGAGCAGTGGTTATAATACATGATATATTTTTTCCAGTGGTAGGGTTCGTAATGCACAAACAGCATTTGGTATTCTGAGTCTGGCTGCAGTTGGACACAGAATCAGTAAAAAATCATCTTGGGTTTAATCCTTCATTCAATATAGAAACACACACACACATCTACTCGCAGCTCAATTTCATGGGTTTAGAGAACAAGAATGGCTGCTGTTTAGCCTCACTGATTCATGTAGAGCAATTCACAGCAGGAAAGATAGAGAGAGACAAGCAGAAATTAAACACTCATATGCATCGGTCTGTGATAATCTGCAATACTCTCTTTCTCTTGCATTATGTTGGTGTAATTACTGGGGTGTGAACACAGCTCCACTTATGTGTTTACAGAAAAGTACAAGATAAAAAATGTTTTTGTCATAAAACATATTCATGTAACATCTATATTCGAATGATTTTACTCAAGTCAAAAATATTATTTAATTGGACTGCCTCAATCTGACTACATTAGGTTGCACCAATAAAAGTTGTTTAAAGAAATAGTTTGAAAAAGGAGATTCTGTCTTCATACATGTTGCTGATGGGGACATCTTGCTTTTGCACTTGAGCTGCATGAACTCCACAAGTTCAAGTGATCACAATGATCAAGTGATGATCATGTGTTCCAGCATGATTTGACAATCATCCAAATAGATTATTTAATAGCAGAATCAGTTTTTATTTTTCTTAGAATTAATAATACTTTTATAAGTAAATAAAATAAAAATCCTTAAAGAAAAATACTTTTCTTTAGTGTGTAGCTGTTTGTGCATGCAGCAATCTTTAAAAAGTTAAAAAGCACAAAGTAGTGAATCTCTACAACAGAAAACAATTGTCTGTAATGCCTCATTTGTAGTCCTGCCATGTTACACATTTGCATAATGCCCACCTACTGGCAGATTTAGCCCTTAAAGAGCAGTTGAGTAATTTTGCTATGTCGAGGAGACACTGTTTTTTCCCCCTGTGAGAAAAAAAAAAAAAACTTCCAATCCAAACGCCATAGTTATACATCATACTGAAGATATAATAATGTTTACAGCTACCCATGATGCCTCGGGAGCTGAAACCCGGCAATGGTAAGGTGCCTTTTTGAGACACACTCTAAGCGGTTAACCAATCACAACAGACTGGGTCAACTGACCAGTCAGAGCCGACTGAGGGTGCATCTCAGCTCCCTAGTTCAGTAGTCAGGGCACTGATCAGAGAGTCGGACATTTTAAGGGCTGTCTCAATATGAGAATCCTTCCAGGGCACTGAAACATTCGCTTCTTAAAAAGTCCCACAATGCACTGTGAACACCAGGGAGCATTGATGCTCACTATGTTCCCTTAACATAAGTTCAGACACGCAAAACTTACATCACGTGAGCCAACTCACGACACACGATAGATGTCTTTACAAATACAAACCATTATTTTATTATATTTCAGCATAAACATACATCGCTAGACAGGTGATGAACATAATCTAGCTAACATTTATAATTTATTTACGACTGAAATATTGCACGTATATGTAACAAGCAAAGTTTTTATCATAATGTACTTTAAATAACATTACATGTAATGTCAGAAAGATATTAGCTCTTCTGTTGTTCATAAATACCAGTGATGTTGTACAATGAGGATGTTGTTGAAATAGTCATCAGTGTCCCAATGTGTGGTGAGCCAGCGTCCTTTACTGTCCTTACCAGTGTCCGAATTTGTGAACATACACACACACACACACATATATATATATATATATATATATATATATATTCACAAGCTCGGGAGCTATAGGGATCTGATTGAGACGCACCCTGAGCCTTCCGGAATCGCTGGCTTTAAAGAGACAGGAACTAAAACATAGTGTTTAAGGCAGAAAGTCAATAGCTGCAGCAATGTACAGTATGAAATTATTATTATTATTTTTCATTACATCGTGAAAATGTATTCTAACAGACCCCCTAAATTAAATGATGAATGTTTAAATGAGCATAATATGGGCACTTTAAAACAAAAGTTTTTTAAGGGCCACTTTTATGTAAAAATAATTACACATTAATGTATTCATTGATAGAAAAGGGCAGCTGATGCATGAACAGGAGAATGAGATAACAAATATGCAGAAAAGAGAACGAGAGAGGAAACAATGCAATCTAGTGGAATCAGTTGGTGTGAAAGCTTTAGATTGGGAATTTATGGAGCAGAAACTAAAGTTTAAGAGAAGTCTGTCATCCAATGCACGGCATATGTTCATCATCCTATTGCTCTGTTCGTACAGTATCTGATAAAGACAGGCACTGAAAGGAAATGAAAACGAGTGAGACAGAAAAAGAGCAGAAGTGTACCATCTTGTTATTTTTATAATTTCTTGAATTGAAATGCTCTCTACCATTTCTTTCTTGTTCCTAGCAGGGCCATTTCAGTGTTTGTGTTATTAAGTGAAAGAATGGTAGTTAGCATATGCTCATTAATATTCAGCTGAAGAAACCAACTAAGTGACACAGGCCACAGCAATTTCAGCTTCAATAGCGCTCAGCTCAGACCATGAATGCATGTACCGAGGGCATTTCACAGTTTTGGAAGAAACGTAAGGGCATCTAGAAGGTCACTGGTTGAATGAATGACAGACAGTTTCTCTCTGTTTTTACCTGTCGGAGAAGGTTTATGATTTGTACATCAAAGAAAGTGATTCATTCATCGCCAGAAGCCCTTTCTTGTAGTTCAGAGTCAGTACAGCAAGTGGTTGTTCAGTTCGGTCTTATCGGTGTGTCTCCTGCTGTCTTTAATGTAATTACACTGTACTTTTGCTCCAAAGAAGACCAATCAGATCCTTTGGAAGATTTTTTGATATACAGTGTAGAAGTAATTGAGTGCCGTACCCTTTCAGATCTTCATTACGATAGGATAGGACTTTTCCATTCATGTGGAAACATCTTTTTTTCACTTTGTGTATATGTATGTATGTGTGAGTAAGAGATAGGGAAGTAAAGCGAGATAGGTGGAGAGGTGAGATTCAATCAATGGCATTTAATTAGAAAGGGATCTGTCGAGAGTGATGTTATAGATCAAACGTCTACTGGCGATGCAGATATCAGTGTCACTATGGATACCAACGTTGCCACGGTAGCACGGCGATAAGCCGACAAAGTCATTGTGGTCAAGTGTTGACTTTAATGCTTAGTTTGCATTGATCCAAACACAAACAAGCCAGTTCAAGCACTTTCACACTCAAAAGAAGAAGGTCAGAAAAATGACACCCAATGGAAAATGTTACTGCTCTGAGGTTACTCCTTTATACAGCACAACACCTTTAACTTTTGTTCTGTGCTGAAAATCCTTCACCTACTTTGGTGTCATTTGAAAATGGCGTTTTCACTCCTGGCTCATTAGTGAGTGTTTGTTTCGGAGCCTGGTGTGTTTTCTCCCTTAGTTCCCGTTCGTTTAGGCTGATTTGAACAGATCGCCTGAACGAGGTGGTCTCGGGCCTCTTGAAAACGTCTCGGGTTACGTATGTAACCCTTGTTCCCTGAGAAAGGGAACGAGACACTGCGTCGGTGACGACACTAGGGGAACGCCCTTCAGCGTAGCGCGTCTGAATTTATGAATGAAACCGAATCCAATCCTATTGGCGTTGCGTGATGACGTAGCGTGTGACGGCATAAGCGGATGTATACAAAAGCACGCCGGCACACAGAAATGTCAGCTTTTGCTATGAAGCAAGTGCTCCAAGCGGGGTGAGGTGTGGCGAACCGACGCAGTGTCTCGTTCCCTTTCTCAGGGAACAAGGGTTACATACGTAACCCGAGACGTTCCCTTTCGAGGGAACTCGAACTGCGTCGGTGACGACACTAGGGGAACGAGATACCCACTATACCACAACGAACCCCGCTCATCCTAGTGTGAAGCTGTCTTCAGGCACAACTTAGGACGAAAGCACTCGTGCACCGGGTGTAGAGGGAAGGTCCAGACTGTAAAACCTCATGAATGTGTGTGGAGTGGCCCAGCCAGCCGCCTCACATATATCATGGATAGAACCCCTGAAAGGAGGGCTCTAGAGGCGCCATGCCTCTGGTGGAGTGAGCCCTCACGGCTATAGGTGAAGGCAAATTGCGCACCTGATAGGCCAGGGAAATAGTCTGAACGATCCAGTTGCTGATGGTCTGCTTAGAGGCGGGAAGCCCCTTCTTGGGCGATCCAAAACACACCAGCAACTGGTCCAACTTCCGCCATGAGGAGGACTTCTGGATGTAATACCGAAGTGCTCTGACAGGGCAGAGCAGATGAAGTCTCTCCTCATCCGCCGTCACATGAGGTGGAGGATGAAATGCCTGCAGAACCATAGGCGGTGCCACATTAGATGACACCTTGGGCAAATAGCCGGGCCTGGGATGTAAGATGGCCTTAATGTTGCCTGGAGCAAACTCCAAGCACCCATTGGAAATAGAGAGCGCCTGGAGATCTCCTACCCTCCTCAGAGAAGTAATGGCCAACAAAAAGACCACCTTAAACGAAAGGTTCTTGGCCTCAGCCGACTCCAATGGTTCGAAGGGGGCCTCGGCCAGCCCTTCGAGAACCACCGCCAGGTCCCAAGAGGGAACCCTGGTGCGAGTCGCAGGTCTCATCCTCCAGGCTCCACGGAGGAAACGTACGACCAGGTGATGCCTCCCCAGGGGACCATCACTCAGAGGAGCGTGGAAAGCCGCAATGGCAGCCACATAAACCTTGAGTGTGGGCGGGGTAAGCCCGGCAGAAAAGCGGTCTTGGAGAAACTCCAGCACTGAAGCCACTGGGCAGTGAACTGGGTCCAAAACACGCTCTCTGCACCAAATGGAAAAAACATTCCACTTAAGGCCGTATAACTTCCTCGTGGAGGGAGCTCTGGAAGTGAGTATAGTTTCAACCACTTCTGCTGACAGGCCGGCTTCTAGGTACTGTGCCCCCTCAGGGGCCAGACCCACAGTTTCCACAGCTCGGGCCGAGGGTGGAGAACTGAGCCCTCTGCCTGAGACAACAGGTCCCTCCTCAGAGGGATCTGCCATGGCGGGCCTGCCAGAAGCAGGATGATGTCCGAAAACCATACTCGGGCCGGCCAACACGGGGCTACTAATAGTAGGCTGACCCCGTCCCGACGGACCCTTTCCAGAACTGCTGGGAGCAGAGCGATTGGGGGAAAGGCGTACAAACGCAGCCTCGGCCACGTCTGCACGATAGCATCCAACCCCAGCGGGGCTGGATGAGAAAGGGAAAACCACAGTGGACAGTGTGTCGTCTCTCGAGACGCAAATAGGTCCACTTCCACTGGGCCAAACCTCTCGCATATTAACTCCACCACCTCGGGGTGGAGTCTCCATTCCCCGGGCCTCAGCCCCTGCCTCGACAGCATGTCTGCTCCCTGGTTCTGGTCCCCCGGGACATACATCGCCCTGAGAGACGACAGTCTCCGCTGGGACCACAGGAGGATCTGATGTGCCAGTCTGCACAGAGGGCGCGACCTCAGACCCCCCTGACGGTTTAGGTAAGATACCACCGACATGTTGTCGGATCTTACTAGGACATGGCGACCATGGAGGTCTGGCAGAAAGCTCCTCAGAGCCCGGAACACCGCCAACATTTCTAGGCAATTTATGTGCCAAGAGGAATGATGGTCCTGCCAGAGACCTCTCATAAAGCGGCCGTCCATGACCGCGCCCCAGCCCGTGAGGGAGGCATCTGTCGAAACGGATACTCGGCGACATAATGCTCCCAACTTGGGACCTTGGGACAGGAACCAAGGTTTCTTCCACATTGAAAGGGAACGAAGGCACCTGCGCGTAACCCTTATCAAGCGGAACGGATTTTCCCTTGGGGAAAACCCCTTGGCTTTCAACCACCACTGCAGGGCTCTCATGTGTAGCAGGCCAGAAGGTATGACGCTGGACGCTGCTGCCATGAGACCTAACACCCTCTGGAAGTGTTTTACTGTGATGGTATGGCCTAGCTTCACCCTGGTTAGTGTGGTTAGAATGGACTCGATGCGTGCGGGAGACATGTGTGCCTGCATCGTCATTGAGTCCCATACCACCCCCAGGAACGTAGTTCATTGGGCGGGTGTCAACACGCTCTTCTTTGTGTTGAGCCTCAACCCCAAGCGCTGAATGTGGCCAAGAACGACATCTCGATGCCGAACTGCCAACTCTCGAGACTGGGCCAGTATGAGCCAGTCGTCGATATAATTCAGCACGCGGATGCCCTGGAGCCTCAGTGGGGCCAGAGCTGATCCATACACTTGGTGAACGTGCGAGGGGAGAGTGCTAGGCCGAATGGAAGAACCCGATATTGGTAAGCTTCGCCCCCGAAAGCAAACCTCAGGAACTTCCTGTGCGATGGAAGGATGGAGATGTGAAAATAGGCGTCTTTTAGATCTATCGTGACAAACCAATCCTCGGATTGGATCTGACTCACGATGGTGGGAATAGTGAGCATCTTGAACCTGAACCTCCTCAGAGACCGATTCAGATGCCTCAGATCTAAAATTGGACGCAACCCTCCATCCTTTTTTGGAACTATGAAGTACCGGCTGTAGAACCCGGACTCCCTGACTGGTGGGGGAACATGCTCTATGGCCCCTTTTCCCAGCAGCGAGTTGACTTCCTGTTCCAACACCAGACCCTGCTCTGGGTGCACTGCCGTCCGAACCACCCCGTTGAATTTTGGTGGGCGGACGCGGAACTGCAGTCTGTACCCAATTTCTACAGTGCGCAGGACCCATGGAGAAATATTCGTGAGGTTTTGCCATGCCTCTACGAAATTCACCAAAGGAACCAGCCCCTCGGGACTGGTGTCCAGTGTTTTGTGCGAGTCCTTGACGGCACCCTGAAGCGGATGACTGGCAGGGGAAAACCGACAACGACCCACCGTGTGCGAACCCAAACGCTGTTTGACTGCAGGCCTTCGGGGCAGAAAAAGCAGCGTGTGCTCGCTGGAAGCTGGCGTGACCCGAAGCGTCAGAGACGGCGGGATACCGACGCCAGCATCCTGAGGGCCCGAGGAGAGAGGGGACCTCGATCGCTCTCTCTCCGGGGGGGCGGCCCTTGGAGGTCTCACAGGAGTTAGGACCTCTTCCCTTTCGCCTTCCTGGCCTGAAAGGCTTTGGGCGAGAGCGCCGCCTAGAGTCCCAAGCTCAGCTTTTTTTTTTTTTTTTTTGAGGGGGACCTCTAGAAGCGATACTCTCCTTCAGATGGTAGGCTGAATTAAAATATCTAACCAAGTTCTAAGTCAGATACAATTTTTAATTACTTTAACTCCTCGGAATTAAATGCAGCCATAACACTGGAATACTGTTTTATATTTAATTATACGATCCCGTAACCTACACGCTGCCTCGGCAAACGTGAGATTCGAGCCATTATAATTTGGCTTTCATCCTTGGAGAAGAAAGTCAACAGGCGCGAGACTGAAACACCTGACAGCGCACGGCTGTACGCGTCAAGATATTTCTCAATGAACACAGCCAGCACCCTCAGGAGCTGACTGTGAATGCCTCGCACCTAAACAGTATTATTTATCAGATCGCGTGTGTCCCTTTTATTGCAGACCCGTAACGCGTTGCCTTAACAAACGCGAGATTCGAGTAGTACACAAGATATTTGGCTTTCATCTCTCGAGAAGAAAGTCAACAGGCGCGAGGCTGAGATACCCGAAACGCACGTGTGCGGCGAGTTATTTCTCAATGAACACAGCCAGCACCCTCAGGAGCTGACTGTTCATGCCTCGTACTCACACAGCAAACTGCAAAGTAGACTCGTAACCTACATGCTGCCTCGGCAAACACGAGATCCGAGCTACTAGATTCTGTATTGCAACTGCAAGGCAACCTTAAATCTACGCGCTGCCTCGGCAAACGCGAGATTCCAGCCACAGAATCTTATTGCAAAATACACTCGTAATCTAAGCGCTGCCTCGGCAAACGCGAGATCCGAGCTACTAGATTCTGTATTGCAACTGCAAGGCAACCTTAAATCTACGCGCTGCCTCGGCAAACGCGAGATTCCAGCCACAGAATCTTATTGCAAAATACACTCGTAATCTAAGCGCTGCCTCGGCAAACGCGAGATCCGAGCTACTAGATTCTGTATTGCAACTGCAAGGCAAACCTTAAACCTACGCGCTGCCTCGGCAAACGCGAGATTCCAGCCACAGAATCTTATTGCAAAATACACTCGTAATCTAAGCGCTGCCTCGGCCAACGCGAGATCCGAGCTACTAGATTCTGTATTGCAACTGCAAGGCAAACCTTAAACCTACGCGCTGCCTCGGCAAACGCGAGATCCCAGCCACAGAATCTTATTGCAAGATACTTTAACAGGACATACAACACCAAATAGGACAGACTTGTTCACACATACACAGAGCGCTTGCTGAATAGCAAAAAGCTGACATTTCTGTGTGCCGGCGTGCTTTTGTATACATCCGCTTATGCCGTCACACGCTACGTCATCACGCAACGCCAATAGGATTGGATTCGGGTTCATTCATAAATTCAGACGCGCTACGCTGAAGGGCGTTCCCCTAGTGTCGTCACCGACGCAGTTCGAGTTCCCTCGAAAGGGAACTAACTCTAGGGTGGGTGAGGTGAGAAAGCATCCGACCCAACGAACCAAGTGGGATCATAGTTCATAATGGGAAATGTGTTATATAAAAAGCAGCAGTGTCTGATTCTGTGAGTGAGCACATTAGTTGAGTGAGCACATCCAAAAGAGCTCCTCCTCATCTTAAAATGTTTTGTAATTGCTCTTTTCCGTTCATTGCAAGAATGCTGTCTCGACGAAGCCTTGATTCCCGCTCTAACTGCATTATATTATATATATATAATTTTGGGCCAAGGCACCTATGAGGGAGTAGGCACCTATTTTAATCGTTAGTGTTCTTCTTATTATTATTATAATAAGAATAATAATTCTTCTTTCTTCTTCTTCTTCCGCTCTTGAGTCTATGCTAGCCCATAGAACCACTTGGAGGAAAGTTATGAAATTTGGCACACAGATAGAGGACAGTCTGAAGTGTCAGCACAGCAAATTTGGAGTCTCTAACTCAATCACTGTAGCACCACCAGCTGTCCACATTTGCACTTATGTTTATGTTAATAACTTTTAAAGGTGACATATTATGCCCCTTTTTCACAATATGTAATATAAATCTATGGTGTCTCTAGAATGTCTCTGTGAAATTTCAGCTCAAAATACCCCCCAGATCATTTATTATAGCATGTCAAAGTTGCCCCTTTTTGGGTGTGTCCATTTAAATGCAAACAAGCTGCTCCCCGCCCCCTTAGAGAACAGGGCCAATCCTTTACACGAGCTTCGGATACTCCAGCAATAACAAAACATACAAATCTCAGAAATAACCAGTAGCCTTATGGAGAGACTCAGGAAAAGGTTGCAACTTTTAGACGCACATGGACGTTTTTGAATGGTTAGTGGATACATTTATGTAGTTGTTCTGGAGTTAGATTGATTCATCTCATCGACTTGCATGTACCGTCATGCTTAACATTTACACAAGTTGACAGTTCCCTGAGGTCTTTATAAGACAGCTGTGACATGTTTTGGTCAAAATACCACAAGGATCTTGCCTGAGCGAGAGATGCCATGCTTTGCTCGAACTTTTGCCATTGCGTTAGAACTGGTCACACTGTTGTCGCTTGCGAAAACCAAATGGCGACTCCGTGTGTGGAAACATGCAGATTAAGGGGCGGTAATATTATAATAAGATCCCATTCCTACGTCAGAAGGGGAGCGAAATCTGATCAACTTATTCGCATAATCAGAAAAAGGCTTAGACTCGCAGAGTCATTGTCATCTTGATGGATGCCGCAGAGGAAACTTTGACCAATAAGAGGACAGTTTTACTCACATGTGACTTGCATAAACACATTTTGGTATGCTTTGAAATGTTGCCTTGTGAAAGCGAACCGAACCAAGAAGAAAATGCAACATTGTAACAAATTAAGTCCCTGTTTCGGATCAAAGTAAATGATCTACAGGTCTGAAAACACCCTAAATCTCTCATTTTGCTTTATTATCACCAAATGTTGGATTCTTTTTGTCAACATGCTTTCTTTAAATGAGCACAGATTTTGTATTTCTTTTTGGAGCTGATTTTTTCACTCAAAACCGGAGGTACATAAGCTCAAATCAGAGTTGCATAAGGTAATTTTGGGAAGTTTTAGTCCAATGCTATAACACCATTAACTACATTTTTCTTGGAAATGAAAATCCTCTCCAGGTCAAAATGACTGGAACACAAAATGAGGGTTAAAGTTAATGTGAAACTTCATTCACAACATTCTGCTTCTGTAATCTGGTGCATTTCCCAGTCAAACTGGATATTCAGTGAGGAATAAAGTTTAGGATTTGATTGTATTCATCAGGAATTGATTGGATGGGAAAAAGTGATTGTTACATACAGTACCGGAATGGTGTAGGATTAAATGTGAGCTATTTGCATATCAGTAATCATTTTAGTCTGATTAGAATTATTTTGTGATTAAGGAATTCTGTTTTGATTAAAGATTGCTGTATTAAAAATCTTTATTTATTTATTTATTTTTTACAAAAATCTGCATTGATGAATCATGTACAAAACCAGAAGTGTGCATTAAACAATGAAATTGGGCCAATCTCATTGTTTCGTTTTGACTATAATGGAGATCTCAGTAATTTTGTTCATTTACTTTCAGCTGTTTCAACCTAAAATTTCTTTGGAGAATACAATGTATGCAAATACGATAATTGTTGACATACAATTTTATGTTCATTGCACAGATCACTTGGTCTTGCAAGGATTTCATGAGAAAATATCACTTTGAAATTTGTGAATTGTGGTTTTGAGCTGGTTATTTTAATTATTTATTTAGAAACATTACTGAGACCTGAGAAGCTTCCATAGTTTGCTCTCGATGAAGTCTAGGAGAAACAACTGAAATATTAAAGACATCTTATTTGCTCACTTTCCTATATAGGCACACCTGCTTAGACCTAAAAATGGCATGCTGACAAATGATGGATGGAATAAGATGACTAAAACCAGAAAGTGAAATGAAGGAATTGCAGGCAAAAAGCAGGGACAAAACTGGTGGCTATAAACAGGAAGAGGGAATGAAAGCCTCTTGTCCTCTGCGTGTCATTGCTTTGATATCAGGAGATGGATGAGGGTTAATCAGGGCTCAATAATGAGACATTATTAAGTAATTGAGTCTCACTGATTGACTGAGACCATGGCCTTCTCCATCACAATTACCATCTCTGTCTCAGTCTCTCTCTCACCTGGCTATATTTACTCTTTTCTCTTCCAAATCTTAAAAAAACACTAGTACAGCCCTCACAAATTGCAGAATTTCAATTTGTTTTCAATTTAAAATCATCTGCCTTCTCATCTCTCGACTTTGAACCCTTTTGGGTTTCCAAAAACGTGCATTTGGGAACACATATAAACTCTGACGCGCTTTGTTTTTATTCACATGTGTGTAGCAGATCGGTTAACAAACTTCATCTCTTCATATGCTGTGAGTTTGGGTTGCTTATAAAGTTAATCTGGGAGCGCAATTTGTGTCATTTCACCAGACTTGTAATGCAAATCATTTATAAACCTAAGGCAACATAGGAGAATACATCAATGTTTCCAAATATGCAATTTTTCTATTTAAACCCTCACTCTGAGTTTGCATGTTTTGATGTCCTCTTTGAATGTACAGTGGCTTTAGTATTTCTATTGTAAAGAAGTGGCCAAATATTAAAGATTGAGAGGACATGTTGCTTGGCTAATATGAAACAAGGATTTGATCATGCTGTAAAGTGTAACAACAACAATCACGGCACCCTCTGCAGGCATTTATTATAATACATATGTTGATTATGTTTGTTCTATGTGTATTACATTATGTATTTTAACAGTACCATATTATTACTTGATTAGAATACATTTTGGAACCAGTTATTATTGCCATATATACATATGTATTTTACGTCATTTTAAAGGCTATTGTTCACTTAGATCTATTTTTATTACCAAAAAACAAATATTATCCATTTACTCTATTAATGTTGGATTTACATATTTTATGGGGTAATGAATAAATATCCATAAATATAACGATTTTTATATTGTAACCCTAAAACTACCCATCACAAAAAAACTTTCTGCATTTTTAGATTCTCAAAAAACACAATGTACTATGATTTATAAGCTGTTTTCTTTATGGGGACCAAAACATTTCCTAGGAACAAGAATTTCAGATATTTCCATCTTTGTAATTGTGAAAACAGAAAGCAGGAGAGAAATTACTGCTTGTCACAACAGGATGAATGAAGAGAAAATTGGTCTTTTATTTCCCTATTACCCTGGGATTAGCTCTTACCAACAGAGATCCAAGCTCTTTCTCTGGCAATGTCTGAAATCCTTGTCCTTCTGGGGAGCATTTTTTTGGTCCCCATGAGGAAAACAGCGTATAAATCATACTGAATTATGTGCTTTAAAAAAATTTAAAATGCAGAACGTTTTCTGTGGATTAGGGGTTAGTGTAAGGGGAGAGAATATACTTTTTGTACCATATATAAATGTAAAACATGAAAAATCAAAAAGTTTAAGTTGTTTTGCATTTATGAGCATATTTGTAATTTTACTGTATATTTTACTTTACACTCCATATTGCCTTTACATTTTTACATTTTAAATGCAGTAATACTGAAAATCTATCTATCTATCTATCTATCTATCTATCTATCTATCTATCTATCTATCTATCTATCTATCTATCTATCTATTTATCTATCTATATATCTATATATCTATCTATATATCTATTGTTCTATTATGAAGGTAATGATGCCATAAAGAATATATAAGAAAAAATATTTGCAGCATTTAACTGTTATTCGTGTAATGAATGTATTGTGAAACTGCAGCTTCATGCTTACGCAAAATAAATAGGATCTGTATTCTTCCGACTTCCATTTTTCCGCGCTTACACTTTTGGCACGTTCTTTTCAAACGAATACGTCCAAAAGCATTGCAAGCCTGTGAACAGCAATTTGCAATTTTGCAAGAACTGCAAAACAGATTGATTGCGTAAAATCAACCTTTGTGTAAATAAATAAACTGTTGCAAATGTCTAAATGACTTGTGTACGGGCAGCAAAAAAGTTCCCGAAATAGCCCGATTTGTACAGTTCTTTCTTTTACCTGCGCTTACAGTTTTGAAACGATTCTCTTAAAGGCTGATTTATACTTCTGCGTCGGACCTACGCCGGAGCCTCTACCCTATACACTATGTGTTGGTTTTCATTTATACTTCTGCGTCGTTGTCCGCGTTGACGCGCAATTACACATGCAGAGGGAACATGTGAAACCCGAGGGAGGGGTTCTAGCAGACCAATCACAGCGCTTGCGTCCGCGTAGAATTGACGCCTTGTTACATTTTTGGATAGGTGCACGCGCTACGCACAGCCTACGCCGTAGCTACGGCGTAAAGCCCAATTTATACTTCTGCGCCGAACTTACGCCGTAGCATGTGCACACATTCTTTCATCTTGGTGTCTGCTGTCAAATATGCAGACAAAATACATCAGCTGACCTTTAACCCCACAAACTTTCCCTCCTGTTTAGTGAGTCTTCAGTGGCAAGGCTGTCAAAACACAATACTGCCAAAGATTTTTAAAATCCAGAAATAATAAAATGTAAAAAGACCATATCAAATATATGTTTACGCAAGCAGAGACTATACGTTTTTGGCATGAAACAGAAGATCTAATTCCTGCAAAATGTAGAAGTATAAATAGTGTGCATTCTGAAATGAGTTAGAAGGAACATCTTTGTTTTTGAGTTTTTTTTTTTCCATATTCATAATATTCATCTTCTGTCTAAAAGATTGGCATTTTGAAGCAGATCAGAAAATGTTTGACTTATGTTTCTTTTATGCACCTCTGCCTACATAACTTCTGCTGTGCGGATAATCAGCCTGGATTTTGTATTCTCAGTTTCTACATTGTAGAAAATATCTTTATTTATTTATTTATTTTTAGCAAATAATTTTCTTTAAATTGTTTAATTAATTCACCATTGCAGCAGAATCTGAGCACTGAGCACATTTAAAACATTTTAAATTGTTTAAATTGAAGGTCTGATCAATTTGTTTTGTTTATTCATTGTTGAAAATTTTATTAATTAGTCTAATTGTAATTTTGGGGTTGTATTAAAGCCGTAATTATAGACTCAATTTAGTCAATTAGTCGAAGCGCACATGCACATTAGGGATGTGACTCTCTTGACAATTTGACTGACAGGAACATTTATAACAGAATTAAATCAATTACAATGACTGAGGTGCAGTAAAACTGAACAGGCCTTTATGAATGTCAGTGTGGAGTCAAGACTCACTCCCTCAGGGATGTTCACATTATTATTGCTCTAATGCAGAAACAATTTTATCCTTGCTTTTTAATTTTTTTATTGTAAAATTTATCTTCTTGTGTCATGATTATATAATGCCTTCATAATTGGTTGAAACTCCCAAAAGCTCTTATTTCATTGCCAAGATAATTATAGTTTATGTTTTAGGACTATAGTTTTCTCCATACTTGCATCCTACTTTCCCAACTATTACCTCTGAAATCTGGTTATCACTGGAAAACCCTTACAGGTTTTGTCCAGATTGACTTTCAGATAAACTATCTCTTGATTTCAGTTTTGCATCAAGTTAGGACAGGGGGAGATTGCTTCAGGATATGTATGATAGATGTTTAATAAGCTACAATACAGTCTTCTGTATCTTGTATGACAGGGCTGTTTTCATTTGAGAAAGTTGTCACAGGGTTATATTAACTAAAACTAAAACCATTAAAATCGTTACTTGAAATAAAAACATTAACTGATAAAATAAGTTAAAGTTTTATCATTTTATTTTATAACATTTCTCTTTTTCATTTAGTTTAACTTGATGTACTCAAATAACTAAAACTTAAACTTAGAAATAAATAAAAACTATACATATTTTTTAAAAAAATTGTAAAATTGTAAAAAAAAAAAAAAAACTATTAAAACCTTAACTAAAATGAAAATGGAAAATACAAAAATAAAAACTAATTCAAAATCTAAAAAAAAATAATTGAGTTTAAAAAAACGAATTGAGTTGACAAGGTATATTTCAGTATATTTTAAGTTTTATTTCTAGAAGTGGTTTTGTGGGTTGGTTTCAAACATCTAATTCAAATACCTCTGAAGTACCTATAAACCAAATATTTAACGATAATTGCTTCACAGTTCAAATTCAGTTATATTGGTGGTTTATTGACAGGTTCCATTGTGACAACTTCATAATCTGGTGTTGTCACAAAACGTCAGAAATTGACTTGGAGTAAAAAATTACGTAAAAAGTGTGACATGTGACGTGTGTGTGTGTCGGCAGACTGATGAAGAAGAAGAAAATTAATAAAAGTTCCAATACAAGGTTTAACCCTTTCATGCATGCTTTATGGAATTATAAAGATTATTTGTATTACTTTAATATTACGCTAAAATTTATATCCATTTTCATTTTTACAAAATTCTGTTTTATTTAAAAATTATTTAACTTTCCAGGTGTAAATTGGTGTAAATTGGGACATAAAGCCACAGATGACAACATGGAACATTGTGTTTTTATTATGGCATGTTGTGCTATGTATATCAGCTCAGTTATTAAAAACAATAATATTACAATATAATAACAATAAAACACATATTGTAGGAACTATAACGGTAGTTACATATATGCACAAATCATGGAAAACATTCACTGCTGATTGTAACAACTTATTATATTTTCATCCTTATCTTCATATTGAATAATCTGTTATACTATATCAAGATCTAAAATGTAACATAAATTTGTCTCGGTATGTAAGTGTAAATTTGCCATTTAATGCCGTACTATATAATTTTGAATGGTTATTTATGTTGATATATTTGTGTATGCATAACATCTTAGCAAAAATAGAACAGATATACTAGCAGGTTACAGATATCAGACTTTATGCAATCTGACTCTATATACTCTAAATTTTAGTTTATAAAATGCTAACATATTCATCATACTGTACTGTACATGCTAATATTTTTTTTTTGTATAAAAGTTTTTCACAGATATGCCTGGGGTATTTTGCACATATGGCTATCGCTGTCAGCCATCTTGGATTAATGATGTCATCAAGCAATTAATATCTGGAAGGCAAGACAGTAGCCACTGTTACAATATTGCTGTCAATCTACTGACACTATAGTGGTTTGGAGAAAATGACCATGATAAATCAACCCTAAATGGAGTTAAATTAACTGTCTACAAATGTGGGCACCATGCATGAAAGGGTTAATATAAGAATCCAAATACTGTAGGTACAAACAGGTAACAGGAGACACACACTTAACTGAAACATGACCGGAAAAACTCATAGGAACTAATATACTAAAGATAACGAGGTGAACACAGCTGAACCAAACTAACTAATAACAGTAACCATAGAAACTAAAGAGTGGTGGGAATCTAAACAAAGGAACACATGTGACAAATGAAAACAAACCAGAAGTCCATTAAAACTGAAATGAACTGAACATAACAGTGACACATGGCTCCCAGTCAGTTCCTGCTTAAAAACATTTTGTGTCATTCGATCTCCGCTACACTGTTGACAGTTACAAAAAAATTCATCATCAGGTTTTGATTGAATTGGCACGATAAGTCGAATAGAAAATGAGTTTATCTTTTCTGTTATAAAGGGCTTTTCATGTTCCCTTTGAATTTCTCAGTGTTGGATTTATTCCATTAGGTGTTGGAAATGAAATCAACAGTCTGTTCAGTTTAATAAGCTTTAAAAGTTGACCTTTAAATATCCAGAAACTTGAAGCTGAGGTGTGTCTGCTATCTTTGTGATGACAGAAGTGTGTAACATTAGTCTTCTGCATTGCCTTCACATATGAAATATTAACTCTGTATCTATAGAGTTTCCTGTGCTCTTTTTATCAATTACACAATGACCTTTTCCAGGTTTGTTTACTAGGTGATCAGTGTTGTTTCTTTGAGGAATATTTGGTGTTAATCGAAATCATACTGATTAACGCGATCGGCCTCTCTTGTCGATGAAATTGATTTCTCTTCCTGCTCAGTCATATGACTCTACACACAGACACTTTTTACTTCTTCTCACTTTGACTTAGCAAAGAGTCAAGTACTGGAAACCTTAAATTATAGAAAGTTAAAGATCTTTTTTAGAGTTGCAGAGAGAGGACAGTTAGTCTTAGCTGCCAATATAGACACATAATGTTATTGCCAAACCACCCGACGTGAAGGTAGATATTCACTGTAAATAAAAATAAAAAAGTTGCTGCCTTAATTTTTTAAGTACAATCAACTTGGATGTTTAAGTCATTTCAACTTAAATTACATTACACTGACTTTTAAACTTTTACACTGACTTGAATCTTATAAAAAAAGTTGAAAATTGCTTAACTTATTTTGATGAGTAAAAAACATATGTTGTCATAACCTATTGATCATATAATTGTTTTACAGTGTGCATTTTGTTGCCTTTAGAACTAGCCCAAAAGGCAAATATGTATATTTAATTATAATCAATAAAAGTATTGGATCAAGTAAGTAATGGAGTTTCTGGAATGTTCCCTAAACTTTCAAATTTAACATTAAGAAATTGTACATTTATCCCCTAAAATGTGTAGAGTTAATATTAATATAGTTAATATTAGTGTTATTTCTCTGTACTGTGTCCATTTGTCAATTTATTCCTGATATCATTCTCAAAATATCTTTTAAAAGATTTTAAAATTGTTTTGGTCATTACTGACATGTTTTAGTGACCACTGAACTCTCATCATTTCTCAAAATATATCCAATATTCATTTATGTTCCAGAGAAGAAAGAAAGTTCTGGAACTGTATGACAGTTTCGTAAATTATGACAGAATTTTCATTTTTATGAGAACAATCCCTTTAAGGAGATACATGAGGTGTTCAGGGGACAAAATGCACCTCAGGTATAGAAATGCATTATTGTATTAGTGTGTTGCTGCAGAGCCGAGAGCTAGACTGGTTTTTAAGCCCATCTTGGCCAGCTGTCCGAAACACAAATCCTGACCACAGGCATTATTAGAGCAAACACACAAAAAAGGCACGGCTCACACCTGTTCTTGAAGGGCAAGATTGATGATCACAGCAGAACGTTCTCGGCACAGACTGTTCAATGCACAGCCAATATTTCCCTCTCTGCTACGCAGATCGGAAGTAAATGAAGTTTCTGGAAATGTCTGTGCCTTTGCCATCAGCGATGAAAGCCGTGGCTCCATCCATCTCCTGATTCAGAACAGCAGCAAATATTCTTTCCTCACTCTCATGCTCGCACACACACACACACACACACACACACACACACACACACACACACACACACACACACACACACAGAATAATGTGCCTCAGAAAGCATGGCCAAAAATGCACCTGTGGAAAAGGCTAAAAAGACGCAAGGAAAGGTTATATATGAGGACTGGGAGATGGAGGAGAGTTTGTGACGCTGGTCATTTCACCCTCATAACCACTCTCGGGAGTACAGGTTTATGTGTGTGCGCGTGTGTGTGAATAATACAAAACCTGTTTTGGACCCATTCTGCAGGGCTTTAACTTTAAAATGTGTCCTCCATTTCAGTGGTTCTTGACTGGCTTTGCTTCTCGACCCAGATTTTACATTGGACATTTTATTAACTGTAAAAAAAAAAAAAAAAAAACAGTCAATTGACCCCCTCTTTACTATAATCAACTCATTTAGCTATTTAGCATCTTTTTCAGCTTGGTGAAATATAGTAGAGTCAGAACAAAATAAATAAAAAAATATCCATCCATCCATCCATCCATCCATGATCTTACAATATCCATCCATCCATCCATGATCTTACAATATCCATCCATCCATGATCTTACAATATCCATCCATCCATCCATGATCTTACAATATCCATCCATCCATCCATGATCTTACAATATCCATCCATCCATGATCTTACAATATCCATCCATCCATCCATGATCTTACAATATCCATCTATCCATCCATGATCTTACAATATCCATCTATCCATCCATGATCTTACAATATCCATCTATCCATCCATGATCTTACAATATCCATCTATCCATCCATGATCTTACAATATCCATCCATCCATGATCTTAAAATATCCATCCATGATCTAACAATATCCATCCATCCATCCATCCATCCATCCATCCATCCACACTTAAAATTTTTGGACCACTTGAGATGTGACCCAGTAGATGATTATTATAAAAAAAAAAAAAAAAAAAAAAAATATATATATATATATATATATATATATATATATATATATATATATACATATATATAGCCCTTATTACCATTCATAAAGTTCAACTCAATGTATTGATATAATATACTTTTTTCTGCAAACCCCTAAGAAACCGTGTTTGACCTCAATATGATTTCACTAATGTGTCTAATACAATTTACATAATTTTTTGAGGTTGCGGTAATTAAACGGAAACCTCAGGCAGGCCTCTGAAAATTTCAATTTAGCTGCTGGTTAAATAGGCCTAGAATAAGATAAACGAATAATATGTGAGTTAGAAGAAAGGCGGAAGGAGAGAGAGAGATAAAAAGAGAAGAAATAGGACAGAAAAACATCAGCAGATGGGAGTGAAGACTACCTGATTTTTCCCAATCTCCCCTTGGGAGCAGATGTCTTTCCCCCTCCCGGTCCCTCGTCTATCTCACAGTCTCCTTTTCTCACTCTTCTCATCCTCATGAGTGATTGCTGTATTTCTGATGTGAAGCCACTCGCCCTGCCAAATGAGAACTTTTCTGATTTCCTTCCCTTCCTCTCCATCCTTTTCTTTCTCTACGATGTTTTTCCCTCTTCTTCAAACTGAAATGCCAGCATCCAGTGCATCAGTTGGTCCTCTCTCGCTCTCTCTGTTCTGATGATAATTAAACGCTTGTGACTGCTTCAGTAATAATTGGCAGTAATTGCACAGTGTGTCTATTTCACAGACTGTGAGGTTTCATTTGCATGATGATTAGTCAGATTTCTGAAAAAAAAAACATTAAATCTAATTTCCTAATTATGCACACTGCAAAAAAGAAAAAAAAGATGTTCTTACTCAGCATTTTTTTTCCAGTAAAAAAAAATATCTAAACATTCTTTAATCAAGATAAATTTACGTGAGAAACAAAATGACATAAGGTATCAAGTCTTGTAGTTATCAAAAGTAAGTGAGTTTATGAAAAATGATCTTGCCAATGGGGTAAGAAAAAGAAACTTAATTCAAAGGGAAAACAAGTTTATTTTTCCTACCCTACCCTGTTTTAAGCATGAACACTTAATTTTGAGTGGAGCACTAAATTAAAAAAGTGACAGATGGTGTTAGATTTAAAAATAACACGCAAATCAATTCCTGTGTTGGTTTTGATCTGGATTTCTGTAGAGTTTGGGTTACACTTTAATTCAAAGGTTACCTTGTTAAAGTATAAATACAGTATAAATGTAAGTACTGAGTAATAAGGGTTAGGAATAGTGTTTGGTTTAGGGTTAGTTGCGTGTAATTATGCATGCATATATATTTAGGGGCCAAGCACCGAAGGTGCTAGGGGACCTATTGTAATTGTTCGTTTTCTTATTTTTCTCCCGTATGGTGTGTCTATGGCAGCCCTATCAATGGAACATTTAGTTCACCTGATGATAGTTCACATGAGTTAGTGGGTTCGACTCTTGTGTGGGACAACTTTATAAAATTGTTTGTAAAGTTGACATTTCAATTCATTTATTATCCAGGTAAGCATTGTTTTAATCTTTCTTCTTTTGGGATTAGAAATATTATTTTTTTTATTAATTCTATGTTGATTCCCACATGAAGTCTTGAGTACCCAGAAAGTTGTGTGATCAAATAGGATGGTTATAGCAGTCATTGGCTTTCATTTTTTGGTACATTGGTTGTTTTCTTCATATTCATAATCATATACTCTTTTTTGCCTTCGTGGGTTAATTCTCATTTTCACATCTCTTTTTGTGCATTGAGTGTAAAGTGGTGAGCTAGAGAACAGAAGAGTGTGATTAGAGGTTTGTGGTGGTCTAAGTAAAGCTCTATTTTGGTAATTGTTCTGGCTTTTATACATTTCAAGTTAAATACATAAAGCTTTAAACAGAACACCAAATGTGTATTCAATGGATAGCCCTAACCCTAACATGAGGAATGGAAACCAGGATTCACAAATTAGAAATAAGAAACATTAAGAATTATACAAATTATGTACCACTTCCAGATCAAAACTGACCCAAATGCAATGAAAGGGATATACAGAACTACTTGCATTTTTTTAGATGCACATTGCTATGCTTTCATGACATTTGATGTGCTTACAATGCTTCATATGTTTGCAATACTTGCTGTACTTCTTGTTTGCTGTGCTTGCTGCACTCTTTGCTTGCGGTACCTTAGGTGCTTGGCCCCGTATCGCTACATGCAGCTATATTTATATTTGCTATTGTATGTGTAGTTGATGCTAGTGAAGAGTCCTCTTTAACTTATACACTGATTTGGAGGTCTCCTGTAGCTAGTAGTTGAATTATTGTCTGGGTTTGAACATTGTTTGCGTAACTGGATACCTTTGTTTGCTTTCTGGATTGGCTGTTAACTCACTCTGTGAATCTTTATTCAGTCTGGTCGAGATCTTGAAAAAGAGCTTGTAACAAAGTTAAAGGATCAGGGAAGGAGGAGGCGGGAACCGGTGAACATTCAACGTAAAGTTTTAATCATAATATAAACAAACAACAAAACGAAAGTAGAGCGGCAGCCTCTCATGGACGACTGCCGCATATAAACATAATTTAAAAAGACTCAACATATAAAGTCCAGGCCTGGTCTTCGCTTGTCCTTCACTGTCGTCACTACTCCTTTTATCCTTCTTTAGCTCCTCCGTGAGACTCGAGACCGGTGTGGCGTTCAGATCACGCTCATTAACACTCGTTCCCACAGCTCTCGGCTCCACCCTGTTTGCCACAGAGCTGTTAAAATGGTGTTATGGTCCACCCATTTTCTGCACTGGTTTTGTTTTTCTGCCTCCTGCTGTTTCGGGTCCCTCAACTTCCTGCCTCGTTTGGACGACATTTAAGGCTATTTTCGCTAAGTTACTTTTGCTAAATGTTTCTTAGAATCTAAAAGGCTATTTTATTGCTATGGCATTTGAGTCTTCCTGTTTGTATTTTCCAGCTTTTACCTTTTACCTGTAAACATCAGTAGTGATGTTGTGCTGTAGATGTTAGTCCCTTTTTTATGTGTGTGAGAGACTGTGTATAAAAAATCAATCTCCCCTGACACCATCTCCATCATGTGTATAAAGCCTCGTGCAGAAACCAGCAGTCGTTCTCACTCTCATTAGCTGCAAAATCAAACCTGTGTTGCCTTTTAATGATGCTTTATTTTCTAGCAGTTTGTTGAGAAGCAGTCGTCATGGTGGCTCATGGAATCATAACGATGTGGTGTTAAAAAATGTTGTAATATTAAGTAAAAACTGGGTGTTTACTCAAAAGTACTCAAATGTCTTAAATTAACTTAAGTCCTTAAAAACTCTGTCTTGATTTGTTTTTGTTTTTTGGTTCTACTAGAATAGATTTTCATGCATGAATGTTCAAAAAAACAACATTTTTCATATATTCTCCATTGTTGCAGCTCTTCTCTTCCCAGTCTGTCAGTAACTCTCTGGGGTGCGTTTCCCGAAAGCATCGTTAGCCAACTATCGTCGCAAGTTCCGTTGTTATCAGCAGTTCAATGAGTCTGTGTTTCCCGAAACCATCGTTCCAATAAACATTTGCAAACAGCATCGTAAAGTGTGGTTGAAACGACAGATCTCGACCTGTGGTTAGAAGTAGAGTTTCTTCTTTGCATGACATGTGGACTCAGTAAATCCTTATCTTGAGACAAATAAGGAAGCTAACATTCAGCCCAATCTATTATCAATTAATCTATTATCTATCTATTAATCTATAATCTAAAGCAGGGGTTTTCAAATTGGGTGAATGTGAGCCTCCCCTTACAGTGGGTTAGGACAGCCGAGCCCCCCCTTCCCCAAAATCCCGCCCGCCTGCCCTAACCCACACACGCCTAAATGCCATATTTTGTGTGTTCCAGGCAGGCAATGGTGAGTTTCAATAAAAACTGATAAAATGTAAATATTTTTTAATATTGTATTTGAAGACATTTTATTTCCACAACTTTTTTAAAAGTGCATTAAACTATTCTTTGCAACAGCAAATCATTTCCAACTTTATGCAGGCCTAATTGAGGCTACTTTTAAAATCACTGAACATCAGTAAGCCTAACCACAAGTCAACAAAACATGCTTAACATGTGTAATGCAACAAGTAGCAATGTTTCGCCGATGTTATGGGGTTTGCCTGCCTTCGCTATACGTGACACGATAAGATGCTTCTGTCGCCTTCATGTTAATAGTGCCAAACAACTGTATTATGCTTTTTTTGAGACTGCAAGTCATCACGTTTCCTCTCAAAAAACTCAACTGGCTTGTTCACTAAATTTGTGTGCTTAGTTTCAATGTGACACCGAAGTTTGCATGGTCTCATGCTATCATTTGCTAGCACCTCCTTGCAGATCACACACACACACAAACACACACACACTGCGGCAGAGGTGCAGCCTCGGACCCCGACTACTCAGGATCATATTTCCTATGTTTTTTGATGGGTCCTGTCTCATCCCTTAATGCTGACTTTTGTTGACTTGGGACAAGGAAACGATGCATTTTAAAGCTAATACACGCTTTACACACAATTACCGATATCGGGGGCTAAAGTCCTGAGTCTGAATTTTTTTATGGCATCTTTTTATGAATAAAGGCCAGTATCACTGATATTAATATAGCTACTGATGTCTCCAGGAAAATGATTTTCCCCAAAATTGTAAACATTTATTAGGCTTCAAAAAATTAATACAACTTTTAATTTAAGTTAACTTAAAACAATCCTCACTTAAACCCATAATAAATGTCATATTTACTTGTAGGCTAACTTTCCTGTCTAACAGGTATGAAATATACAGAAATTGAATAAAGTTATAAAACAGTTTGCACTGCATAAATTATAAATGAAATATAGATTAATCCTTATTAAAGCTTCAAGCGTTCTTTAGTCAAGAGCAGTGAGTAATTTTCTCTGTTCCCTTTATTCTTTGGTGAACTTTACGGACAGAGAGAATGAGTGCCGCTGTCACTTTAAGATCTGCCACATCTCATTCTCTCACTACTCTTTACTTCTATTTAAGATTTTATTTAACTCATTTAAGACTGTTCTTGTGAGGATACTCGACAAAACGGACATTTTGGCATAAATGTGTCGATTATGCGTATACGTTTGTTCAAGCACGAAAGAGAACTCGATACTGGCGCGCGTCTTTCTCTGTGTGTGTGTGTGTGTGTGTGTGTGAGTGTCAGGAGGACATTCACTGACAGCGCGTTCTCTTTTTGTCTTGTCGTGAATGAATAGTTTAAAAGCATTTGCGTGAATAAGAGCGTGATCATATACAAGCATGTATCGCATGCGTTCCCGGAATACTTTAAGCCCTGCGATATTAATAGAGCTGCATACAGAGTTATTTTTTCTTCGCGTGTCGCGCCTCCCCTGTGGCTCTTTGGCGCCCCCCAGGGGAGGCGCGCCTCACCTATTGAAAACGTCTCAGGTTACGTATGTAACCCTGGTTCCCTGAGAGGGAACGAGACGCTGCGTTGAGACGCGGTGGGAACGCTCTGCGTGATTGCGTCGTGAAGCACGTGTATAATCAGTCCAATGGAAGAGCTAGACGTCATAGGCGGGTGACGTCATAGACCAGGAAGCTATAAAGCACCCCTGAAAACAGACCCCGACAGCTTCTGATAAGCCTGAAGCAAGTCGATTAGGGCATGCAGGAAGTATGGCAGGAGAACGCAGCGTCTCGTTCCCTCTCAGGGAACCAGGGTTACATACGTAACCTGAGACGTTCCCTTTCAAGGGAACTCGAGCTGCGTTGAGACGCGGTGGGAACCCCATACCCACTACGCCATAAAGACAAATGCCCGTTCTGTGTGAAGTCTTGCGCACACTAAGAAGCAAGCAACCTAGCCCCAGGAGTGGAGAGGTCTAAGTCATAAAATCTGACAAATGTATGTGGTGAGGACCAGCCTGCCGCATTACAAATATCCTGAAGGGAAACTCCCGAAATTAAAGCCTAGAGGCAGCCATACTTCTGTAGAATGGGCCTGAACAGCCATAGGGTGAAGGCTGTCCGGCCGCTTCATAAGCAAGTGAGATAGCCTCAACTACCCACTTGCTCATCATCTGTTTAGATGCAGGGCAACCTATCTTAGGTGACCCGAAGCAGACAAATAATTGTTCTGATATAAGCCACTGAGCAGCTCTGTGGACATATGCATCCAAAGCCCGGACAGGGCATAACAGATTAAGTTTTTCCTGATCTGGGGTATTAATGGTGGAGGACAGAAGGCCTGCAGCACAAATGACCCGCACATTCAGTAGGGACCTAGAGATACAACCTGACCTGGGGTGAAGAAATACTATCACCATACCAGGTGCAAATCCAAGTACGTGCAGGCCTCAGCCTCATGTACCACGGAGAAGACGAAATTAAGGATCTCTCCTCAGAGATAACCCAGCAAAGAAACATTCATTACAGAAATCAAGTACTGTACCAACAGGGCAGAAACAAGATTCAGAAGGCGTTCTCTGAACCAGTCAGAGAACGGTTTCCATATCAATGCATATTTAGTCTTCTCGTGGAGGGAGCACTAGACTGGAGTATGGTCTCCACGACCTCGGTCGAGAGACCTGAGTCTATGAGCTGGGCCCCCTCAGAGGCCGAGCCCACAGTATCCAGAGCTCCCAGGAGCAAAGATATCGGGAAATGCGTACAGTTGTAGCGTGAACCACACCTAATACATCACATCCAGTCCAAGCGGAGCTGGATGCATGAGGGAGAACCACAAAGGGCAATGCATTGTACAAGCGATACGAAAGGTCGACTTGAGTTTGACCTAAGTTCTCCCTAAGAAGCTCCACCACCTCGGGGTGAAGTTTCCATTCCCCGGGCCACAGCCCCTGCCTCAACAGGATATCTGCTCTGATATACGAGACCATCAGTGTGTTGTCCGGACCCTTCACCGAGCAACCACTCATGATTGCCCCCGACTTGTGAGGGAAGCATCCGTCGATAGCATTATGCGTCGACAAGAAGCCCCCAACACTGGGCCTGGGCGAGGAACCATAGGTTCTTCCACATGACCGAGGCACGAAGGCATAGCCGCGTGACCTTGATCATGCGAAAACGGATTTCCCCTCGGAGAAAACCCCTTGGTCCTGAGCCACCACTGCAGGGGTCTCATGTACAGAAGGCCAAAGGTAACTACGTTGGACGCAACTGCCCTGAGCCCCAACCAAAGGCCTTTCACCGAACGGCCACTCATGACCGCCCCCCATCCTGTGAGGGAAGCATCCGTCGATAGCGTGACGTGTCGACAAGAAGCCCCCAGACTGGGCCCTGGGCGAGGAACCAAGGTTTCTTCCACATGACCGAGGCACGAAGGCATAGCCGCGTGACCTTGACCATGCGAAAACGGATTTCCCCTCGGAGAAAACCCCTTGGTCCCGAGGCACCACTGCAGGGGTCTCATGTACAGAAGGCCAAAAGTAACTACGTTGGACGCAACTACCATGAGCCCCAACAGTCTCAGAGACTGTTTGCAGTGAGTGACTGACCTAGTTTTACATTCTTTACGGCTGTGAGAATCGCAGAAATACGTGCAGGAGACAGACGTGCTTGCATTGTTGTCGAATCCCATAATACACCTAGAAAAGTGGTCCTCTGAGCTGGGAGGAGTACACTCTTTTGGTGTTGAGCCGCAACCCCAACCTCCTTATGTGGGACAGAACGACATCTCGATGTTGAACTGCCAAAAGCTCGGACTGAGCTAAAATCAACCAATCGTCGATATAATTTAATACGCGAATGCCCTGGAATCTCAGAGGAGCCAGAGCTGCATCCACGCATATTGTAAAAGGTGCGGGGTGATAACCTAGGCCGAATGGAAGAACCCGATACTGGTATGCTTCGCCCCTGAAAGCAAACCTTAGGAACCTCCTGTGATGAGGATGGATAGATAAGTAAGCGTCCTTAAGTCTATTGTGACAAACCAGTCCTCGGACTGAGTCTGTGAGACAATCATATTTAGCGTAAGCATACTTTGAACTTAAGATTCTGAGACCTGCTGTTTAATTGACGCAGGTCTAGAGTAGGACGCAACCCCTCATCCTCTTTTGGAACAATGAAGTAATGGCAGTAAAACCCTGACTGTCTGCCGGGAGGAGGAACCCCTTCTACAGCTCCTTTTGCAGAAGTGTCAGTACTTCCTGCTCCATAACCAAAGCCTGCTCGGGGTCCACCACAGTGGGGAGGACCCCTAGAAATCTGTGCGGACAAGAACTGAATTCTGAACCCCTTTTCTATAGTGTGCAGGACCCACCGAGAAATATGTGGCAGTAGTTTCCACGCTGCCAGAAATTCTACTAGGGGAACCAGTCTCTCAAGACTGGCCTCTGGATTTGGTTGAACAGTCACTACGGTGCCCTGAAGCGGCGAACCGGCAGGGAACAACCGAACTGACCGTTCTACAACCCTCCTCGGAGGATCGTATGGGGACGCTGACACCTCGGTGCCCTGAACGGCGAACCGGCAGGGAACAACCGAACTGGCAGCGCTGCGACCCTCCTCAGAGAGTCGCACCCCAGAGGGCGCCGAGGAGAAACGATTTCTCAAAACCATCCCTACCCCCGGAGGGGACCACCCTTTAGAAGCCTGATAGCCTCGGCGTCAGGGCTTCCTATTTGTCCAAGCTTTTTTAGAGATAAAAACGTCCTCAGATCTTGCATATCTCTAACTGGCTAGACTGCTACCGCCACCCAAGTCCCCCGATTGTGGAGGAGCCCAAATGGCGATGCTCGTTTGCACTCTGTGCTGCGAGGAGCTTAGTAGACCGAGACTGCTCCGCCCAGCAGTCTCAGGAACATTAGATTGGTGAGGAAGAAACCTCTGGAACGCCGCTGAATGGTTTATTTCTTAGTTTTTTCTTTATTTTTAAATCAGAAAAACGTATGTATATATATATATATAAATATATCACTCAGTGGCCACCAGCAGGAAAACAACCGAACTGGCCGTGCTGCGACCCTCCTCAGAGAGTCGCCCCCCAGAGGAAGCAGAGGAGAAACGATTTCTCGAAACCGTCCCTCCCAGTATAGATTATCTCTTTCTTTGTTTTTGCACGACGCAATTCTCGAATAGCGTCAGTGCTGACAACCTCACATTCATCCATGTCTTTATAATTTATTTTGCGCTGGGTAACGTCGGGGTTAAAAATAATGACGCCGACTCGGGAGAGAGAAAGCTAGTAAGCGTCTCTTTAACCCGAGGCACTGTCATACCATGATACTTAATACCCATAGCCTTACTATAGTTAGACGTTTGGGCATTAAACACATAAAATAGAAACCGGCTTATTCCACGATCTCGACACCTCAGTGTGGTGTGGAGATAGGGAAAAAACGGCAGTCCCCGACGAGGAGGCTGAGATACAGAGTTTTTCTGTTTTTAGATATATTTCATCTAATAAACTCTTTTTACTCTCACAATGTTCAGCTGGCCAGAAAATATTTAACTAGCAACAGCACTAGATAAACCTCCTTTTAAAGCTCCTCTTTATTCAACAGAGTTATGAGCTGACTTATTTATTCATTTATTGAAAACTCAAACATCTGCCTTTTTTAATATCTTTATTTGTTTTGTTCTCTTTTTCTAAACAAAACACTAACGATACCAATTCCTCGGAACTGGAAATCGCCAGCACTGGATCTGGCAGGTGAAAGCTGAGATAGGGCGGGGCCCGTCCCAACTCTCGCCGTCAGATCCGTTTGCGAACCCCAAAATGCGAGTCGCCGCCGTGCATCGGCAACAGCGGGACCCGCGCGGGGAGCGCGAACCAAAACGTCCTCCTCGAAGAACGCCCGGCGGGAGCGGAGCGTCCTCACGGACAGCTTCTCACAATGCTCACAGTCAGCCCCCTCGAGAACTGACTGTGGCATGCTCCACTCCCCATTAGTAACAAAAAGCTGATGTGTGTGTCCCCACCCGTGATATAACGTGGGCAGGGAACAACACAAAGCTGCTTGCTCTCTTTTGCCATAATATATATATATATATTGCAACTTGACAGACAACAATAAATATGACAAGGACAGAATACACAGATCGCTTGCTGAAGGCGCAGAAGCTGTCGGGGTCTGTTTTCAGGGGTGCTTTATAGCTTCCTGGTCTATGACGTCACCCGCCTATGACGTCTAGCTCTTCCATTGGACTGATTATACACGTGCTTCACGACGCAATCACGCAGAGCGTTCCCACCGCGTGTCTATGTGTGCAGGGCCGGCTCTAGCCCTTTGGTTGCCCTAGGCGAGATTGAGTTTTGCACCCCCCCCCCCCCCCCCTTTATTAAAAATACTTACAAATTATAAGTATTTATTAAACTAAACAAAAATTCTCTTATAGTCTCTACAAAACTTCAACAAGCAAATTATGACTTCAACTGTAAAATAAATTGTTCATACAAATGCTACAAAGAACGTTGAATGATATTTCTATCATCCTACATAGTTGCATTGTACAAATACATTTTGTCTGACCATGTAACTTGTAGTATATAAATTACAATTACTATCACCACTACTATTATTACTAATCTATTAGGCTGCTACAAGGTTAAGGGGGTTTCGGGGGTATGCCCCCCGTAAGAAAATGTTGTGTATTTTAATGGTAAATTCATCAATCTGGTGCACTTTGAGAGTTCAAAACGAAAAGCTCCAACCAATATTCAGTGTGCAAATTGAACAAAGAAAAATTCAAACCTCTTTTAGTTACAGTGTCTGTCTACATTACACTACTACATAATAATAGTTATAATATTAATCCCATGACAGTAATAGCCATAGGCTATATTGTAAAACAAATGCACTGAAAAATAAAGGAAACTTTCATAATTAATTTTGTTACTTGGAAGTAACCCAGCGCCGCCAATTAAACAAAACAAAACAAAACGAATGGGCCGATTTACGAGTTTTATGGGCCACTAAGACAAAAAAAAAAAAAAAAAAAAAAAAAAGTACGACGTATCAGCCCAAAAAGCACGTCGGCCCACCGGGAATCTCTACCATCCTGGGGGAAAAGAATTCGCTCCCGGTAGTCCCGATGGCCAGCATGCCTGTGCACAATACTAAGTAAATTTATTTCGTTTGACACCTTAATGGCTGTGATGAGAAGACTTACCTCTATACTGGGCTTTCTTTTTATCTTGTTGCTTTCTCCGTTTTCGTCCCAGTGCACCAGAGGGTTTTGATCAACGCGCCAGCAGCTGAGCACTTGCCTAACGTAACGTAACCCCCCACCCCCCGTTAAATGATCAGCAATAATCATCAATTCAATCTAATAATCAGGTTGACAAGTAATTAAACGTGTGGCTGAGGGGGCGCCTTAGGATGATCATGTTTAATAAACATGTTTTTGTTTCGCTTGTCATTCTAATTCTGTGATTAATGGGAAGTAGGCCAAGGGCGACATTAGAGGGCGCCCGCGCACCGCGCCCCCAACACATTTGTCGCCCTAGGCAACCGCCTAGTTCGCCTATAGACGGTTTCATCGAACGCACGCGCGTTGCCCGGGTTACGCGCTGGCCCGAAGTTAACTTCCGGTCTGTGTTTGTTTACCGGTAATATCATAATATCATTCTCTGGTAATATGGCGCCGACTACAAACGCAGTGAAAATGAAGGTGATGAGTAGACTGAAGTTGGGCTCAGGTTGTTGTGTTGTGGGATGCAACCTGACCTCTGGAACAAATACCTTATCGAAAATAAAAATGTTTCCTAAAAACGAAGGGAGACGGCGAGCATGGATCACCGCTGTGCGAAGAGAGGCTTGGCAGCCAGGCAGTGTTGGGAAAGTTCACTTTCTACATGAACTAGTTCAAAGTTCAGTTCACAAATTTTAAAATGAACTAGTTCAGTTCATAGTTCATACTTCCCAATTTTGAACTAAGTTCACAGTTCCAAAAAATGAACTAGTTAACGTTAGTTCTTTTTTCCATATGTTGCTGCGAGCTTTTTATTTTTTATTATTGCCGCAGCCAGCAATTATTTTATCGGCGGGCAAACTTTGCACAGAAATGTAAGATTTTTCCCATCCTCACCGACCTGGTCTTAAAACTGATCATACGATACGACGCCTCCTTGATGCTTTGTCGACTACATGCTGCTTTTTGTTTTGATGACGCATGCGGCGGTGCCATACTGGTGGCTGGTGTTGCCAGATTGGGTGTTTTTTCCGCTACATATCAAGGCCTGTTTACGTGTGTTTTAGCCGGGTTTTTCGCCTGGTAGGCTCTATAGAAATCTGGCACCCTATTGAACGAAGTTAAACTGAGAGAGCGTGCGTTCACAGACACCAGAATGAACGCGTTCACAGTAACGTTCATCAGGCAGTAATTCAGTACGTTCAGTTCACGTTCGCCCAAAATATGAACGAGTTTATGAACTATCGTTCAATGAACGCGTTCTGGCACAATACTGCAGCCAGGCAAGAATTCAAGGATCTGTAGCACTCACTTCGTTACAGGTAACAAACTCATGATAGCAACAGATAATTATGGAAGCTTGTTTCCGCCACTGAAGAATAAAAAAATAATAATAATTGCGACTTTTTATCTCACAATTGCGAGATAAGAAGTCAGAATTGTGGGAAATAAAGTCGCAATTCTGAGAAATAAAGTCGCAATTGCGAGAAAAAAAGACCGAATTTAGACTTTATCTCACAATTCTGACTTTTTTTTCTCACAATTGCGAGTTTACATCACGCAATTCTGACTTTATAACACAGGTATTTCCATCCGTGTGTGTTAATTTTTTTTTTACTTTTCCGGAATAAAAATAGTTATAGGCATCCAAGCTGCAATATGCCTTGAACGCCTCCCTTGTATACACACATTCCTTCTCGACTAAGTATTCAAAGTACCTGACTGACCTCCGGTAAATCAGAGAGGTCTGTAGAAAAAAATGTTTGCCTCAAAATTTTGTTGAACGGGTCTGATAGTGTAACGTTGTCACATTTAAGTTTGGCCAAGTAACGGCTCTTTTCTTCTATTGGTAGTCCCAAATAATACTGGCTGGACATACTTGCTAGCTAATGTAATTTCCTTGTTTCTACCATTGGTTTCTACAGATGAACTCTGTTGTTATTGATTCTACCGGAAGTTAAGTTTGGGCCACAAAAGCGCGCATGCGCAGTAACGTTTGTTTATGTTGTTGCCGTTGAAACCGTCTATAGCAATCGCCGGCCCTGTATGTGTGTGTGTGTGTGTGTGTGTGTGTGTGTGTGTGCGTGTGTGTGTGTGAAAACGTAACTCCTCCAAGTCTGCAAGTCCAAAAATACATTTATGGTGAGGTACTATACATTTTATTTAATTAAATGCATTTATGGTAAGATTATTATATTTTAATGTCAATCTGTGTTCATTTTGACCACGAACCATGCGCTGTAACTTTAATTCAGCACGTGCAGCACAGCAGAAATAGACTCGGTGTGGAAACGATCTCTGCACTGCTGTATAGGCTACACACCGCTCCTGGAACGGATCGCCGGCGCATCCGCGTGCAGTGTGAAAGCTCTAACCTGTTAATACGGGTGCGGAAAAAATATGCACCACATACGCACTGCAAACGGAGTATATGTGAAAGGGGCTTGACACTTGACGCTTTTTCTGTCAGTGGTAGAGTACCGGCTACATGCGAGAAGTAGCGGTATGCAAGAAAAAGTGCAGGTACGCTTAAGAGTAAAATGTAGAAGTGCCGGTACTGCGTACCGGTGAGTACCGCCCCACTTCGAGCACTGCCTTGAATCCAAATTGTGGTCAACTGGAAAAAAATAATCACAGGTCAATGTCAAAAGGCTTTCAAATAAAATGTATTATTTTAAAATATAATTTATTCATATTTTTTAAATATGAATAAATTTTTTAAATATATTTTTCCCATATATTTATATTTTTATTTTTAAAATATTTTTAAAAGTATTTATTTTTCCCAGCCATAATTCATACAATTGGCATATCAATATGGTATAAAAAAGCTCAATATTTAATGAATACATATGAACCTTTAAGCTGTGTTTTTTCACAAAATTGGGTCCAACTTTATATTAAGTGGCTTTAAAGGATTAGTTCACTTTTTTAAAAAAACTTTTGCTGATAATTTACTCACCCCCATGTCATCCAAGATATCCATGTCTTTCTTTCTTCAGTCGAAAAGAAAGTAGGGTTTTTGATGAAAACATTCTAGGATTTTTCTCCATATAATGGACTTCATTGGGTACCAAACGGTCCAAGGTCCAAATGACAGTTTCAGTGCAGCTTCAAATGGCTTTAAACGACACCAGACGATGCATAAGTGTCTTATCTTGCGAAACGATCGGCCATTTCAAAAATAAATAAAAAAGTTAAAGTTTTATAAGCACAAATGCTCGCCTTGCTCTGTTCTGTGATGCACGTTCATGACTCTCCTGTTCGAACTCGTTCATCAAAATGAACAAATCTTTTTTCGAGTCATTTCTATGAAGGTAAATTAGTAGCAAAACTCGAGAGCACGTAGATGTGAATTTGAGAACTTGTACAATAAATATTCGTACTTGTACGCTAAAATGTACACTCACAGCTTCAATGTGAAAACCTGTCAAATAAAAATCTGAACTTGAACGCTTAGATTTGCACTCGCAGACAATAGTCACAAACCTGAATTCTGAATTTGAAGCTGCAGACAAGCAGTCAAAAATTTGTAAAATGCCAACTGGCTAGTAACTGGTTGATTAGATAATTGCATTAATGAGAAATTGAACAGGTGTTCCTAATAATCCTTTAGGTGAGTGTATGTACATTGTCCATTGTATCAAATTATTAGTTTCAATGTAAGTACATAGTACTTAAAGCCACTTAATATAAAGTGAGACCCAAAATTGATCTTTTACATTTTTTTCTTAAATGTTATTCCCTTAAAAAAATGAATAATGTTTTTTTTTTTTTTTCATCTTAAAGCTAAAGTGACCAAACAAAATTGCAAGAGTGATGATTGTTTTCAAATGGGCTTCTCAAATGCTCCACCTTTCTGCTGTTGGTTGGACAAGAAAATAAACCCGCCCCCAAACTCACGCCATTGGTTAATCCAGTGATGCTGTGTAAGGCTGATAGAGATGCTCAAACCAATACAACCGTTCTCATCTGCACTTGTGCTCCTGACTAAGGCCTACTCCTTCATTTCTTGGAATTTGTTACAGAATGCATTGTAATATTGTGTAAGGTTTGACAGAAGGATACTCACAGTTGAGCTATTCTGACACATTCTTGTCTAAAACGTAAAGACACAACCTCATTTGTACCTGTAAACTTGTTAATAAACAATCTGTTTAGCATGCAGGGAACGCTGAAGTCAAAATGCATATTTGACTTCTGCATTTTGCTAATGAAAGTGTGCAGCTGAGGGGAGGGGTGTGTGTATGTGTGTGTGACGTTTTTAAATCTCACATGGACTTCTCAGTCGTTGTGTAATTAGTATGAGTGCATATTGATCTTTCGGGTCTTTGTGGTTGAAAAATCTCCTCGAATCATTCAAACACTGAATCTCTCAGCAGCAAAGTTTATATATAAACCAAGAGATTGGATTTTAGACTTCAAATTTTACCCCTTATTCTCTCTCTCTAGGTGTCTCCATCTGTTACACACTTTCAGCCTATCCATCATGCCTGGATATACATGTCTATATCAGAGTTTTCTCATTAAATATCAGACACGTGCTTTACGCATTTGGATACACATGCATCAGAGAAGAGCTGCATATCAAAGACAGAGCTGCAAACCCTACAGCATCTCTGTGCAAGCGCTGCTAATATTTATAGACTCTCTCTCTCTCTCTCTCTCTCTCTCTCTCTCTCACACACACACACACACACATCTAAGGGCTGCACGTTAAGAATCAGCTTGCTCCTAAATAAAACTAGCTTACTCCTGCCAGCCAAGCATAGTACACACACGCATTTTCAATCCCGAAAGCATTTATATCCACACACACACACACACACACACACACACACACACACACACACACACACACACACACACACACACACACACACACACACACACACACACAATATACCCGACACTTCGGAACCACAAAACACGTTGTCACCTTGTAGTTTGTACGCCGACTGTGACTCAGTCGTCCCAAAATAGCTCAGACTCTACGGATGTTTCACCTTCCTCTATTTTTGCCCACAATCCTGCCATTAAAATAAAAAAGGCATACTATTGCACACCTCAATATTGCAAAACAGCCAACTTATCTTCTGCTCACCAAAGCTGCAATTAATGGATCAAAAATACATTAAAAATAGTAATATTGTGAAATGTTATTACAGATTTAAATGTTTTCTATTGTAATATAGTTTCAAATGTAATTTAGTCAAAGCTGAATTTTCAGCATCATACTCCAGCCTTCAGTGTCACATGATCCTTCAGAAATCATTCTAATATGCTGATTTGCTGCTCAAGAAACATTTATGATTATTATCAATGTTGAAAACAGTTGTGCTGTTTCATGTTTATGTGGAAACCATAATAAAAAAAATCAGGATTCTTTGATGAATAGAGAGTTCAAAAGAAGAGCATTTATGTCATATTTATTTGTACTCTTACTTTATCAATTTTAATGGAAAAAAATAATAATTTTTTCTTTAAAAAAAAATCTTACTGACCCCAAACCTTTGAACAGTATAGTGTACAATACAGTTAAAACTGATATTCATAAATGTACCGACCCAAAAGTACAATGTGAAAAGAGGAATTGATCTCGGTCCAAGTACAGACCAAGCAATCGAAATAAAGTGTGAAAACTCGCTGAGAGGTTTAACATCTACAGATGCTCAACGCCCCTGAGAGCCATTTATTCATGTTACCAGCATACATTATCATATCATGTTTACAGACACCTCAATAGTGCAGTTATAATGTGTTTATTTATGTCTTATTATAGTGTAATAGATGGATGTTGGTTTGCATGATGGATTGAGCTGTCAGAACCATACACTTAATGCACAGATACATAACTCTCATGTGTACACAGAGATATATCTCTGTAGATATCAATCATTGGCGTATATTCAGCACAGGTTTGAAGATTGTCATCTGACAGCAGAATTCACTGGCCTGTCAGAATAGCCATCAATCAAGATGCTACAGCTGTCAACATATGCTAATCGTGAGTGTGTGTGTGTGTGTGCGCGCGTGTGTGTGCGTTTGTGTGTGTGTGTGTGTGTGTGTGTGTGTGTGCGTTTGTGTGCGTTTGTGTGTGTGTGTGTGTGTGTGTGTGTGTGTGTGTGTGTGTGTGTGTGCGTTTGTGTGCGTTTGTGTGTGTGTGTGTGTGTGTGTGTGTGTGTGTGTGTGCGTTTGTGTGTGTGTGTGTGTGTGTGCAGGTGAAGGCTGGATTTTTATTTTTCTTAAGGTCACATTCTTCTTTCTATTATCGACATACTGATAAGACAGAGAGCAAGAGTGAGAGGGGAAAAAAAGGAAACTATTTTCCAAACCTTTCTAAAATGCTTTGATTTTGCATTGTGCCCCTAATTGTTTTTTTTTAATAAAAAATTGATTTATAAATGTCCGTCTCTTCCTTTTTTCTCACCTTCTCAAGTATTTATTGGTCCATCCGTCCGTTCTCAAATGCAGATACACTCACGCACGCATGCCAGCACAGCCAATTAAACTGGCTTCGGCTTTGGGCTGAAATGAAGTTTCCTTTCATGATCACAAATGTGCAATCTCTTCTAATTGACTCTGCTTGACCAAAAGCTCTGTGAGGTAAACAAGCACACGTATATGCGCTTTAGAACTGTAGATGTGAAGTCATGAGTGCACTTGAGCCTTTCTCTGTCAGAATCTGTCAGAAACCATTCAGTTCTGAGAGACCAAATAAATGCAGGGAACATTTCGTCCAGTAATTATTCTTCTTTAAAATTATATCTTGACTCTGACACTCAAAAATAGCACCAAAAGCTGCTTCAAAGGAAACAGTTCTTCAACTAATTCCTGATCTGTAAATCAATATATCTGTCTAAAAACAGTAGCTGATGAAAGGCAGTCTGGCTGGAAAATAATCCCTGATGATTTGTGTGGAAAAGTCACGCTGAACACATTATTAACTAGCTGATGTATTTGAACAAAATATTTCAGTGAATCTTTAATAGGCAATAATTATTTTGAAATAGAACACTGCAACAACAACAAAAATGCTCTTCTTTTTCTTCTAAATTATCTGCCAATGGGCTAAGAAAAATAATCTTAATTTAAATAGAAACAAAATTATCAGATTTTTTTTCTTGGTTTTAGCAAAAATTTACTTATTGTTTTTTTTATTGTTTTTTTTAAACAAGACTTTAATTTCTTAGGTGATTTTACTTGTAGTAAATTCATCTTGATTTAAGAATTTTTTGATATTTGGACTGGAAATAATAATAATAAAAATACTAAGTAAGAAAAGCTTTTTTTTTTTTTTGCAGTGAAAAAATAGCAGTGTATAGAAAATTGTCAGTCAGAATCTTCATAGTTTCCTTTTTTGTATTTTTTTTATTTCTAAATATTTTATACAAAATATGTGTGAAGTAAATTCTAATGTAAATGACGTGTGAATCTTTCATATATATGAGTTTAATTAATAATAGAAATAGAAATATGGTACCGATTGACCTAAACATACATCATATAGACATTTCATACATGGTCCAACTCAAAATAAATATAAATATAATGATTTATTCATTTTAATCACATTAATCTTTTTAAAGAAAACAAACAAAATGTGTGCAAAATTTATATTTAAAACTATTTTTAGAGTTTTATTCATAAGCCAAGACAAAAGATAAGACAAACAGACAAAATTACATAAATATAGTCCAAAAGGAAGCAAACAGCAAACTGTTATGTAATAGTGGAGATATAATTGAAAGAAATGTCTTGGCTGGACTATTTGTGTAACCAAAACCCACCAGCTGAAGCTCCAAAGATGCATTAACTATAATTGTTGTCTTCAGAGTATTGCGTGATATTTCTTGTATTATTTTTGTTCTCTCCAGCGGATTGCACAATATTTGCGTGACTGTAATAAACTCAGGCCAGGCGTTAGTGTTGCTGACATGATGATTGGCGGTGTGCAATTTGTCAGCCATTAAAACGGCAGGACGTGCAGGCGGGATGCACACGCTCCGGTTTGTCCGTCGTTTTATGTGTAATAATGTTGACTGCCTTTAGATTACTTCGAAAATTCAAATGTCACGTGTGAAATGACTGATCCAGACACTGGTTCTCTCACTGGTAAATATTCAGTGTACGGCGAAGAGCTCAGCAGATTCACTAACAGTCTCTCCTCTCACAGATGTTAGGCTTGGGTGAGTCAGGTCTCCTCTGGGAGGCTGAAGCTATTTCAGGCACTGGACTGGAGCTAAACTGCTTGGTGCTTACATGGAAATGAAGCTCTCCTGGGTTATTCTTATTATGTGTGTGTTAGTGTGAATATGGTGAATGGACATTCAGGCGGGTGTTTAGCAGGGTTAAATAGAGCGTTTGATCATCAGCTCTGGCAGAGTGAAGCCTCTCAGCTTGATTTGTCTTTTCAGTGTTTTCTCAGCTATTAAAAGTGAGTTTTGCTCTGCATTAGCCAGTGGGAGTATCCTCCGCTTTAAACAGCCAACCGGATGCTGTTCTCCAAAAGTTAATGAGAGTCTCCATTTCAGCACATGTTCACATCACATCAAAGAGTCGGGCAACCAGCTCAGTTAGACGGCAACTTTTCAGAACTGTCATTTTTCATTATTTTTCAATTACGTTTCAGACGCACTGTCTGTTTGCTGATCACCTGATGTATACAGCACACAAAAATGGCAAGAGGTGGCTGAAATGTCTAGTTTAAATCGGATTGAATGGTTTTATGCAGCTTTGAGGAAGAACTAATCATTGTTGGATCTGACAGAATTTGTCAGGTTTGTGGCATCAAATCTTTGAAAGGTATTTTTCTACTTTTCTAGTGTTGTTTGAGGCACTTATCAAGTAAACTAAGAGTGTGTTCACTCTTGTACTTTGGTTCTCTTAGTTATTTTGGTCCAGACCAAAAAAGAAAATGATACATTTAGTCCTGGTTCACTTAGCGTTCTCACTGTCATTTTTAAGACTGAACCTAAAGGTACACACACACACACACACACACACACACACACACACACACACACACACACACACACACACACACACACACAAAACAGCTTTCATGATGTATGTTTAGCGACAGAACTTACTGAACATACAAAACAATTCTGTATTCTGGGCTAAATGCGCTGGTTGTATGTGCGTACATATGATGGCATTTTTCCAGCTGAGACTAGTTAGTTGGTATAGTTTTTACCAGCTCCTATGATGACAAGAACCAGGTATGCTTGAGCATTCTGTCCTTTTTAGTGTTGCATTTTGTGACATCACGTCCTGTTTTTGGTTAGTTTAGATGTCTTTGGTCTGTGTTGCATTCATATTTCAGTCAAATCGCACCAGAGTTTGTTTGAAATAAGTGTGAACACTGCCATCTGAACCCTGGTGTGCACCAAACAAGCGGACCGAGACTGCTGAAAAGATAGCTCTCGGTCCGCTTGTTTGGTGCGCACCAGCGTTCAGATGTCAGCGTTCACACTTATTCAAATGAACCGCACTAACAGAGCAATCACACCAAAGATTGTGTTAATCAAACCAAACCTGTTAACTGAGCACACCCTTAGATTTCTTTGAGCAGGACTGTATATTCCATTTTGTTCATTTGTACTGTTGTTTTTTGTGTGATGTTTTTTATGACATAAAAATGTTGAACTGTGGTTGGTCACTTTACATGTCAGTCATACAGTCTCTTACAGGGCTCTCAAGTGTCACGCATTCACTCATTTCGGTATTTTGTCACGCACTCCCGCCACTCATTGTATTTCTCACGCGGAAAAACTATTTATAATATATTTAATATGCCGCAGCGTCCAAAATTTCTCTGGCCGCACCGCTCTCACTGTGGACCCGGCAGGAATCAAGCGCGTCTCCCCTGGTGTTCTTAGTCAAGCCCGCCACTTATCAGTCAATCAAAAAAAAGAATAGGGCTACACAATAGCCAATCAGAAAATAGCACTATTGTATCTGGGTAAGATTTAATGCAACAACCAATGAAAAAAAGCATATCCTGGAATTGTTCACGTGATTCTGCTACAACATCTTCCAAAAGTTTGGTTCACCCACAGAGGAAACCATTGGAGCTCCGAGCATCACTTTGAGCACAGAGTAACCCATGATCTCCTGTTTTAATGTTACAACAAATTCACAACTTGTTTGACACAAATGAGTGTCTGTAACTTAGCCAACCGTTTTACAGCCTGTTCACTGACAACACCTGCTCAGAACAAGTAGGCTAGGCCTAGTCATATTTTCGTTACCACACGATGACTGACATATTGTCATGAAACAAACCCATTCCCGCGACCCGTCCAACTCTTTTCTTTATATTTGAGTTTAATTAAGATATGCTTTCAAAAGAACCGTCTTTAGCAGCAGAAACATGTAATTATTGAACCATGTCAGACTGCAGTATATGTTTACTAGGTCAGTTTAAGGCAAGGATGGAGAAGTTTCTGGACGTAATTAGTGCTGCATGTTGAGCTGGGAGATCTTTCGAGATGTTCAAGTGCCTTGCCTAAACCAGCTTCTACTACCAGCTGTAAACCATCTAATATATACCAAACACCACCTTTGCTCTGTGTTTGTAGTCTAAAAACTACTGATTTCTTATTCTGACAGTGATGGAAAACCAATATAGTGACTGTCATAACATCAACTAAAGGAGGTTATCGGAGAGAACTATGAAAATGCATTTTAAATAAACAACTAATGTGTTCTCGCCAACACACCCTCTCACGCAAGTGAAAGGAAGTGAACCCTGATATGTAATCCTGTGTGGATCAGTCTGCTGACTGACAGACTGGACAGTGTGTGTGTGTGTGTGTGTGTGTGTGTGTGTGTGTGTGTCTGTCTGACAGATGTAGGAAATTGATCTTGGTCTGGCGGGAAATTCTTGATCCACACAAACCTCTTGTGAAGTGTGTGTGTGTGTGTGTTTGTGTGTGTGTGTGTGTGTGTGTGTGTGTGTGTGTGTGTGTGTGTGTGTGTGTGTGTGTGTGTGTGTGTGTGTGTGTGTGTGTGTGTGTGTGTGTGTGTGTGTGTGTGTGTGTGTGTGTGTGTGTAGAGTTATTATAGTTAACTAAATCTAAAATAAAAAAACATTAAAAAAAATTGTTTGTTGCTTGAAATAAAATATTAACTGAAATAAAGTAAAATTTTAAACAAACTTATTTTATTTCAGCTAAATGCCAATGCAACATTTCTCATTTTCATTTAGTTTAAGTTAATGTACTAAAATAACTAAAACTGAAATAAAAATATTTGTAAAAATCATATAGACATATTTAAATAAAATGTCAAAACCAACAAAATTACTAAACGTTTAACTAAAATTACACAGAGATAAAGTATAAAAAACGAATTCAAAATATTATTATAAACTATAATAGTATCTCAATGATACTAATATAACATTGGTTTGCACAACATCTGCAGAAGCCAGGCAATGGTGGCAGTGTCATAAAAGAGAATGATCTTAAAAAACACCTAGTAAACTAACGAAATCAAACTGGATGAGTATGCCTGGATATTTTCCTGTTTTCTGTTTAATTCTGTGCTTGTGGACTTTCAAACACACACTCACATCTGGCTCTAACATCACTGGCTTCTATCAGATTTCAACTTGAAGATATTCCTAAGTAGATCAAAGATGATTCTGAGTATGAAGAAGATATGAGGAGATAAAAGCAGTGTAGAAAGATACGCTTAAAATAGCATGCAGGATTTGGTGTGTGTGTGTGTGTGTTCTCTTTAAAAGAGGACCCTTGTCTGGCTTTAGAGGGATACATACGCACACGGCTGCCCGCTGTGGACTGGCACTGCGGTGGAGCGATTAAAAGCACTTTAATGAGTGTTAAGGAGTCTAACGAGGCTTAACGAAGGCCAGTGTTTGGGCTCCTGCTGCAGAGTAAAACAGGGCTGTGTGGGCAGTCAAGCAGTCAGTCAATAATCAGTTAATCAATCCAACAAAAACTACACCACACACACTGAAGAGACCGCAGAGAACTAAACAAGAGGCAGAAACTGCCTGGATGTGTGCGAGAAAACTCAGTGGAAAAAAAAACAAGATGGCGGACGAGAAAAATTTTTATTTTACTTTTTTATTGTACAAAGAATTTCTTCAATTCTGAAAAATATTGATAAAGCATAATTAAGTCTATTTGAAATGTATTTGTGTATCGTGTAGGCTATGTTTCTATGCTTATTAGAATATAATGTGTTAAGGTGTATTCATGCCATGCTGGAATTACCGCATTCATGTGATTCACACTGTTATCTGACAAAATCGCTAAAAAGTGTTCTTGTCCTTTAACAACTCGTAATTACAACTTTAATTTTCTTAAAGCACCGATTTGCACCACCTGACCACTGAAACGTCATGCAGAAACTTTTAAAATGGAATGTAGTTAAACAGTTTTATATCTGCTTTATAATTCCTAACTATTAATGTCTTAATTTATTAGTTAGAACTGTTAAACAAAGGCAGTAAACCAATGAAGATGGAGATTGTGCGTCTGCTGTTTTTAGCACTCCCAGCCTTGTGAAAATAAAAATCTGACACTTATTGAGCAAACAGAAAAACTCATTGGCTAATGCAGGTACTAATAATATACAGTATATACTATATATATATATATATATATATATATATATATATATATATATATATATATTACATTACAGGGACTTTTATTTTGACCATTGCGAGAAAGACAGAACTTCCCCCTCTTCATCGGCCTTGGCCTTGCAAAAAAATGGGAACAACTTGGTTCTTCAAAGCCAAAAGTGTCAAGGATATAAATGAATCAGGAAGAGCTGTATAATATGAAAGGGAAGCAACATCAGAAGCAGAAGCTGGTTAAAAGGTTGTAGGAGAGTAAGAAAGCACAATGACACTCACATTTACCTGTGGCAAAAAAGAAAATTAAAAAGAAATGGAGGAGGATCAAAGTCAAAGGAGTCAACATCAAGTAATCCTGAGGTCATGAGAAGAGCGAGAGGGCTGATGCTCAGATTATGTGTTGTTTTTCTGATAGAGAATCCTCAGACTCCACGGTTTGGGTTAATAAATGTCAAGAGCTTAATAATTAAAGTCGAGAATGACTAAAGAGGTTCATAACCAATTTTTTTTTTTCAAAAAAACAAGAAAAATTGGTCAGAGCAGATTTAGTTCCCTTTCGAGAGGTCTCTCCTATTGCGTAAGTAGCTTACGCTATGGGAAAACTCCTTTTCTCGAGAATATTGAAGTCTTTATGTAAAACGCATTGCAGCTGCACAGCTGACAGCAATGAACGAAGGAGCTCGGTCATTGGCTGTGCTGCGGCAACTTGCTCGAACCAATGACGGGGCGACTCTGAATGCGCGACCAATGAGCGCGCTTCGCGCCCGCGCGCGTCAGAGCCCGCCAAGATGGGCGTGGCCAAGCTATATATTGGGCGCCCCGTCATGAGAGTTCTTTAGATTTAATCTCCTTCAGCGAACACCTTCTTCGCTGGATCCTCCGGATTATTGAAAGCCTTCGCCGCCGTGGAAAAGCCCAGTCTATTGGCCGTGCTATGGCTAATTTGACTGTTCTCGAGCGCCATCTGTGGCTGACTCTGACTGAGATGAAGGACGCGGATAAGGCGCCATTTCTCGACGCGCCTATCTCCACCAGCGGGCTGTTTGGACCGGCGGTTAAAGGTTTCGCCTAACGCTTCACTGAGGCCCAGAACGCTTCACAAGCTATGCGTCATTTCCTGCCAAAGCGCTCCAGCTCATTGCAGAGCAGACAGAGACCGCCACAGCCGCAGCGGGCTAGAACAGCTCCCACCGCCTCTCAGCCCGCGCCTCAGGCTGACGCTCGACGCCGCTCGCGCTCTCACAACCGCAAGCCGCCTTCTGAGCGACGGGTTCCTCGGCCCAAGATTGTGCTGAACCCTGAGCCTCGAAAGCCGTCCTAGCCACAGAAATGAGAAGAGAGAGTGCGTGTCTCGCAAAAGCCGGACCACTCTCTCTGCAAAAGCTCAAACATTACCCAGTCCCCTTACAGGCGGCTGGATATGTCCATACAGCAGTCAATGGGCCAGTCACAGAGCTCGCTCACCTGCAAACAAACGCCGTTTTTACGGCGACGCACAGAAAACACAAAAAAATAGTCTTTTTCTGCCTGCGTCACTAGGGGTTCACATGTCCACAAAGTGTGCATTCCCAGATACTGTCAAAACAGTGCCAAATTCATTCCCAGCTCAGGCTGCGCTTCCCATGAATGTAGATCACGTGCCTACGGTCATGTACGCACCACTACACACAAGCACTGTTCACACAGTTATAAATTCATCCCCAGTAAAAGCGGGAAACATTATAAAAGTGATGCGTGTGCCTACCACTGTTTATGCACCCCCACTTATAAACACTGTCCTTAAAGTGTCAAACACAACCTCAGCTCAGGCTGCGAGTTTTACAAACACAGCGCGCGCTGTTGTAATCACACACGCGCCCATTCACTCAGCTGCTCAGCGCACGCCCGCGCCTCTGAGAGCTACGAGCTCAGGCGATTCGCTGGCCAGGTCCCTACGTCACAGTGGCCCGCCCCTAGCCTGTATTCAGCCCATATCTGTACACGCAGCGGCATGGGAAAACATTCCAGATATGCCGAAATGGGTATTGAATATAGTAAAGCACGGATACTCGCTCCAGTTCGCTCGCAGACCACCACGTTTTATGACTGTGGTCGAGACGAAAGTGAGAAAGGAGTGTTCACATGTTCTACGCACCGAGGTGCGTAAACTAATAGAAAAGGGCGCTGTGGAAACTGTTTTCCCCCTCTCTGAGTGGGACAGGTTTTTACAGCCGCTATTTTCTCGTCCCGAAAAAGTATGGCGGTCTCCGCCCCATCCTAGATCTCAGACACCTGAACAAAGCACTAATGATTCGCTCGTTCATAATGTTAACAACCAAGCATATCCTCGCGCAAGTACGCCCAGGAGATTGGTTTCTCTCAGTGGATCTGAAAGATGCTTACTTTCACATTCCAATAGCGCCTCATCACAGGCCGTTTCTGAGATTCGCTTTCGAGGGACAGTCATACCAGTACACAGTACTTCCGTTCGCCCTGTCCCTGGCTCCCCGTACATTCACGAAATGTATGGATGCAGCACTTTCCCCCCTAAGACGAAGGGGAGTGCGAATACTGAATTATCTCGACGATTGGCTGGTTCTAGCACAATCAGAGAGTCAGTTAATAACACACAGATCTTGGATTATCAGCCATTTAGAATGCCTGGGTCTAAGAATCAATTTTGCAAAAAGCATACTATCTCCCAGCCAGAGGATTTCTTTCCTGGGAATAGTTCTAGACTCGATGCAAATGACAGCGCGTCTCTCATCAGAGCGCGCGCTCACCATCCGGCGCCTTGCAACATCATTCAGGGCGGGCGCGCGCGCCCAGTCAAACGGTTTCAGAGGATGCTCGGTCTCATGGCCTCAGCATCGGCCGTACTCCAGCTAGGATTGTTGCATATGCGCCCTCTCCAACGCTTGCTCAAAGAGCCGCGTCCCTACTCACGCGTGGCGTTCGGGCCACTTTTTAATCAGAGCGAACCACGGCTGTTTAAAAGCCCTGACGCACTGGAAAGCCGCCGACTGGTACCAGTCAGGCGTGAGTCTGGGTGTGAACACAAGGAGAAAGATGATAACGACAGATGCCTCCAAAATAAGTTGGGGGGCCCTTTACGAGGGCAGGCCTGTCTCCGGCTTTTGGTCAAACCCGGAGAAGCGCCTACACATAAACTGTCTGGAAATGAAAGCGGTCGCTTTGGCTCTCAGAGTCCTGCTCCCACATCTAAAAAACGAACACGTCCTGGTCCGAACGGACAACATGACGGTAGTGTCGTACATAAATCGCCAGGGTGAACTCAGGTCGAGCTCCATGCATTCAATGGCCAGGAGACTCATTTTATGGTCCCAGCACAACTTGCGCTCGCTGAGAGCAGCGCATGTGCCAGGCGCCCTGAACCAGGGGGCAGACATGCTATCCAGAGACAAGATTCTCCCAGGAGAATGGGCTCTCAACCCGCTGACGATTAAGTGGTTATGGAAAACCTTTGGTAAAGCGGAGATCGACCTCTTCGCCTCCAAGGAGAACGCGCACTGCTCTCTTTTCTTCACGAAAAGCACGGACGCGCTCGCCCAGAGCTGGCCGAGCCGCCCCTTATATGCCTTTCCCCCGATCGCGAGACAGACAGAACAACTGTTTGTATGCTTTGGCGGCCGTACGAAAGGTTCCGCCGTTTCAAAGCAGAGAATCTCTCACTGGATAGTTGAAGCTATAGCGCTGGCTTATGAAGCTGCCACAGGTCATCAGTCGGGTCAGAGAGGAGAAAAACGCAGTGCTGCTGATAGCCCCACTCTGGAAGAACCAAACATGTTTTCCAGATCTGATGCAAATGCAATCTGCACCACGGCCGATTCCACTGAGGCCAGACCTCCTCAGTCAGGCCAGCGGGATGATATTTCATCCCCGCCCCGATCTGTGGGCCCTTCATGCATGGCCCCTCAACGGGTTCCCAGGAACCTCGCGAGCGGAGCACTAAAAACCATCGCTGAGGCGCGGGCGCCCTCCACGAGATGCTTATATGCCCAGAAATGGAAAGTGTTCAGTGACTGGTGTAATGCCAAGGGCCTGAACCATGAGACATGCGAGATTACGAATTTACTCGTTTTTCTACAAGGGCTTCTGGAGGCGGGCCGCACCCCCTCCACGCTCAAAGTATATGTGGCGGCCATCACAGCGTCACACGACCCTGTAATGGAACGTCCATTGGAAAGAAACGACCTAATTATTCGTTTCCTAAGGGGCGCTAGGAGGATGAACCCTTCACGCCCCCCCTCAGTGCCGATCTGGGACCTAGCTACTGTGGTAGACGCTCTTAAAGGGCCCCCGTTCGAACCACTCCGAACCGTGCACCTTAAACAGCTCTCGCTCAAGACTGCGCTCTTGCTGGCACTCGCCTCGGTCAAGAGAGTGGGCGACCTGCACGCGCTTTCGACAAGCGCTGCCTGCCTAGAATTCGGTCCTAACGACTGCAGGGTCGTCCTTAGGCCGAAACAGGGGTATATTCCTAAAGTGCTCACCACTCCCTTCAGAGCACAGGTTATCTCCCTAACTGCGCTTTCGTCTCCAGCAGACGAACACAACGCTAATCTACTCTGCCCCGTTAGGGCTCTCAGAGTGTATTTGGAGCATTCTGCCCTATTCAGACAGACAGAACAACTGTTTGTATGCTTTGGCGGCCGTACGAAAGGTTCCGCCGTTTCAAAGCAGAGAATCTCTCACTGGATAGTTGAAGCTATAGCGCTGGCTTATGAAGCTAAGGGACTTCAATGCCCCTGGGGAGTCAAAGCACACTACACCAGGAGTGTGGCTTCTTCCTGGGCATGGTCGAGCGGGATACCGATCGAGGATATTTGTGCGGCGGCAGGCTGGGCCTCACCGTCCACATTTATCAGGTTCTACAACCTACAGGTCCCGACATTGCATTCCAATGTGCTATCAGCATGATGTTAGTTGAACTGCGAGTTCGCATCTAGATTATGTATGTGCTTGTGTCACACTGAGCGCCTTCTAGCCGCTCTGTATTTTTTCCCACATATAAAGCTCGCCTCTGCCGGCTAGTTGGATGATAACTTTGCTTTTCAGCGCAGGCACCTGCCTCTGGCTATCATAAGGCGAAGTTCGGCACGCACGGCGTTTTGCATGGTGTTCCCATAGCGTAAGCTACTCACGCAATAGGAGAGACCTCTCGAAAGGGAACGACTCGGTTACTAACGTAACCTCGGTTCCCTGAGAGGAGGGAACGAGTATTGCGTAAGCTGCCGTGCTTGTGCTTGGTTAGTTCGCTTCAGTCGTTTTAACCTAAAGAACTCTCATGACGGGGCGCCCAATATATAGCTTGGCCACGCCCATCTTGGCGGGCTCTGATGCGCGCGGGCGCGAAGCGCGCTCATTGGTCGCGCATTCAGAGTCGCCCCGTCATTGGTTCGAGCAAGTTGCCGCAGCACAGCCAATGACCGAGCTCCTTCGTTCATTGCTGTCAGCTGTGCAGCTGCAATGCGTTTTACATAAAGACTTCAATATTCTCGAGAAAAGGAGTTTTCCCATAGCGTAAGCTACTTACGCAATACTCGTTCCCTCCTCTCAGGGAACCGAGGTTACGTCAGTAACCGAGTCGTTTTTTCTACAGAAGCTTCAGAAGATGAAATGTAGCACACAAGTTTTATTGACCGCTTTTTACGTACCCACATTCAAAACTAAGAGTGTATGTGGGATTGTTTTAGTGTTTGTATTCTTGCTTGGCTGTTCAAAAGGTCATGGGTTTTTCAAATATATGTCTCGAGCTAGCCTAAGATATACACACACACACACTGACACTGACACATGATCATTATAATACAGGAGAAAGCCTCCTTTGCAAAATTTGTATTTTAATATATATTTTTATATTTAGTTTTTTCCTCTTTACAAACTGAATAAACAGCCTTCCTCTATCATAACACAAGCCATCTATCATAACATCTTCACTTAATAACTGTCTGCTGCTCTTGAGACCAAACACTTTTGCCAGAGAGCAAATGCTTGAGATTAGAGTGTATGATGTACACACACACACACACACACACACACACACACACACACACACATGTCACTTCCCCTGACACAATTCACCTGCTGTTTGGCCAGTGAGTCACACAGAAACAGGAATTTATGGACCAAGTCTCCCCTGTCCCATCTGCCTCTCTGGAAGACTGCTGTGCGGATCAAAATTGCATTAACACATCTACTTACTGTCCCTCTCCCTCCTCCTGTGTTCAGAATAACTTGTGACCATACTACTCGTACCATGTCAAACTAATTATATTGTTCCTGCGTTTACCGTGGTTAGTTTTGCAGTACTGTAAGAACAGTGCAATTTTTACGATGCCATTTTTACATTGAGCAGTATGAGTACACTGCACTGGAAACTACAACAGATGTTTTTAACATCTCTTTCTTGACTTATTATTTGATTGCAATGCAAATAGCCTTTTTTCTGATATATTAACTGGACACCACTTGCTGAATTAAACATGTATCATGATGAGGTCACAGTGAGGTAACATACTGTATAACTGTTTGCAATGTTAATCATTGCATAATGTGTTCGGTCACATGCTATAAAAAATATACAGTATAGTTTACAGTATATACTAATGCAATAAGCCATGTGAGGCAGTGCCAAACTGTAATTTTACCATGGTAAAAAGAGTTAATAGATTTCTATTAATGTAGTAAAATCAGTGTAACGCACAACCTCAAGTTGCTTATTGGTTTCATAAAATGGCAGCAATAGCAATATGAGAAATTACACCATTGTTACATTAATACATTTTTTAAAAATCAATGTTTACCGACAATGTCTCTTCAGAAGACTTGGATTAAACCTTTCAATTCATATGGAATATGTTTGTATATCTTTTTGTCCTTTGTATGTCCTTTATGGGTGAGTAAATAATGACAGAATTATCATATTTTTAGGTGAACTATCCCTTTAAGAAGAGTCTGCAAAGTTACAAAGCACAGTCACTCCAAAGGGAGTTGTTCTCTATTCATAGTTTTTACGTCACGAACGCCTACCTGGAGGGCAAAACAAGGCTTTTCTCCATTGCTCACCAGTCATTTTTACCAGGTTTGTAATAAGAAGCAGTGTAGTAAGACAATGATATAGAGACCACATTCAATATACACCTTATTAATGATGCATACTATAGATCTGTAAGCCAGATGAACCCAGAAAATAAATAGGCCTACAACTCGCAATTTCTCGTTTACCGTTCTTCCATAGAAAACCATCATAAATAAAAAAAACAACCATTTAGCATGTTGCGTTTATATTCTATGCTTAGGTGTGTACTGAATTAGATCTTTTAACGTCAGTGACTATGTTTACATGCAGCCAATAACCCGTTCAAAACCGGGATATTAGCAATAACCCGGTCACGCACGGCCATGTAAACACCGGCAAAAACCCGAATACGCTCATATCCCGGATTTTAAAAACCGGGATATGATACCTGGGGTACCCCTTTTCTAACCCGAATTTTTGGTCATGTAAACGCGTATCGGCATATCCCCATAATGATTTGTGTTCTGCGCATGTTCTATTCGCAAGGAATCTTGGTCTTTTGAGTAGAGGAACTTCTGGGCGCATACAAAAACCCGCGTGCAGTATACCGGAAGTAAACATGGCGAGACGCAGCATAGCATACTTTTGGAGCGAGGCAAACAAAGGCGATCGCTATCTGCCCCGAACTATTCATTATCCGCGTGCTGCTGCTGCTGTTGTTGTCTTTGGATACAGGAAGAAGAATCGGAAATGACGCATATTGCGTCTCAAGGTTGTCTGTACATCCAGACGCTAACCGTGCGTCACCGTTTACATCGGGATGTTGCAATTCCATGTATACAGGAGTAACTCTCTCTGCTCACGCATGTAAACGGGTTATTCCTAATGTTTCAGAAACCCGAATAGTGACCTTAACCCGACCATAACCCGAAAATTGGCTGCATGTAAACGTAGTCGGGTGGTTCTTCAACTACCGGCACTTTTGGCCTTGTGAACTTGAGGGGGGAAAAGTATTCAAATCAAAATTGTCACAGTCTAACAGTTAAATATAACTAGTCTAGTTTAATGATCCATAAGTGAACGCACTTACATTATAAGACAAATTGGTGTTTTTTGACATATTTTCCGATCCGCACTGAACAAATGTCATTTCCATCACATGTAAATATTTGATTATTATTTTAAAATATTATGATATAGATCATTTCTTAACAGTGTAAGACCACTTTCACACATAGTATTACCAGTTTATACCTATATTGCAATTACCATAGATTTGTGGATTAAGTAAATTAATTGTCATGAGGCCCAAACACAAAGCGTACATCCACCACAACCTGAAATATAATATTGGATTGGTTAGATACATTTAAGAAAAATAACTACTTGTGTTATTACATTAAAGGGATAGTTCGGCCAAAAATGATATTTAACCCATGCATTACTCACCCTCAAGCCGTTCGAGATGCATATGTCAATCTTGTTTCAGACGAACACATTTTCAGTTATTTTAGAAAATGTCTTAGACCCTTCAGTGGATATAATGTGAAGCAATGGGGTCCACCTCCTTCAAGTCCAAAAATGTGCATACATCCTTCACAAAAGTAATCCATCCGGCTCCAGGAGGATAAACGAAGGCCTTCTGAGGGTAATCCGTGCGGTTTTGTCGTAAAAATATACATATTTAAAACTTTATAAATGAAAATATCTGACTTCCGGCAACGATCGTCGCCCGTTCACGGGTGATGGAAGTCGGCGTACGAGGTAGGACGTAGCGTAGGAACCGTCGTGACGTAGAACGAACGCGCCTGCGCAGCCAGAGAGCAGAGCAAAACAAAACTGCTCTCTGGCTGCGCAGGCGCGTTCCTACGCTACGTCCTACCTCGTACGCCGACTTCCATCACCCGTGAACGCGCGTCGATCGTTGCCAGAAGTCAGATATTTTCATTTATAAAGTTTTAAATATGTATATTTTTACGACAAAACTGCACGGATTACCCTCAGAAGGCCTTCGTTTATCCTCCTGGAGCCGGATGGATTACTTTTGTGAAGGATGTATGCACATTTTTGGACTTGAAGGAGGTGGACCCCATTGCTTCACATTATATCCACTGAAGGGTCTAAGACATTTTCTAAAATAACTGAAAATGTGTTCGTCTGAAACAAGATTGACATATGCATCTCGAACGGCTTGAGGGTGAGTAATGCATGGGTTAAATATCATTTTTGGCCGAACTATCCCTTTAAGTGGACCATTATCTCATAAACTATGCAGAAGTTTTTAATGAGTGATTAGAATTTTGTAAATATTTTTTAAAAAGTTATGAGGGGGTGGAAATGACTGGGTGTTGTGGAAATGACAATGAATGGACGTCCATGTAGAAAAGCAGAAGACATTTATTTGAAACTTTATGAAACAGACAATTCCATTTAACAAATCATTAATCTCATTAGTCATTAGTTTGTTTGGTTCTGTTTTGGTATAGGACTGAGACCTTTCTGCAGTTGACTTCCGCGGCATCTTAAAAATAGATGGAAAGGCATTTCAACAAATATATATTTGAATAAATACATTAGCATTGTACATTTCAATAAATAAAATATACATATGTAGCCACACAATCTATGAATTGCACCTTGTAAGCATGGATATCATTTCCACCTCACCTTTGTCATTTCCACCCAAGAAGGAATGTGTTGGAAATGACGGTGGTGGAAATGATAATCCTGCAGTATTTTGTAAAAAAATCCAAGCTAGTATTACAGATTAGCTATGAATTGGTAGCTAGCATTGCATGCATGCAAAATACATCTATGTATGTTAAAAAATCAATTTATTGTAAATAAATTCTCAATTGATCTTACTCCATGTTTGGAAATGACATACAATAAAAATATTTTCATTTCAAGCAATATTTACCTTGAGTTTTCTTCTCCAAGTTGGTGAAGAAATTAAAAATCTCCTCCATGTCAGACATGTGCTGTGATGTCATTGTTCATTTCCATAGAAACTACCCAAACAATCTTTCAAAAAAACCTTTTAAAAGGGATATTACAGCGTTGTGGTGGAAATGACGGCAATACTGTGGGACAACTACATTTTGTATATAAAATCACATTAGTAGTTGTCTGACCTTAAATACCACAATTATGTTTTGATTATTTTACTGATACTGTATACAGTCATATTAAAATAAAATAGATAAATCATTTTTTTACACTTCTTTTTCATTATTGAAGATCAGAAGTCTGGGTGTGGGACAAGCACAAAACAGCAATATTTGCATCTATAATGATGTTTAAAAAGGTGAAAAAATCATCGTAGACTATCGGTAAAAAGTTTCAAAAGTACTTTCATTGTAAAGTTAGATATGAAAGTGTGAATTTTTCAAAATTAAATGTTTTTTATAAAATATGATCAAAGGACATGAAAGTGCCCATAGTCTAAGAATTGCCCAGTCACTGTTTTACCGCATTAAAGCACTTTAAAGTGTAACTCAACTCCTGGTCAGAGCCTAACTCAGTGGTTCTTTAAAGTGTGGGGCGTGCAAGGAAACTGCAGGGGGGCACGGGAGATCAGCAGAAAAAAGAAGAAAAAAACACTGAATCGTTCTTCTTCAGACCGTTGATTTGTCACCACTGGAACAAGCCCAACATAGAAGTTGCTCGCTGTAGAATAGCACCTCTGCAGCGGACTGAAACTCAAGCTGCTGTTGTGAACTCGCCACTCCGCTGCTGTGCGTGTTCCGGTGAAAAGACGAACAAGAAGCTGAGCTCGCTGTCAAAAGCAGTCATATATTTGCCCTTTTATATATTGCTCATCCAAAGCATCACTGTAATATTATTATTATATTATTATAACACTGTATTATTATTCTCTCTTACTGTTATATGAAATAATGACATTACAAAGTGAAACTATTGCAGGTGTTTTTCATTGCACTTTTTTTTTTTTTAAAGGGGTGGTAAAACACATTTCTTCAAAGGCTTGATTGTGTTTGTGGGGTGCAATGTAACATGTGTTCATGCTTCGTTTTAAAAAAAATTGCATTATTTTTCATATATTTTACCTTTATTCTACACTGCTCTGCCCCTCCTTGTAAAAACGGTCTGATGGTTTCCTGGTTCTATGAAGCCAGTCCCTCAAAAATACGCAATGGGCTCAGATTGGTTAGCTGGCCCAGTGTGTTGTGATTCGCTAACCGACTAGTACACGTTTTCCGGAAACGTCACGCCCCGTACCTTTACCGGTAGTCAGTTTGTGCTTTGGTGTATTATAAACGATGGCGTCAATAAAACCATACCAATTTGAACCCGAATCAGACCCAGAGAATGTTACTGAAGATGATCGAGCAGAACCTGTTCAAGAACGGCTGTTAAACGACGTTTCAGAAAGGTTTGTTTTTTGTTGTCTCATTACCTTTTAGATACGCTGTTATTTAATTGTACTAATTATTATAGTATTACAAAAAAATGAGCTTCATAAACAAGAATTTCATATAATCGTTCTAACAAATTATACTACAGTCCTCAAAGGGATTTTTTTTGAGGAAAGACTGCGGATCTATAGTGATCGTTTCTGACTGTATGGCACCGTTACTTTTGTATTTTTAGAACGATTGTGGCCAAATATCTGTCGACAGAACTATTAACCCAAAACGAACACTAAACATTGGATTTACTACAGTAGCCAAATCAAACACAGTTTAGCATGCCTGTAGATAAACAAGCGATAAACAATACATAAAAGCTCTAATCAAAAAATAATTTACTCTAATTCCAAGTTCGCTGTTGAGATTTAAAAAAAGTTTGTAACATTAGGTGTTTGTCGGATAACGTTAAGTATGAATGAGCATTTGCAGAGCCAAACAGCATTGTCATTTGTTTACTTTCTTGCTACAACGTACAATTAACAATACGAACTATTACAGGAAAACACATTGACGAAAAATTGTGGAAGCTTTCCTCCGTAAAATATGCAGCACAGAGAGCGAGATTTGGGTAATAATTAACAATTGATCCCTTACTCCCGCGACCCTAGGAAGGCTGAACAATTTGGAATACTGCAGCAGGTGTTGTATATGGATCAAACGTGACCAAAACTTGCATTATCTTCCGTGGACAAACACATCACAATATCCCTCATTTTAAGTGCAGTAAGTCCCTCATATACGCCCAAGGCATATGCAAATAAAGGGGCAGGGTTGAGTTGCGTTAGTAGCGTGTTGAAACCATAGAGTGGGGGTGGGTGGGGGGGGGGGCACTGGTTCCAGTATAGGAAATGGTTATAAAGATCACAACACACTGGTCCAGCTGACCAATCAGAGCACATTGCGCTTTTCAGGAGGGGCTTCATAGAGACAGGAACTAAACAGAGCATTACTGACAGACTGGGAAGAGAGGTGCTGCAACAATTTCAAATATGTGAGAAAAAAAGTGTTTTTTGAACATTCAAGCATGAAAACCTATTCTAGCAGAGCATGAAAACAAAATTTAGACTTTGAAAAGGGGCATAATAGGTCCAATTTAAGGAGATATAAACACAGCACCATACATTTTCTAGGACAGTTAGTCTGGCCATCTCTGAAGAGTCAAGATCAATAATTCAATCTTCAGATCTTTCAATCTTTCACATCTCTGAAACTGACAAACAACACATACACAGATGCATATAGCTGATCACTTTAGGACTGAATTCAACACACGGACACATTGGTTGCATGCAATCAAGCAGACACATATTCCTTTTATGTGTCAGATCCAAACAAACAAAGCACACACACTTGCATACACAACATCAATTATTTAATGTGTGGCTGTGGATTTTCAGAGGATAACGAAACTGATATCCCTACTCGCCAGAGAAATGCTGTTCTTTTTCCTTGACAGCATCTTCCTTTCAAAATGTATCTTCAGCCTCATGGTTTTTTTCTTAGGATTGAGGATATCAGCTTTAGGTATCGTGTGTCAGCTGTTAAAGTGTCCGATTGATTTTCGCAGGAAGAAGTGCTTTCTCATGTCTAGATTTTCGTTCACCTTAGATTTCAGAAAAGTGGTACTAGAAAAAAAATCCTTGTATCTTCAGACGCTGCTGTGCTAAAGTGTTTCTTTGAGAAAACAAAAATGAGGAATCGATGGGATGAAAGAATAACACTCAACATGTGTGTGTGTGTGTGTGTGTGTGTGTGTGTGTGTGTGTGTGTGTGTGTGTGTGTGTGTGTGTGTGTGTGTGTGTGTGTATGCTATATTTCAGTCCTTGCACATGTTCCATCATGTAATATGTCTGTGAACATAAGTATGCATGCGTAAGTGTGTAATTGCTCTTTGCGTGTTGCTATGCTGTCAGCTCTAATAATCCCTGTGGCATTGCTGTTATTCAGACTGAGAGTAATTGTAATTATCAATCAGTTCATTACATGGGGTCACTTCTGCAGACCACATTGTCTTTTTGCTGTAGTGAATGATCTAACAAAACAAGCCTGCTCTTTTAAAGATACACACACACACACACACACACACACACACACACAAACACACACACACACATCGACTGAGAGCTGCAGCGCTTCTCCCAGCAGATTTGTCTTATCTGTGTTCATTTCTGGCTCTTTTCTCAAATCTCCTCTCTTTCTATATGTACTTTTGATACTGTCATGCGTGCCTTGGTTATAATTAGAGGTGCTTGGCAAGGCTCTTTTCTAAACCTCTAACCCTAAGTACTGAGCTTGTTGAGGAGACAGGTGGTGTTAGCTTGGCAGATGATAAAACGGGCGGAAAAAATACTGTAGATCTGAAGATCAGAAACTTGCGGGTGGGCAACCATTCCGAATGCCCTAGCATCTGCTTAACAATGCGTTATAAAATACTCTGAAGTCCTTGCATAGCAACACCCTGGCAACCACCCACTGCATACTAGCAGCCTTGACCACTGCATAACAATGACCTGGCAACCACGCATAAAAGCATAACATCTTTAGCAACTGCATAGCAATGCCCTGGAAACCACCCACATCACTGTAGCATCCTTAGCAACTGCATAGCAACACCCTGGCAACGACCCACAACATCATAAGCATTCTTAGAAACATCCTGATGAGTAACACCTGTGATAAGTTGTGGGCAGCACCGACAACGAGTTTCTGTGCATGTGAGTGTCTCGCTGTGTGTGCGAGTGTACAGTGTGTGTGCAGAAGTAAGAGATGGAGCATGCTTTATGTAGAAAAACATGGAAATTGTTTGTAATTTTTATCCTATGTTTGACATATTTGTTTGCTTGGTCAGTGTCTTTGAAGTAAAAAACTGAAATGAAGTGATATGGAACTGTAATACAGACCTAGAACTTCAATGCTGTGCATTTCATGGAAAATAATTGCACACCTTAGAACATTTGTCAACCAGTCAGAATCAAGCATTCAACAGTCCCATGGTATGATTACACATTTTCATTTTCATTAGTAGACATGCATTGCTTCTGCAACACTGAACTATTAGCAACAAAATATCAAAAGCAAGTGGCATCTTCAAACAATGCTGCTAGAGCTTTTCTCAGAGCCTACTTAATTTTTCTGAACCATTTTTGGAATCACTTCTAATCCGCTGGTGTTTTTGGTGATTTTTATCAGATGTATGAAGTCAGTTCTATCAAAGCAGCCATATTTAGTTCATCCCATTAACTGGGAACATGATTTGACAACTAGAAAATATCAATACTTTTTGTGTTCATTTTGAACAAAATATATGTATAGCTATATAGATTATACTGTATCTATTTTGTTTTAGTTATTTTTGTGAAATGTTTTGCTTAAAGTGCACTTGTGCTATGTTTCTTTTAAATTCTGTATGTACATTATGTATTGCAATGATAATTTTTTAAGTGGAACTGTTAAATTTTAAAGTTTGCATTAAACAGTGTGTGTGTGTGTGTGTGTGTGTGTGTGTGTGTGTGTGTGTGTGTGTGTGTGTGTGTGTGTGTGTGTGTGTGTGTGTGTGTGTGTGTGTGTGTGTGTGTGTGTGTGTGTGTGTGTGTGTGTGTGTGTGTGCGCAAGACCTGGGGAGGTGAGAGAAATTGTGTTGGTAATGCTGCGTGATACCATTCAGCTCCATGCCTCGGGCAGTCAGGAAGAGAATGTGATAAAGTATTATCATTACCATTTCATTGCAAATTGTTTTAGCTCATATATTGCAACGGCCCCTATGGAGAATATGACTGCACTGAATTGAATTAACGCTGAAGAAACTCTGGACAGAGTGAAAAGGTGCTCTTGTGAGAGCTGAGCATGTTGTATGTCTTTAGTTGTGTGTCATTGTGCACCTGTAAGTTGTATGTTGTTTACACTTTATGCCACATTTAGCAGATTTGGCTGGTTATCTGCCCTTCACTAGGGTGTGAACAGTAAAATCAATATTTCACTCGTCTTTCCGTCAGCTTAAGTTGGATAGAGACACTTTGGGCTTCAAGTGCACACATAGTAGCGCACACACACACACACACACACGCTAACACACACACGCACACAGCTCGGCGAGAAGCCAGTCTTTCAAGTGTAGCTGGCTAATGGATTACACACTGTGCCTCTATAACTGGACTTTAATGAATGATGGATATTATTGCTCTCCATTTCTGTCCATCATACTTTCTGTTTGTCTTCCCTTCAGTTAAACACTCTTTCTGTTGACTCAAGTGTTCAGAGGAGAGCAACATACTAAATCAAAACTGTGCTAGATCTGTCTGTCATACTGCCTGAATCATTTCATAATTACCCAGAGTGCTGTGCAGGATGAGACAGTTTATAGATAAGGGTGTTTCAATCAGCTCAAATCAGGATCTGGTGAGTCAGACATTTTAGACCTGTCTCATTGTCAAAATCATCACAATGCACTGAGAGATTCACTCCCTAGAAATTCCCAGCATGCACCATAATCAGTGTGTCAGCCAGGTTTAAAGGGGGGCGTGACCAAAAAAGTTTGAGAAATGTTTTGTGTTCCCCGAGAAAGTTTGCATTCCCTCGCAAAACTTTTGTGAGAGAACGCAAAAACTTTGACTTATTATTTTTCATCCCATCTCATATTTTTACCCCCCACCATGTCCCCTTAGGACAGTGGTTCTCAAACTTTTTTGGTCGCACCCCCCTTTAAACCTGGCTGACACACTGATTATGGTGCATGCTGGGAATATCTAGGGAGTGAATCTCTCAGTGCATTGTGATGATTTTGACATCAATCATTTTTTCTCCTATCTCATATTTTTTTTTCTTCACCATGTCCCTTTAGGGGCTCCGTAAATTTATAGTTATTTTATGAAAAACCCTGCAGGTATAATACAGTCATTTTTAGTTGTCAGATGCTGATTAAAAATACTCTCATTTTCATATGTACTTACTTGTATATTTACGTATTTTTATATTTCATTTCATTTTAAATACAAGGAAATATTAGATTTATACTTTATTTGTTCAATGTGTGAATGCCGTTATTTATTTACATTCACATTGAATCATTTAGCAGACGCTTTTATCCAAAGCGACTTACAAATGAGGAGAGCAATATAAGCAGTTATACTAACAATAGGACAGCTATATGTAAGTGCTGTGACCCTTCCCAGTTTAGTCTAACGCAGTATATGTAATATTATATTTTTTAAAATAGATATAGAGTAGAAGAGAAGAGAAAAGAAAAGAAAGTTTTAGTATTAATGGATCAAGTGTTGCCGAAATAGATGGGTCTGAAGCTGTTTCTTGAAAATGGCTGCAGACTCGGCAGCTCGGGTTGAGTTAGGCAGGTGATTCCACCAGCTTGGTACAGTCAAGGTAAACTGGCAACCAGTGCAATTTTTTGAGGAGAAGTGTGACGTGCGCTCTTTTCAGCTTGTTAAAGACCACTCTTGCTGCAGAATTCTGGATCAGTTGCAGGCATTGTTCAACTGATAGAGTTAACAGTGCCATGAGAGGATGCTGTAGATGAGGCATATGAGAGGAAGAAACTGCGGTATGCTCAGCTGGCCACTGAAGCAGAACAGCGAGGATGGAGAGTCCGGGTTTATCCAGTGGAAGTGGGTTGCCGAGGATTTGTGGCACACTCCACAACCCGGTTCCTCAGAGACGTCGGATTCAGTGGCCAAGAGTTGCGTCGCACAGTAAAGAACTTATCTGAAGCAGCAGAGAGGAGCAGCAACTGGCTGTGGTTGAGACGGAAAGATTCTGGCTGGCTGTGTACAGGCCGCCATGCTACGGTTTAGAAGAATTCTTGAAAAACTTGAAGAGTCTGTTGGTTTATTTGTATAGTTTGCATAGTTATTACCTTCCTGTGTATTTTGCGTGAATGAGGATTGGTGTTGCGGTAGTATGCCATACGGAACCGTTGCCACTGAACCTGCTTTAACGTCGGCAGTGGGGCTCAACAGCCTTAGTCAAACGGGTTGGCACGTATGGTCGGGTTGCGGAGATTGTGAGAGATTGTGGTTAGGTCACATGTGAACTAAGAGGAAGGAGCAACCTCAGCAGCAGGAAGGATGTGAAGGTCAATAAGTTGGGCTGAGTTGAGTGGGGGACGGAGGGGGGTGACTCTGGGACGCCAGAGTCACTGTCGAGCCCTCTTGAGGTGTCGTGGGCTAGTCGACGAAACACTGAGGACGGAAGGTGCCCACTTGAAGACCCTAGAGATGTCCCCTACTCAGCTCAATCCAGAAGGTTGTCATGGGGGGACCGCACTGTGGTTGCAGCCGTTGTGTTTGCTGACGCGGAAAATACACTGCAGCTATTAACACCAGACAGAAGGAGATTCACAGTACCATATGGAAAGAAGCGTAAATGGATGGAGAAGCATAGGTTACTGTAAAGCTACGTCTTAGTTGGTGCTTATCTTGGCGAAAGCCGAGTACAAATCAGCATGAAGTTTTAACATCTACTCTCGTGTAATGGAAATCAGAGGTTTGACAGTTGATGCTGGAAAGCCTGTCAAGAGAGCATTACAATTGTCCAGTCTAGATAGAACAAGAGCTTGGACAAGGAGTTGTGTAGCATGCTCTGATAGGAAGGGCCTGATCCTTCTAATGTTGTATATGGCATATCTGCATGACCGGGCAGTTCTAGCAATGTTGTCTGTGAAGTTCAATTGATCATCAATCACAACTCCAAGGTTCCCGGCTGACCTTGATGGAGTTATGGTTGACGAACTTAGCTGAATGGAGAAGTTGTAGTGTAGTGTTAGGTTGGACGGGACCACAAGCAGCTCTGTTTTCGCAAGGTTTAGTTGAAGGTGGTGGTCCTTCATGCGTGAGTATATACCGTCGCATCCTCTGGATGGAATGAGAGGTAGAGTGATAGGAAAAAACATAATTCTGAATGACAGATCCTACTGATGACATGTAGATGGAGAAGAGATGTGGTCCAAGCACTGAGCCCTGAGGCACCCTAGATGTTGTGACTTCGACACCTCACTTAACCCCTCCATGACACCCTGAAGGACCTACAGTACCTGAGAAGTAAGACTTGAGGTAAGACCGCACCATTGGAGTGCGGTTCCCGAGATGACCTTCGTCTTTAGGATTGACAGGAGGATCTGGTGGTTATCTGGGTGAACTGAGGATTTGGAAGCTGCTCTTGCCAGTCTCAGAGCTTCAATAACTCTGTTGAGTGTCCACTTTTGAAACCAGACTGGTTGTTGTCCAGTAGGTTGGTCTGTGTAAGAAAGGCAGAGATCTGGTTGAAAATAACTCGTGCAAGTGTTTACGCAACAAATGGAAGAAGGGATACTCTGTAATTTTCCAGATGTGCTGGATTTAGAGTGGGTTTACCCGAGCCTGCTTAAATGCTGTGGGAAAGGTACCAGTGTGAAGAGAGGTGTTGATGAAGTGAATGAGTGCGGGTACAATTGAGGAAGAAATGGCTTTAAGTAGATGAGTGGGAATAGGATCAAGCGGACAGGTAGTAGGGTAATTGGAAAGAATGAGTTTGGAGACTTCTGCCTCTAAGAGCGAAGAGAAGGAGGGAAGAATGTGTGTGTTGGCTGTTAAGATGTGTGTGTCAGTTTGTGGTGTGGGAAATTGGCCGCTGATGGTGGTTGTTTTATTTATGAAGAATGTGGCAAAATCATCAGCTGTTAGGGTTGATGAAGGAGGAGGAGGAGGGTTAAGAAGAGTGGAGAAGGTTGTGAAAAGCATGCAAGAGTCAGAAGAAGTGTTATTTATTTTATGTACATGAACTGTTTTAATAAGTAATAAAACGCAGGACAAATGCGTATTTCACAATGCCAACATATATTATATGCCATACATCAATTTTGTTTATACCAGTTACGTTTTATGACCTGATGATGTATATCCTCATAATAATGTCAGGATATTGAGTCATCAGTGTCTCAATGTTTAGTGGATCAAGGCCATTGCTAGTGTCTGAATCTGTGTACTTCACAATATACTGATGGATGAAGTAGGGAGTAGGGAGACACGGCCAAAGAGTAGCGAGTGAACTACAACATAACGGAAAGCACTATTATTAAATCATCCTGGTTTACAGGCACAGTGTGATACAGGACCAGTGATGTGCTTTTAGGTTGAGGGCTGGAGAGAATGTCAAGTCAAGTCAAGTCAAATATATTTATATAGCGCTTTTCACAATACAGATTGTATCAAAGCTGCTTCACAGTATCAATCAAAACAACTTAATGTTTGTTTATTACTGGAAAAAAGACATCCAAGTTTGGTAGAGCTGATCAATGGTATGATTGGTTAATTAATTTGAATATCCCCAACTGAGCAAGCCAAAGGCAACAGTGGCAAGGAACCGAAAAACTCCATCCAGTGACCTAATGGTGTCCTAACACCCCATCAGATGACCCAATGGAGAAAAAAAAACCTTGGGAGAACCCAGGCTCAGTCGGGGGCCAGTTCTCCTCTGGCGTTTATGAACTAGAGGCCGAATTTACAGTAACTGTAAGATAAAAAATGTATATGAATGCCTGGCTAAATAGATGCGTCTTCAGTCTAGTTTTAAACTGGGAGAGCGAGTCTGAGCTACGAACAATATCAGGAAGGCTATTCCAGAGCTTCGGAGCTAAATGTGAAAATGCTCTGCCTCCTTTGGTGGATCTGGATATCCTAGGAATGACCAGAAGCCTCGAATTTAGTGATCTTAAAGAGCGCGATGGATTGTAAGGCGATAGAAGATCCGTTAAATAGACTGGATCTAAACAATTTAGAGCTTTATAAGTCAAAAGCAATACCTTGTATTTAATACGGAACTTTATAGGTAACCAATGAAGTGATGATAAAATCGGTGTTATATGATCATATTTTCTTGATCTAGTAAGAACTCTAGCGGCTGCATTTTGGACTAACTGTAGCTTGTTTATTGAAGATGCAGGACAACCAGCTAATAAAGCATTACAGTAATCTAGTCTCGAGGTCATGAATGCATGAACTAACTTTTCTGCATCAGAGACTGATAGCATAATACGTAGCTTAGCAATGTTTCTAAGGTGGAAAAAGGCAGTTTTTGTAACATATGAAATATGCTTTTCAAAAGACAGGTTGCAGTCTAATGTAACACCCAAGTCTTTTACTGTAGCGGATAAAGTAACAGGGCATCCTACTGTGTTAAAGTCGTGCTGTGAAAGGTTTTGTGGACGGTTTTTAGAACCGATAAGTATTACCTCTGTCTTGTCTGGATTTAATAAAAGAAAATTACGCGTCATCCAATCTTTTATATCTTTAACACAATCTGTCAATTTGGATAATTTAGCGTATTCATCTGGCCGTGATGAAATATATATTTGAGTGTCATCAGCATAACAATGGAAACTAATTCCATGTTTCCTTAGAATATTACCAAGTGGCAGCATATATATTGAGAATAATAAAGGGCCTAACACAGATCCCTGCGGCACTCCATAGTTTGCCGAAGTTATAATCGATTTTTCTCCATTTAAGTAGACGAAATGGTAGCGGTCAGATAAGTATGACCTGAACCAGCTTAATGCTTGTCCTTGAACACCAGTGTAATTTTGTAGTCGATCTAAGAGTATTGTGTGATCTATAGTATCGAACGCAGCACTAAAATCAAGTAAAACTAGTACTGAGATACAGCCTTGGTCCGAAGCTAAAAGTAAATCATTTGTGATTCTAACAAGCGCAGTTTCAGTGCTATGATGTGGCCTGAATCCAGACTGAAACTTTTCATAGATGTCGTTTTCTTGCAAGAAAGAGCCGAGTTGAGCGGACACAACTTTTTCTAATATTTTTGACATAAATGGAAGATTCGAAATGGGCCTGTAATTTGCTAGGTTATTTGGATCTAATTGTGGTTTCTTAATAAGAGGTTTTATAACTGCCAGCTTGAACGTTCTTGGAACATGACCTAAAGATAAAGATGAGTTAATAATATTGGGAAGAGGCTCTTTCACTATAGGTAACACTTCTTTCAGTAGTTCAGTTGGTATAGGATCTAATAAACATGTTGTTGTTTTAGATGAAGTGATAAGTTTATTTAACTCTTTTTGTTCTATGGTTGTAAAGCATTGTAATTGTTCTTGCGGGGTGATAATTGCGGCCGAATTATAAGGCGCGAGCAAAGATCGAACGTTTACGATTTTGATTCTGATGCTTTCAATTTTCTCGGTGAAGAAGTTCATGAAATCATTACTACTAAACTGTAACGAGGTATTTTGTTCAGACGACGTCTGTTTATTTGTTGGTCTAGCCACGGTATTAAATAAAAACCTTGGATAATTTCGGTTGTTTTCTATTAATTTGCTGAGGTGCTCAGCCCTGGCCGTTTTAAGTGCCTTTTTATAAAGTGACATATTGTCTTTCCACGCGATTCTAAAGACCTCTAAATTAGTTCCCTTTCGAGGGAACTCAACACTGCGTCGAGAATCGACACTTTGGGGACGCTCCCTTAGCGTGCGCCTCTGAAGTAAGAATGAAACTAATCCAATCCTGATTGGTGTTGCATCGTGACGTAACATGTGACGGCATAACCGGATGCATAAAAGTGACGCTGACACACACACTCATCAGCTTTAGCTCTTCAGCAAGCGCTCTCTGTGAAACTGTCTGTCTTATTTGGTGTTGTTTGTCTGTGCAAAGCTCTTTATTATGGCGAGTGAACAATACACTAAGTGTATGCACCCCTGCCCAAGATAATATATATGCCACGGGTGGGGACACGCATCAGCTGTATGTGTGTGTATTGTTCAGGGGCGCAGCACGCACTGTCAGCTCTCGAGAGGGCTGCCTGTGCACACTGTGAAGCACTTCCTATTAGAGTGCTGCGCTCCCGCTTGGCTATATTATTTCCTGATGATGGCCAGGCTCGCGATCCCCGCGGTTCGGGTCCCGCGTCCATTGAGGCGGCGCGACGGCTTAGATCGTGGAGATCGCAGAAGGATCTCGCGGATGAGAACGAGACTGCTGAGGCACCTTTTCTCTCATCATCCACAGATTCTATGACACTCGTTCACGACGCAGAAGCCCGTGATGCGGCTTCTTCTGCCCGTGACGAGTGCCCAGTGCTCGAGCTATCTGTTATAAGGAAGTAGATGTGCTCAGCATCGGGAACGAGCAACATGAGTCACACTCGCGGCTTATGTTTCTGCTTATGTAGAGCTCGTGGAGGTTGTGATGCGTGCTGTGGCCAGACTAAATAAATATATAAATAAACATATATATATATATATATATATATATATATATATATATATATATATATATATATAAAATATATGAGCTGGCCACAAAATAAGCAGGATGATCCCCGTCAAAATGAACTAGACGAGAGATTCCTGCAGCACCGTTCACAGCCTCAGAGCCGGGGCTTACTGTTTTTCCCAGATCTTTATAAAAATATAAATATATATGTGTAGATCCTGGGAAAAACCCCACTCTTTACGTATCTCACCACATTCATTATATGTTTATTCGAATGTGGTGGGTGCGAGAGAGTCGGGTTATGGCAAGATGCCGCAGATGGAGGAAGCTTTAGAGAAAACAAGCTATCTGTCTCCTGATCCGGCATCTTCACTTTAAGAGCCTCGAGAGCCTGGTTCCTTTGGTAAAATATTTAGAAAAGAAAAGGTCAGGCTGGTGCGTGCCTGCACTCTATGACGATTTTGCAGGCGTACCAGGCGGATCTTCTTAAAGATCTAAGTGAGGAGCAAATATTTCCCGTTGGCCGCTCCACTATCTCTTTCTGGCCTGTTTTCCAATGCTGTCACTACAGTCGTTGACAGGTTTCAGGAAGCGAAAAAAAAAAAAAAGAGAGAGCGTTGCCTCTAGAGCCCCTCCTGCGGGAGTTTGGCAAACAGAGGAAGCACTCTCAACCGAAGTCCTCCAGCCAGAAGGGTGATCTTCAGGCGAAGAGGTCCTAATTGTAGGACCTCTGAGGGAGGATCCCCCCCCCCCCACCCACCCCCCCCGCAGCAGGTGCCCTCAAGGAAGAAGATGTTGTCCCGCCGTCTTTGACGCTTCGGGCCACATCGGTCACAAAATCTGTATCGACTTTTTTCCTGCCGGTCCTCCGCTTCAGGAAGTCGAGAATAGTGCTCGGAAAACACCCGAGGCCAGTCTCGAGGGGCTGGTTCCCTTAGTAGATTTTGTAGAAAAATGGCAACGCCTTCCGAATATATCTATATGGGTCCTGTATATTATAAAATATTATAAAATATGGGTACAGATTGCAGTTCAGTCACCGACCTCCCTAGTTTGCGGGGGTGGTACCGACTGCAGTGATTCCAGAACAGGCTCGGGTTATGGAACAAGAGGTACAGACTCTACTGGAATTAGGGGGCCATAGAATGTGTTCCCCTACCAGACAGGGAGTCCGGGTTTTACAGCCGGTACTTTATAGTTCCAAAGAAGGATGGCGGACTGAGGACAATTTTAGATCTAGGGCTTTTGAATCGTTCTTTGAGGAGATTCAGGTTCAAAATGCCTACTATTCCCATTATCGTGAGCCATATCAGATCCGAGGACTGGTTTGTCACGATGGATCTAAAAGACGCTTATTTCATGTCTCCATCCTTCCATGCCACAGGAGGTTCCTGAGGTTGCTTTCGGGGGCGAAGCATACCAATATCGGGTTCTTCCGTTCGGCCTAGCACTCTCTCCCCGCACGTTCACAAAAAGTATGGATGCGGCTCTGGCTCCACTGAGGCTTCAGGGCATCCGTATACTGAATTACATCGACGACTGGCTCATATTGGCCCAGTCTCGAGAAATGGCAGTTCGGCATCGAGATGTCGTCCTTGGCCACATTCAGAACCGGGGGTTGAGGCTCAACACTAAGAAAAATGTGTTGGACCCAGCTCAGAAGACTACTCTTCTGGGCGTGGTATAGAATTCGGTTACGATGCGGGCACGTATGTCTCCCGCTCGTATCGAATCCATCCTGGCCATGGTGTCCGGGATAAAGCTAGGCCAGGCCATCACTGTAAAGCAATTTCAAAGACTGCTGGGCCTCATAACAGCGGCATCCAACATAATTCCTTTGGGCCTGTTTCACATGAGGCCCCTTCAGTGGTGGCTCAAAGCCAAGGGTTTTTTCCCCAAGGGGAATCCGTTCCGTATAATAAAGGTTACGCGCAGATGCCTTCGTTCCCTATTAATATGGAAGAAACCTTGGTTCTTGTCCCAAGGGCTAGTGGTAGGGGCGTCATGTCGCCGGGAAACTGTTTCGACAGACGCTTCCCTCGCTGACTGGGGCGCGGTCTCGGACGGCCGCTTTGCCAGGGGTCTGTGGCAGGACCATCATCATTCTTGGCATATAAATTGCCTAGAGATGTTGGCTGTGTTCAGGGCTCTGAGAAGCTTCCTCACAGACATCAAAGGTTACCACGTCTCAGTGGTAGCTTATCTAAACCGACAAAGGACACTCAGATCGCACCCTCTATCCAGATTGGCGCATCAGATCATTTTATGGCCCCAAGGGAAAATATTATCTATAAGAGCAATATATGTCCCGGGGGTTCTGAATCAGGGAGCAGACATCCTGTCGAGGCAGGGGCTGAGGCCCGGGGAATGGAGACTCCATCCAGAGGTGGCGGAGTTCATATGGCAGAGGTTTGGACCAGTGGAAGTGGATCTGTTTGCGTCTCGAGGGACGTCCATCCCACTGTCCACTTTGGTTCTCCCTCACTCATCCAGCCCCGCTGGGGTTGGATGCCATGGTACAGGCCCGGCCGAGGCTTCGCCTGTACGCTTTTTCCCCCGATCGCTCTGCTCCCGGGAGTCCTGGAGAGGGTCCGTCAGGAGGGCATCAGTCTTCTTCTGATAGCCCTGTTTTGGCCAGCCCGAGTATGGTTTTCAGACTTAATTTCACTCCTGATAGCTCCGCCATGGCAGATTCCTCTGAGGAGGGGTCTGTTGTCTCAGGCGGAGGGCACTATATTCCATCCTCATCCAGAGCTGTGGAAATTGTGGGTCTGGCCTCTGAGGGGGCTCAGTACCTAGATGCTGGTCTATCATTTGGGGTGGTCGAAACCATACTTATCTCTAGGGCTCCGTCTACTAGGAGATTATATGGCCTCAAGTTGAATATTTTTCTACTTGGTGTAGAGAACTTGAGTTAGACCCAGTTAACTGCCCAATGGCTTCAGTTCTGGAGTTTCTTCAAGATCGTTTCTCTGCGAATCTCTCCCCATCCACACGTAGGGTGTACGTGGCTGCCATTGCGGCGTTCCATGCACCACTAAATGTTGGGCTTTTAGGGAGGCACCAACTGGTCATACTATTTCTCCATGGTATTGGAGGATGAGACCGACAGTCAGGTCCAGGGTTCCTTCCTGGGACCTGGCGGTGGTTCTCGAAGGGCTATCCCTGGCTCCCTTCGAATACCTCCAGTCGGCTTCGCCTAGGACCTCACGTTCAAGATAGCCTTTCTCTTAGCTATTTCTTTAAAGAGACTGGGAGATCTCCAAGCCCTGGCATTATCGCCAGCTTGCTTGGGGTGTGCCCCCGGCGGAGTTAAGGCCATCCTGCATCCGAGACCCAGCTATGTGCCTTAAGTGCAATTTATCATGGCTAGGTCCATGGTCCTGCAAGTATTTCATCCTCCACCTCATGTGTCGGCAGAAAAGGAGAGGTTCCTTGCTCTGCCAGTCAGAGTTCCGAGTATTACCTTGAGAGGTCCTCTTCTTGGAGGAGGTCGGACCTACTGTAGTGTGTTTTGGATCACCTATTAGGGGCTCCCGGCTATACAAACCATAAGTAGGCCTACAAGGTGCGGAATTTCCCTTCACCTTTGGCCGTTAGGGCTCTTTCTACTAGAGGCATGGCGTCCTCTAGGGCCCACCTTTCGGGAGTTCCCATCAAGGACATTTGTGAGGCAGCCGGTTGGGCTACCCCACACACTTTTGTACGGTTCAATAGTCTGCACCTCCCCAGTACGCCTGGCGCACGTGTGCTCTCGTCCTGCTGAGTGCCTAAATCAGTTTCACTCCTGGGCAGGCCTGTTCGGTGCGTGGCCTAGTGGGCATTCGTTCCCCAAAGTGTCGAGTCTCGACGCAGTGTTGAGTTCCCTCGAAAGGGAACGTCTCGGGTTATGACTATAACCCTTGTTCCCTGAGAAGGGAACGAGACACTGTGTCGTCCTGCCACGCCCCTCGAGGCCTTAGAGCGTCTTGCTTCATCGCGGAGCTGATGTGTGTGTGTGTCAGCGTCACTTTTATGCATCCGGTTATGCCGTCACATGTTACGTCACGACGCAACACCAATCAGGATTGGATTAGTTTCATTCTTACTTCAGAGGCGCACGCTAAGGGAGCGTCCCCAAAGTGTCGATTCTCGATGCAGTGTCTCGTTCCCTTCTCAGGGAACAAGGGTTATAGTCATAACCCGAAACGTTTTTTTCCATTTACGCTCTAAATTACGGGTTTCTCTCTTTAAAACATACGTAGTATTATTGTACCATGGTGCTATACTTTTTTCTCTGACGTTTTTTAATCTAATGGGTGCAACAATATCCAATGTTCTAGAGAGAATGGTGCTCATAGTGCTAGTTAGTTCGTCTAATTCATCTGTTTGTTTGGGTTCAGGCAGCAGCTGAGACAGATCAGATAAGCCATTTGAGAAATGATCTATGGTGGATGGACGAATTGTTCTACCTGGTCGATAACGTGGCGCAGCATGACATATTACAGCCGTGCGTAATATGCAAGTTACCAAGTAGTGGTCAATGACATCATCACTTTGTGGAATGATATCTATATCGGTTGGATCGGTTCCATATGATATAATTAAATCGAGTGTATGATTAAGACGATGAGTTTGTCCGGTGACGTTTTGCTTGACCCCGAAGGAGTTTAATAAATCTGTAAACGCAGCCCCTAACGCATCATTTAAATTATCTACGTGTATGTTAAAATCTCCAACAATTAATGCTTTATCGACGTTGACCAAAAGATCTGATAGAAAGTCAGCAAACTCTTTTAGGAAATTGGCGTAAGGCCCTGGAGGTCTATATACGGTAGCCAATGCTAGAGATAATAGTGATTTTTTTTCTTACATCTAAGAGCGTAACATTTAGCACAAGCACTTCAAAAGAATTAAACCTATGACGAGTTTTCTGAGTAACATTAAGGATATCTCTGTAGATTGTTGCAACACCGCCGCCACGACCGATCAGACGGGGCTCATGCTTATAACAGTATCCTGGCGGAGTAGACTCATTTAGACTGAAATAATCATTTGGTTTAAGCCAGGTTTCAGTAAGGCACAGAACATCGAAATTATTATCTGTGACCATTTCATTTACAATAACCGCCTTAGGTGTGAGCGATCTAATGTTTAGAAGACCTAGCTTTAGAAATTGTTTTTGTTTACTAATAGCAAGATTTTTTGTTTTAATAACAATTAGATTTTTTCTAGATCCCGCAGTAGATTTATTATTTGATCTTAGTAAACGAGGAATAGACACAGTTTCTATGCAATGTTCTACACTAGTATTAATATCAATTAAATTGGTGCAGTAGAGACTGTGATTTGGATTTTTGGTTACTAGTCAAATGGTATTTAACATCTTGGAGATGTTATCCGACAGAAGATCTGCCCCGATTCTACTTGGGTGTAAGCCATCAGCGTGGAAGAGCCTTGGTCGCTCCCAAAACAGATTCCAATTATTTACAAAAATCAGTTTCTGCTCATTGCACCATGACAATAACCATTCATTTAGCGCGAATAATCTACTGAACTTTTCATGCCCTCGTCGGTACGTAGGAAGCGGTCCAGACACAATAATCGATGTTTCAGGCGATGTGCTGCGTACCGTATCGATAAGGCTCCTGAAGTCTTTCTTCAGAACCTCCGTCTGTCGCAGCGTAATGTCGTTAGCTCCCGCATGCAGCACAACAGCTCGGACTCGCTCGTCACCGTTCAAGATCTCAGTTACCCGCGCAGTGATATCGAGAACACGAGCACCAGGAAAGCAGTGACTGTGCACCTTACTTTTACCTAACGTAGCGTGGACGTGTCAGACGGTGGAATCGCCGATGATCACAGCATCGCGTTCCGTTTCGCGAAGAGGGGAGAAGCGGTCCTGAGTGGAGATCTCGAAAACCGGGAGGGGCGAAAAGATTCTTGTCCTGGCTCGCGGCTTCCGCGGAACCACCCAGGCTTCGTGGTGGTGTGTTGGAGCCGGAGTGAATGAAATCATGGCTGATCGTGACCTGGACGCTCGGGACCAATGCTGAGAAACGCACGGAGTAGACGAGGTCAGCGTCAGCGGGTTACTAACGTTAATCACTGATCCGTGTGCATCAGCGCGTGATGTTTCAAGAGCTAAACGCCGGTCTCTCAGCTCAGCTTGTCTCTCTAGAAGGTCACGGATCTGCTTTTCTACAGCTTCTAATTCAGACTGCACCGCGAGCAATTCAGATTTGTTCTCATCTGCACCAAAAGGTAGATAACATACACCTGATATATTCGCCATTTTAACAGATGGACAGTAAGTTAGCAATGATGCAACCAGTGATGCTATTAATATTTATACTAATTTATGACTCAAGTCTTGGGTAAAAACCGTCTTTTTAGTGGTATGGGTGTAATGTAGACGCACGATAGACGGGAAAACAAACAAACTCACAGCAGGCAATGAGGCTGACAAAAGCAGTCGATCGCAGGGCGAACAGCAGTGAAGCGGTGTCTCGCTCTACGACCAACAACCAATGTTCAAACCGTATTTGCGCAAACAAACAAACGCAAACAAACAAACTCACAGCGGGCAACGAGGCTGACAAAAGCAGTCGATCGCAGGGCGAACAGCAGTGAAGCGGTGTCTCGCTCTACGACCAACAACCATTGTTCAAACCGTATTTGCGCAAACAAACAAACTTACAGCGGGCAACGAGGCTGACAAAAGCAGTCGATCGCAGGGCGAACAGCAGTGAAGCGGTGTTTCGCTCTACGACCAACAACCAATGTTCAAACCGTATTTGCGCAAACAAACAAACGCAAACAATCGATTATAATGTAATTGCTTGTTTTATGTGGCAGTAAAATACACATAAATTTTACCACACGCACAAATTGGGGGCGTTTGTGAAGGTATGTGTTTTGTGCTGAATTTGAGATGAATCCATTCTCACTATCCTGTAAAGCAGCAGTCCAGCACCTGTCGCATGATGCTCAGGGAAAGCACAGCGCTTAGCAGGAGCCGAAGAGACAGGCTGCCATCTGTTTCACACGCACATACACACTATCACATCCAAACCCACCATTTCACACATACAGAACGCATACCAGAGACTTCGCTTCATGACAGATGACCCCTTATAGTGCTGCAGTCGTGACTTCAAAACCCGGAAAAATAATTCGCCAGTGGTCCCCCTCGAGATTTTCCTATGGGTTTTTATGATGGGGTAAAATAGGGTCTGTGGTAAACATAAGTTATACTGTACAGGTGCTGTTCATATAATTAGAATATCATCAAAAAGTTGATTTATTTCAGTAATTCCATTCAAAAAGTGAAACTTGGATATTATATTCCTTCATTACACACAGACTGATGTATTTCAAATGTTTATTTCATTTAATTGTGATGATTAAAACTGACAACTAATGAAAATCCCACATTCAGTATCTCCGAAAATTAGAACATTACTTAAGATTTTTAGAAATGTTGGCCAACTGAAAAGTATGAACATGAAAAGTATGAGCATGTACAGCTCTCAATACTTAGTTGGGGCTCCTTTTGCCTGAATTACTGCAGCAATGCGGTGTGTCATGGAGTCGATCAGTCTGAGGCACTGCTCTGTGGTTGCTCTGATAGTGGCCTTCAGCTCTTCTGCATTGTTGGGTCTGGCGTATCGCATCTTCCTCTTCACAATACCCCATAGATTTTCTATAGGGTTAAGGTCAGGCGAGTTTGCTGGCCAATAAAGAACAGGGATACCATGGTCCTTAAACCAGGTACTGGTAGCTTTGGCAGTACTGGTACCAGGTACTGGTAGCTTCTGGTAGTCGATCAGTCTGTGGCACTGCTCTGTGGTTGCTCTGATAGTGGCCTTCAGCTCTTCTGCATTGTTGGGTCTGGCGTATCGCATCTTCCTCTTCACAATACCCCATAGATTTTCTATAGGGTTAAGGTCAGGCGAGTTTGCTGGCCAATAAAGAACAGGGATACCATGGTCCTTAAACCAGGTACTGGTAGCTTTGGCACTGTGTGCAGGTGCCAAGTCCTGTTGGAAAATGAAATCTGCATCTCCATAAAGTTGGTCAGCAGCAGGAAGCATGAAGTGCTTTAAAACTTCCTGGTACTGTAGATGGCTGCGTTGACCTTGGACCTCAAAAAACACAATGGACCAACACCAGCAGATGACATGGCACCCCAAACCATCACTGACTGTGGAAACTTTACCCTGGACTTCAAGCAACGTGGATTCTGTGCCTCTCCTCTCTTCCTCCAGACTCTGGGACCTTGATTTCCAAAGGAAATGCAAAATTTACTTTCATCAGAGAACATAACTTTGGACCACTCAGCAGCAATCCAGTCCTTTTTCTCTTTAGCCCAGGCGAGATGCTTCTGACGCTGTGTCTTGTTCAAGAGTGGCTTGACACCTATGTCTTGCATACGTCTGTGCGTGGTGGTTCTTGAAGCACTGACTCCAGCTGCAGTCCACTCTTTGTGAATCTCCCCCACATTTTTGAATGGGTTTTGTTTCACAATCCTCTCTGGATGCGGTTATCTCTATTGCTTGTACACTTTTTCTACCACATCTTTTCCTTCCCTTCGCCTCTCTATTAATGTGCTTGGACACAGAGCTCTGTGAACAGCCAGCCTCTTTAGCAATGACCTTTTGTGTCTTGCCCTCCTTGTGCAAGATGTCAATGGTCGTCTTTTCAACAGCTGTCAAGTCACCAGTCTTCCCCATAATTGTTTAGCCTACAGAACTAGACTGAGCTGTCAAGTCACCAGTCTTCCCCATAATTGTTTAGCCTACAGAACTAGACTGAGGTGCCATTTAAAGGCCTTTGCAGGTGTTTTGAGTTAATTAGCTGATTAGAGTGTGGCACCAGGTGTCTTCAATATTGAACCTTTTCACAATATTCTAATTTTCTGAGATACTGATTTTGGGGTTTTCATTAGTTGTCAGTTATAATCATCAAAATTAAAAGGAATGAACGCTTGAAATATATCAGTCTGTGTGTAATGAATGAATATAATATCCAAATTTCACTTTTTGAATGGAATTACTGAAATCAACTTTTTGATGATATTCTAATGATATGACCAGCACCTGTATGTTATACAGAATATTTTACTCTTCGGAATATTTAAATTAAAATAAAAAACATTATAAAAACCCATAAGAAAGTCAAAAGGGAACCAGTGGCAAATTAGTCTTCCGGCTGCAGCACATACTGGACAATTTTGAGGATTGTGATTTAGTGGATCAGAAGAATTTCCTTGAAAAATGGATCTACTTCCCTTCTTGCACTCTTTCCTTTTTACCTATACTGGTCCGTAAAAAGTATTTGTACGCTTGAATGTCAAAATAAATACATTACATAACAAATATCAAAACAAGTGGCATTTATTTTAAAGAAATATAGTGTAAGCACACTTTTCAAGCAAAACATTTCATAAAGAGAAGAACATGTTAATGTCTTTCTTTATACCTCTGACTTTATATATTTCTATATATTTCTACTAAACTTTCAAAAATGTTGTTTAAAACAAACTACTATTTTAGTCTTTCTACTTCAAAATGTAACGTCTAATTCAATGTGTTAATTGCCTTTTCTTCGTAATTATTTGTGAAATTTAAGTGAAAGAGTAAATCCTGCCCAAAATATATTTCAATGTACAAATAGAATGCATAGAGCAGTCATACAAAAACCCATGATTTATAAGTTTCATAATTGGTCCTTTTGAATATGATGTTGTAGGATGTATGTTAATAAAACTCTTACAGTAAACAATTAATTGTTGCATTCTTTCTGTTTATTGTGTATTATCTTAATTTTATTCATTCTTTTCCATAGAGCAACCCACACCTTAAGCTCCAGAAAAGACGAGAAGCAAGGCAAACATGCTGTCTAACCTGCTCACCGTCCTCCGAAACTTCACGGAGAGGTGCGTTCATGATAAATAATCCCTCCACCCCCCCACCATAATTATGTTATGATATATAAAAAGCTACTGGAGGTGCATTCTCCTACTGGAATGATCCTAATAAACATGCTTATTTCTTTCTATGTATCATCTCTCCATTTTTCTCTCTGTAAATCTTTTCATTCATGTTTATTAGGCCACAATAAAATGCCTGCTCTTTAAAAACATGTGAGAAAGTTGGATTATATTCCTCTTTGTGCCATTAGGAAATGAAGGTGGCAGCCAGGCGAGAAATCTACAGAGGATTAGTCTCTTTGGGTTGCTGTTATAATCAAGTGAATAATCTTCTTTTTAAGTGCTCCCTCTCCCTAGTATTTCCTACAACGTGCTCTCATTCACCAAATATAGATATTAGTGCAATTTAATGCCTGCAAAATGGCTTTGGCTGTAAATAACCATTTTTGCACTTGATTAAGGCAATCGGTTTTTGGGGTCTGTGCTGTTTATTACATTATTACTGTGCTGAATGTTTGAGTGCGTTCACGCTAATTTAAATTGGCAAATTTAATCACATACAATCCTCATCGAATCTGTCTGCTTCATTCCTGCTTTATAAACCACTGAAGTAACAAGATACATTTAGTATTGTGTGAATTATTTAAAAATTAACAAATTTCTGGGGTCTGAGAGACCCCAATAACTCAAAGTGTCAGGTTGTTGGCTTTGTGACTTTTCCCAAACTTAAAGGAACTTATTATATAAATAGAAAATTTGAATTACATCCATTAAACATTAAAAAGTTCCATTACTTCTGTTTGGAATTTCAGAGACCCCAGATATTAAACATGAATTAATGCAATTAGTTTTCACATGATTTTCTGATTACTGTTGACAAACATCACTGCCAATTTTCTGTTTGGATTTATTAAATTGTATATTTTTGCTGAGGTCTTTAAAAATGTTATTAATATTGTATATCAGTCACATTTATTTGTGATATCACAGAGGATTTAATCTTCAGTAATATTTGTCTGTTGGGTTTTATCTAGTATGTTTACAGGGCTTGACATTAACTTTTTGCCCACCAGCCACTGTGGCTAGTGGTTTTTAAAGTTACTAGCCACTCAGCATTTTCACTGGCTACTGTTTTAACATTTATACCATGGGGGAAATTGCCATATAATTATTTGTAATATTATCTCATAATTTGGCAGCAGGTATATTAGGCTGCTGTCACTTTAAGGCATGAAGCACGGATCCATTATACTGTTACAAATGCATTTTCTTTTATATGCATTGAACTGTTTATGTTCACTTAAAGCATAACTGACTGTGTTTACGTGAATATTCGCCAAGACCAGCATTTTGACATTATTTTGTGTATTTGACTGTTTAAACACAATAAGCAGTGAAAAATAACTCAATTTAGTATTGAGAAGCAGCTTTATGTGCGTGCATTTTGGGTGTGAGCACAAAATCTGCAGGAATTAGTAAAATTATGCGCAATACCACGGCAAAATTCAAACCCTGTAACACCAGCAATATTCATAAAACGCAAAGGAAAATGAGAGGAGGTGGGTTTGTGTGTAACTCTAAAGCGCAGCTTGTATCATGTATCTGTTCTGCAGAAAAGGATTGGAGTTTACTATTTCAAGCGCATTTTAAAAGACTACAATTGAAAAATGTATGTATTTTATATATAAAATTCAACCCGCCAAAGGGGCTAGTAGGACTGACTGCGGTACAAGCCACTGCTGAAATCCACCCACATTTGGCAGGTTGGCGAGTGTTAATGTCAAGCCCTGTATGTGTAACATTACTCAGAGACGGAGGCAATAGCAAGTCAAGTATTTATTAAAGTTCACAAGATGTCAGAACACACACACACAAACACGGCGGCGGTGCAGTGACTGTGCATGAAAACCACATTTCTCCACCTTGACAAAAAGCCCATTCTCTAGCAATCTTTGGAGCACTCGTCGGACGTGCTGTACATGTTCCTGGAGAGAAGATGAAAAAAATCAATATGTCATCCAGGTAAACATATCTTTATATGTACTTATCGAGATATGGTTGACCAGTTCATACTATAAGTATTCTTTACCGTGATGTTGTTCAACCCCCCCGGTAATCGATACAAGGTCGCAGAGAACCATCCTTCTTCCCCACAAAAAAGAACCCCGCCCCCGCAGGAGAAGAGGAAGGGCGAATAAACTTAGATGCTAGAGAATCAAAAATATATTTCTCCATGACCTTCCTTTCTGTGACAGAAAGTGAATATAACTTGCCTTTAGGCGGAAATTTACCTGGCAGTAAATCTATGGCACAGTCATAGGGACGATGCGGAGGGAAAGAAGCAGCACGAGACTTACTGAACATCATCCTACAAGACAGGACTCATGACATTGAGTGCTCCAAGTGACTACGGAATTCTGACGCCAGTCCACTCTGGGGTTGTGTTGGGTTAACCAGGGGTGACCAAGGACTATGGGTGCAAGTGGAGAGTTCATGAGAAGAAATGATAATGTTTCCGTATGGTTGCCTGATGTGATGAGAGTAATGGGTCCGGTGGTGAGCGAAATGTTAGGGAGTTCTTGACCATTGAGTGCAATGACGGATATTCAGTGTTTGAGAGATGTGATGGGGATCTGAAGTCTGTGAGCAAGAGTGTGGTCCATGAAATTACCCTCCGCTCCGGAATCTAGCAGGGCTTGACAGTCGTGAGTGTGAGTGGCCCATCTCAGTCTTACCGGAAGGAGGGTGGATGATGATGGTCTTCTCGGCGGAGATCCCACCCTATAGTAGCCTCACTGTTACTACCGGGCTTGGCCTTCTACCGGGCAGGCGTGAAGGAAATGGCCCGCTCCCCCACAGTAGAGACAGAGTCCCTGGGATCTCCGCCTCTTCTTCTCCTCCTGGGAAAGCTGAGCTCTACCCACCTGCATGGGCTCATGATCGCAGACGGGGCTGAGCGTGTCCCCGCCGCTGGCTCGTGGGTTCTCTGCGGCTCCTGGCGGTCTGCTTGGACGGGTGTAACGTTCCATCCTGGACAGACGAGCATCCACCCTAAGAGCCAGCTGGATTAATCTGTTGAGCGATGTTGGATGGTCAAGGGCGTAGATCTCCTTTTGGACACGGTCAGCGAGCCCACGTAGGAATACGTCCCACTGCGCCTCCCCGTTCCACTGGCACTCTGCCGCCAAGGTCCGGAACTCAATCGAGTAGTCTGAGACCGAGCGGTTACCTTGCTGGAGGTCGACGAATATCCTGGCCGCCTCTCTCCCAGCCACCGCCCGGTCAAAAACATGCCTCATCTCCTCGGAGAGTGCCTGGAATGAGGTGCAGCATGGATCTTGGTTCTCCCACACCACCATTCCCCATAACGCCACTCCCCGTCAGCAGGGTTAGCACAAATGCCACTCAACTCCTTTCGCTGAAAAAAGTCCTGGGCTGAAGAGAGAAATGCATCGAGCAACGAGTTAGGAAGGCTTCCAGAACAGGTAGACGAGGCTCTGGCTGGAGAGTCGGCTCTGGTGGTGTGGGTTGAACTGGCGGTGTGGGTGGCGCAGTGGCACCTCTCAGATGTTGAATTTGCTTTCCTCCTGGGAATCCATCCTGGAAATGCTGTGCGTGACGAAATCGTCCAGACTGATCTTACTCGCTGCCTCCATGATGATGGTCAGATCGTTCTGTAACGTTACTCAGAGACGGAGGCAATAGCAAGTCAAGTATTTATTAAAGTTCACAAGATGTCAGAACAAACACACACACACAAACACGGCGGCGGTGCAGTGGTGCAGGGACTTTGATGGGCTGATCCAGTTAAGATGATGGCGGTTGAAAACCAGGTCCGTGAAGTGCAGGGTGAACAGATAATCCAGAACGGGAACGAAAACCAAGAGACAAATCCACCACGACACAACACGAAGAGCAAGACGCCAGACAGAAACAAGAACTCCACAAACTATCTGACAAAGACAGGACGAAAACTGTGAACATAAATAGGCACCGCTGACCAGCTTCAGCTGGTGCCGCTGAACAGATTCAGCTGGTGCTGCTGATCAGCGGCGGTGATGAGACCACGCCCACACGCACAATAACAAACACACGAGACGAGAAGGAGCAATGAATTCATGAACCGTGACAGTATGTAGATATTATTTATTTGTTCATATTTTTGTTAGAAATTCCTCTGATCTAGACACAACTAAACTGGGTTATGTTGTTTAGAAATATTTTTATTTATTTAATTTAAATTTTTTATTTTATTTTTTATTCATTGTCACATACCATGTTACAGTTATTATAACATTCTGCTAACTTGTTGCCCTCCACACCTTTAGGGGGCAGAAAAATCTGTTTTTTTCTCCCCTAAACATAAATACATTAAACTGCCACCACCCATCAAGGTAGAGGCTTAATAGCTGAGTGCGTGCAGAGAGAGAGATATAAGAATGGAAAGGGCAGCACTTCTGTATGCCGCAGGGATACGCCAATGAGCGTAGTGGGGGGGTCGTAAAAACTGTAGTGGCTGACTGGGTGCTGAGTGTGCAGTTGTAAGAGTACAAGTTGTTTGTCATCGTACACGCCGATGCATTTGTGTATAGGTGGACTTAACTGCTGCCTTAACTTTGAGAAATGGCTGTGATTAAATAGATGATGTGTCTGATGTTGTTGTGTCTGTGTGTTGGGTGGGTGGCAGGATGTTTTGTAAGTAAAGATTGTTCCTGTAATCAAGCAACTGGAAAAGGTCATGTGTTCTTTCTTTAAATGCCATACCACAAATTAATTTCTGTTATTCTGCCTCAGTATGTTGGGGAATGATGATATCTTTAGCCATCTGATTAGCCTAATTATTTTGTTTAAATGATTATTGCATGGAAATGATAATTCCTCACATGAAGCTTGAGAATAAATTCTCTACAGATACTGTATGCTTTAATCGTTCACACCGCTCTTTTCCATACAGTCTTTAAAATGTATTCTTTGTATTCCATAGAGGAAAAACATCTTAGTTTCTGTAATAGTCTCCACTCTTGTAAGACGGCTTTCCACAAGATTTTGGAGTGTTTGTGTGGGAATTTTTGCCCTTTCATCCAGTAGAGTATTTGTGAGGTCAGTCACTGATGTTGGACGAGAAGGCTTGGCTCGCAATTTCCGTTCCAGTTCATCCCAAAGGTGTTGGATGGATTTGATGTTAGGGCTCTTTGCGGTTCAGTTACTTACCAGACTCATGCAATCATGTGTTTATGGACGTTGCTTTGTGCTCTGGGGCACAGTCATGCTGAAATAGAAAAGGGCCTTCCATAAACTGTTCTCACAAAGATGAGAGTGTGGCGGGTGACACGAGGGCAGTAAGAGGGGAGGGTTTCTTAAAGATTTATAATTAATAGGATTGTATCATTCATACTCCAACTACGCCACTCTGGGAATTTCACCCAAAGAATTAGAGTAAGCCCCAACAAAAGGCACACACAGGTTCGAGTCACCTAATAGAGTCAGAGACATGGGTCGTCGTACAAAATTGAGTTTTATTAACAATTCTTAAAATAGAACTGTATAAAAAAGGATATAAAACACTTTGTCCAAATTCAATGAACCCCTAAAGGTTTAAGGCCAGGTCTAGACAGGGACGAGAGACACAGAGGCAGAGAGTCGTAGCATGCCACCCGCAGGTGCAGGACCACTGCACTTCACTGTGCACACGCACACACACACACACACAGATGTTAACACCAAGCACTGCACACGGTGAGAAAGATACCGTCACCCAAGTAAGAATCCTCTGCCCCCGGTGCTCAGGCCCTGCTAACACACAAAAAGGGTATACATCAGATACAGAAATAAATCAAATAAAAGGGATCATTTCGATAGCTGGGAGGATTATTACCGCTCAAATCAAGGAAACCAAAATAATATTACAATTAATAAATTGGAATAAACAGTTAGTTGAAACTAAACCCAAATGTCAACGGCAGCAAAATGTATATAAAGAAATAAATAAAGAAAACAAACCAAACTCCAGTCAAAATTATTAATCAAAAAAACAAATCAAACAGTTGGGAGCAAAAATGAAGCAATCTAAAGAAATAAACTTATTTCAGAGAAATAATTGAAAAATAGATCATTCAACTTCAGGAGCAAAAATCAAATACAAATGAGAAAGCAAGTAGAAACATCAAAATAAATTAGAATAAGAAAAGAGCAAGGATTACAGTTCAGATTCCACCACCAATCCTTGCAGCTAATATCAGTTAAAAAAAACTACATGAAGCCAAAAAGAAACTAAAGAAAATATCAACTGAAAGTCCCAAATTATAATGGAATCAGTTGACAGTTAACAGGATCGAAACAGGACCGAAACAAACCAAAACAGGATCGAAACAGGATCGAAACAGGACCGAAACAAACCAAAACAGGATCGAAACAGGACCGAAACAAACCAAAACAGGATCGAAACAGGACCAAACCAAAACAGGATCGAAACAGGACAGCACTGCGGCCGGAATTGAACGCGGAGCACCCCGACTGGAATGAGGTTACAGTCCTTTATGGACCTATAACAGAGCCCTATAAACAACAGGATTGTTACTCTGCTAGATAAATTCTCTACTACTGGATAAATTCTCTAACTTAATGCATGCACGTAAAACTAATACATACCGATCGCCGAGGAAAGTGAAACGTGGCTTTCTCTGGAGGGGAACTCGGGTTCTCACCACTGAGAAAGGGTATGGATTAGGACACATCCTTAAATACAAACTAGCACTTCAAAACACGCATTTCAACAGAGCCGATTAGCGAGAGATTAGCAAACTCTCCCTACCTCCTCCAGCGTCCACATCCAGTACACGCAAACAATAACAATTGTAGCGAGCTTGTGCCGCCAAAGACAGCAGCACGCTCTCCAGAGCAAAACGGTGTTTCTAAAAGGTACATTAAAAGAACACACTTCTCATAACTACAGACACTCCAGGAGCTAAAAAAACAACTAACAGTGCATACTCTTACCGATTTGGGTGCTCACGTCCGGTTCCCAGGAGGCAATAACGGGCGCGTATTAGTGACGCAACCATTCAACTGTGACGCCCGACTAGCAGTAACTGCGTGACTGTTTTAAAGCCCAAGAGCCCATATGATTGGCTAGGCTGGCCATCAATCACAATGATGAAGAAAGACAGAAACGCCCTTCCTGCCACAAGAGCATAGCATTGTCCAAAATGTCTTGGAATATTGAAGCATTAAGATTTCCCTTCTCTGGAAGTAAAGGCCTAGACCAACCCCTGAAAAACAGCCCCATGCCAGTATCTCTCCTCCACCAAACTTTACAGTTGGCACAATGCAGTCAGTCAGGTAATGTTTTCCTGCTATCCACCAAACCCAGACTCGCCCATCAGATCGCCAACCAAAGAAGTGTATTCTATGATTCGTCACTCCCCAGAACAGGTTTAGACTGCTGGCGTGTTTCACACACTGTTTTACACACGTGTGAGGCTCGCATGCTCGGCCATGGAAACCCATTCCATGAAGCTCCTTCCGCACAGTTTTTTTTTTTTTTTTTGCAGATATTAATCCCAGTGGAAGTTTGGATTTTATGGAATCATCTGAGTGTTGATGACTTTAAGCACCATGTGCCACAGCATTCAGTGACATTGACTTTACATGGTCTTCCACCTCATGGCTGAGTTGCTGCTGTTCCAAAAGGCTTCTTCTTTGTGCTCCACAGAGGAAAAAAGTCATAAGTTTTGAAACAACATGAGAGTTATAAATGACATAGATGATGAGAATGTAAATGAAGCCTCTACTATTTCTTTAACATAGTGAAGTGGTCCTGGAGGTTGCAATAATTTGTGAATGGGACAGGAAGGACACATGGAGGAGGACATGTGTGTTTCAGTGTGTGTGAGTGTGAGTGTGAGTGTGAGTGTGAGTGTGAGTGTGAGTGTGTGTGTGTGTGTGTGTGTGTGTGTGTGTGTGTGTGTGTGTGTGTGTGTGTGTGTGTGTGTGTGTGTGTGTGTGTGTGTGTGAGAGTATAGATAATTAATGAGGGTGGGTTGGGGTGATCTTCACCCTGATTGAGTTCATAAAGGTAATGAAGAGATGCTCTCATTAGTGTGTTCGTGAATGAGTGTTTGGAGGACTTGTGCATGTGTGTAATCAGCCTTCTGTCTGGTGTATTACCTCAGCCACATGATCATGTGTGGAGGGGGTCAGGAAGTTAATAAGCATAATGTGGCAAATAAAGCCCCACTGAATGAACAGATAATTAGGCGACACTGTTGTGTACTTGAGCTAAAGTTTGAGAGTCTGTGTCAAGAGTCCACAGATGTGTATTTATTAAAGTCGAAAACGGTGTCCGAAATTGCTTCCTTGACTATATATAGTGCACTTCACGTCAACCATTTGTGATTTGTTGTGTTCTGAATTCCATTGTCAGTATAATGTTTGTAGGATTGTAATAATTGTCCTAATTTAGCAAATGTTTAGTAATTTAGAAATTAAAGTCCATTTTATACTCTGATTTAAACTTCATTTAAAGGGGTGTGTCTCCTTAAGACTTCAGTGTAAATGCCCACTGCTATGATTGGCTATCACCATTTCATATGAAATAAGTATTACAAGTGGAAGTCTTTTAAAAACGTTTATTACATTTTTACTCTTATAGCTGCTGAGATTAACTAGCCATGAACAGTGTTTATTGTAGTATTATATTTAGATCTATTTACGTCAAAGGTTGCAGCGCTGAGTATTGTAACTGATCACAGTCATGTCTATTGAGTGCATGAATGCAATGATCTTGCCATTGCAATGAGGACGGATAAATGTAAACAAATAGTTGACCTTTGCTTACGATTTGTTTCTGCGTACCATGGCATTTATGCCATAAATCCAGCAGGTTGCCCCTGCTGTTAATACACAGCATAAGTGCATGTTTGATTATGGGATGCTGTTAGTTTGCTCTATCCATGTTTGAGACTCCAGCAGGTGCATATCTGAGATCATCATACCCGATTACAACAAGCAAATGGATCCCTCAGGACTTGCCAATTCCCCCTCTTGCTTTTCCTCTTTTCTCCCTCCTTTTTTTGCCTTAACCATATAGACCTGAAGCTAATCTTTGTGCTTTCCATTTTATTTGTGATGTTATGGGTTTATTGATTGGCCAGTAGTGTCTAGACCTGAATTGATTGAGGTATTTTATGTCTCCATAGTGGGGTTATATTGGAGCAGCATGACTGGTAATGATATTAGCTGGGGTTTAGGTTTGCGAACACTCCCACACATACAAACACACGCACACAAGAAAACACAAAGAAACGTTGACTCTTGCCCATGATGCCCCAACCAGAGCTTTGGCACGAGGTGGTCTGATGTTTGGCAGGTCTTGCAGAGGTCGGTTATGTTGGTCTACACTGACTGTCAATTAATCCTTTGAGTGGTCTGCTGGCCTGCTTCCTGCGTTTCCTGCGTTTGTGAACAACAGATAGAGTCTGGAGAGTCTGGGATAAAGATGTTCTGAGAGATTAGTATGCAAAACAATGTTAAGCAAAAGAAAAAATGCTGATCTTCGTAATCTTTCATCAAAATGTAACAACTCACTCTGCCAACTTTCCTTTTCCAAGTATAATGTTAATCAGTTTCCAAAAAGTTTCTTAGGGGTTGTTTTATGCAGCTGTTGTAGATAATAAAATAAAAGATAAAATAACCAGAGGCTACCGCTCTTTTTCAGTAATTGCCCCCAAACTGTGGAATGACTTACCCCCACACATTAAAGTTGCGCCCACCCTCCACACTTTTAAAGCGCGTTTAAAAACATATTTTTATTCCCTGGCTTTTGAATCACCATGAGAGCTTTTGTGGTCTTTGTTGTCGCTGTCATTGTTAATGTTATTTGTTTAATGTATTTTGTTTCTATTATTATGAATATTTTGTTTTTATTTCTGAAAAGCACTTTGGAAACCTTGTTGTTTGTTTAAACCGTGCTATATAAATAAAGTGGAAATGGAATTTCCAAATGGAAATGGAAATGGAAATAATGCACCCTACAATTTTACCAAATCTACCTATACATACAAACCAGTGCAGCATCCAGCTAAAATAAACACTAGTCGCATTAAAACACCAAAAATGATCACAGGGGCATATTATTGATTAATCAAGACTTTTTTTCACACGTTTCCTTGCACAATACTATGTTATGAACTCAAAACTCTTTTACCATATGCATTATCTGTAAACTAATATGTTATGATGTTTGCATCACATAATCATCTCCATATGTACTGCTTTTATGACATAGTAAACTTGCTCTGTATCTCACCTGGTACAGCATTGTCGCTCGAGTCGCAACTCTCAATAAAAAAGAGCCTGAGTTGCATAATCTAATGAGATGGATGGATGGATGGACGGATGGACGGACGGACGGACGGACGGACACTTGAAAGCCACCCTGAACGGAGGGCAAAGTGTCTCCAAGTAGAGTTACCTTTGCAACTTCTAACACAGATACATATTAAACCTAAAGGCATCCTCTGTTTTTTTGTCTCAAATCTAGTCCATGTTTATTGTTCCAGAGCACAGTGCTTTTCTTCCTCTCCTCCCTCACTTTCTCTCACTCTGTTTCTTGCTCTCTCTCTCTCTGGTCGGCGAGATAAACTCATACAGCACAATTTGAATTTTAATCCGCAAGCGTAATGCTCACATGTTTTTCTTCTCATTGCAGTCGGGCTCTGGCAAGTAAATAAAGAGAGAGACACAGAGCTGGGCCTTAACTGTCAACCATGCATAATGAACACAATAGGCATTATATTAGCAGTATCACACATCATGCCCATACAGATACACAATGGTAAATTTCAACACACAAAAGCTTATAAAGTGGTTTCCCATAAATTATATCTCTTGCTTTTTTACTTCTCTTTCTTGTTTATCATTGGTTTATTGGCCTGTGTTATTTTTCGGTGTCATGTTGAGTTGCGGTCTGATAATTTCATGCTGCCAGAGCACCAGGAAAAGTGTTTCTCCTACTGGCACAGCAACCTGCAGCCGATTTTAATAAATGATAGTGGCCCCTAAAGCCCATGAGCGGGCCAACAAGACATTGCGCGTGGCTCTCGGAGGGAGGGCAGCGAGGAAGTAAAGGAAACGTGGGTACAGTAATGCATGGCTATTTTTAGACTCACTCCTGCTCGGCCCTGTGTGGCATCTGCAGATCGCTGTCTGTTAACATCGGTGCAACGAGCCATCAGCTGAGACATTTTGCTGGTCTTAAAGGTGCACCGTCATTTTTTTCTCATTAAGAAACATTTTACACAAAAATAATGTAATATTATGTCCCCTCATGGGATGAAGACTCCAGTTATATCAGTAGCTAAAAAGCAACCATAAAAAACACCATAAAAGTATGAAGGTGGAAGAATTTCTTTTTCTTTTTTTTATTGCAATTCCTATGGAGGCCATTTGTGCCATGACAGAAGCTGAAACTCACACTTTTTCCTCTCTCCCTCAGCTCCTTTGATTCCTGTTACCTGCTGTTTCCATTGCAGGGTTTAATTTATAATTGATTTAAAAGGCAATCATACATAATTCATTTCTGTTTGCTAATGAGACCTAAAAGACATTGACAGATCCAGTTGAGTATTAGTTTTCTACTGGCACAGAGTTAATTGACACTCCCAATGAATTTCGGCTCATGTCTGGACTCTGTTTTATTATTGATAAAGATTGATTAACTTTGATAGAGACAAGTCTGAGCGATGGCTACAGAGTGTTGCATTACTGTGGTCAAACATGATCTCATTTGGACTTTTTTTAACCTTAAACTGTCTTTATCTCTGATTTTATTTACTGTATCTGCCTAGTTGCACAACATTTGGGTGAATGTTATAGATCAGGTACATTTGATGAATTGATCCTTACAGAGATCATGAGAAATCAAATTTTGCTTGACCTATTAAAATAAGAATTCAATGTGGTTCTACTATAAAAAAAACGTACTTTACTGCGAGGGAAGATACAGAAGATACTGTTACTCCTAAACACTGGAGCAACTAAAATGCCAAAGTATGCTGTTCCTGATTGTGTTTTGCACAAGCTACACTGCATACCTTTCCAGAGCATCCCAACATTAGGGAAGAGTGCCTGAAGTTTATTTTTAACAAGGTCTCCAATAATTTCGGCCTGACCTTAACAGTTTGTGCAGCACATTTCTGCACAGAGTAATTTGTGAACCCAATATAATGCAAGCTTTGCATTGGAATGGCTCTTGTGAGAGCTGTTACTGCCACTGCAAGAGTCATCAGTACACTACATGTGACACATTAAAAGATATATGTAGTTGCTTCAACACTGCGACGTCCGTAGAGGACGCTCCATTGATTTCCCTTATTACCTTACGTCAGAGAGAGACTATTGGCATGGGGCAGTGCAAATTACATTTGATCCAATGGCAGGCCCGCTGTGTGAGAACAGCAATGTACAATTTGTACAAAATGATTGGACAAATGTGACATACTGAAAAAAGTCTACATTCTCAGGGAAAAAAAGCACAATCACTGGGGCGGTATACCCTTTCAAAAGGGACAGTACACCTCTGTACCTTATTTACCCCTCAAGGGTGCATATTAGCACCTAAAGTGTACATATTAGGAAAGGGTACCACCCCACCCCTTTTTTGTTTACTTTGAAACAATTTTCACTCAGATAATATTATTGCTAGTACATTTCGCTAAAAATACAAATGAAACTGCAATAACAAATTGAATGAAATGTGCATTTTGGAGAAGAAAGACTTACAATGCACTAAAATAATCTTTGTTTTATTTACAAGTTAAAAAAATCATTTTTTACAGTGTACATCACCAGAGAAAAGTCAAGTCTGTCGTTTCACTGGGAGGTCAAGTTTTTATTAAACATGACAAGCTCAAATATATATGCATGGATTAATTATTTATAATAGTATGCATTAAGAAAATAGGGTCATTTTTTAATTCATGCTGACTTTAAACCCTGAAGTTTGTTTTTGTTTTAAAGGTTCCTAATTTTGTTTTGGAGTCTCCTACAATAGACAAAAACACTTTAATTTTCTCATAATATACATTGCAGCATCACCTCTTTTCTCACAATGTCTAAAAACGGCTCGATAAAGGATTCTGGTTTCTCTAGACCCCTCCTTTCCTACTGCTCTGATTGGTCAGATGGCCCATTCATGTTTCATGTCATGAAATATATGAATTTGGTAATGAAAACGTATGAATTCTTACGACTTGGTTGTGAGATAGCGTTGCGATTCCTCATCCTTTGGAAGTGCATGCAAAGTGGATTTGCTTTCGCTGTGCAGAAAAGAGTGTCTTTTCGACATGTTGACAACATAAACTAAACTCTTCCAGTCTCAGCTACAACTACAGTGTTTGAGGATCAAAGTAGACACTGTTCACGGACAGCCAATGAAGAGATTTATTACAAACCTACGTAGGTTTGTTCAGGAACTCTCTGCTGTCAGGTTAATGCTGGTGTTGAGGAGATGCATGATGCATATTAACAAATATAAATACTTTAATTCACTAGGAGAGTGTCACTAGTAGAATACAGAGGGAATAAACACACTTCTAACATTGATAAGAATGGACCAAGAATTAAGCCAAACTGAGATTTATCATGCACTTTCAGACCTTTTACATTCATAAACAGCTATATTACACACTACATGAAAGGTAATATCCAAAAAAAACACGATAGTGGCACTTTAATGTTTTCTCATTGGTCTTATGTAGTGTCTTTTTGTGCAACACTGATATAGGTGTGGGTGTGCAGTCTCTGCCTGTGTAATCTCGTGCATTCTCACGCTGGCCAGCAGGACCACAGGGCCTGGCATCTCATCACCGTTTTCATGCCAGCTAGTAAAGCATTTAGATGAGGAAGTACAGTATATTTCACTATATTAGTACAGAGGTGAAAAATGAAAAAAGCAAACATGGATAGAAAATCGTTGGCCTCAAAAGTATGAATATTCACATCTTGATGCTGGATGCAATAGTAATAAGAACCAAATTTATTAGAATATAAAATTAACAAAAGTAACACAAGATTTGGTATGTATAATAAAGGATAATGTTACGATTTCATTTGAAAACACAAGACATATGTCACAAACGTCGTTCCCGCTGTTGTGTCAGCCTCATTGCTTTGTTTTTATTCTCGTTCTAATGATGTGCGTTTCAGTCCCATTTCCACAGATCATTAGAACAGCTTCCATATTCCAGGAATGATTCTGGGCTTCTGTGTGCCATTATTAGCAGTAAATTATGCCTCTTGTATATGATAATGTCCTCTGATATGTCACTCAGCTATGTCTCAGTTCTAATCCTGATCCATAATTGTTGCATGTATTGCCCTGCCATGCAGGTCGACTGGCATTAAGGAGTGTTAATTGAATTGTGGAGACCAAACACCTGGTATTCCATTTGGTCTGCATGTTAATTAAGGAGCATAATTAAGTTGTCTGAAGCATCCGTTGGACTAATTACAAATCTGAGTAATCCCTCTGGTTTGGATGACTACACACACACAAAACACACATGCTAACAAACAAATCTTTACACAAACATGGAGGAATTGAGATATATAAATAATACAAATATATAAAGGACACAAAAGGTGTTTGTTTCTTAAGAGTAATGAGGTTCTATTTCATGAATGCAATGGTCTGAAAAGGAAATTGTTCTTAGAGAAATAATTTCATGTGTTCATTTTCAGCCTGTGCAGATTTAAAGGAACAGTTCACCTAAAAAAATTGTCATTGCATTCTCATCCTTATGTTGTAATTTGTCAGGAACCAATCAGACACCACATCCTTCACCACACAGCGATCACTCTCCCCAGAATACTAATCACCTGCACCTGTTCACAATCAGTAAGCCTCATCAACCCCTGCATAAAGACACTCACCACAGCCTCACTCACTGTCAAGCCTCCAACAGGAACAGACCATTTCCCGTTGTCCTGCTAAACCACTAAAGAAGTCCAGTTCCAGCCAAGTAAAGTATACTCACCGGTGAATTACTAACCTCTGCATTCCTGTTCCACTGCCTCCAGACATCCTGTTCGAGTCCTTGCTTCCTGAAACCCCGTCTGGATTCCCGTCCCTTTGAATCCTGGATCTTCCTGAGTCCTGGTGTTCACGCTGAGTTATCTCTCCCACGACGACATCTGTGATAGAAAAGACACGGATAAAGATCTGCCATCGCTTGACATAAAGTAACCTGAAGAGGATCTGCTCACCTGTACTCTGCCCCGCACGTAGTGATCCACCTCGTATCTGCACCAGCACTCTGAGGATACTCACCCTTGCACTTGTGTCACAATTAATAAAGTTGCGTTTGGATTCACTTACCTCTGTGTCCTTGCCTGTATCCTGACAGAAGGCTTGACCGACTACCGCTATGGATCCAACACAACCGCCAACCGCAGCCATTCCAGGGCAACCAGTAACCGATGCGGCGAGTTCGCTTCCACAACCAAACCCCGCTTCCGCAAACCTCACTTCCACGATGGTATGCATTGCTAGCCCCACGTCCCGACCAGCGCCCTTCTCCGGTCGGGCGGAAGATTGCAATGGCTTCCTTTTGCAGTGTTCGCTCACCTTTGAACAGCAGCCTCATCTGTTTCCCACAGACCGTTCACGAATCGCTTTTATCATTCAGCAGTTATCTGGAACAGCATTGAGATGGGCTGAAGCGCTGTGGGTACAAGAGACTGAGGTTACCAGGTCACTACAGAATTTCATTCACCATTTCAAGGAGGTTTTCGGCCAACCAGTCAGTGATTCCACCATCAGTGACAAGCTAATGCATCTTCGACAGGATAAGAGATCCGTCTCAGAATATTCCATTGAATTCCGCACCCTAGCTTCAGTGAGTGGTTGGAACGAAAAGGCTCTCCTGGCAGTTTATCGCGGCGGTCTCAATCCAGCACTTCGTCTCCAAATGGCGATCTACGATGACAACCTGGGGCTCGAAAAATTCATACAGCAAACTCTCCGTATTAATCAACGTTCCCAGAGCTGCTATCGAGATACTCGAAGTTCTCAAGCCACATCCCCTCATGTCCTCACGAATCGTGAGTTTGAAAAACGTCCCGAAGACATGCAAGTCGATGCTCACCCAGGCTGAACGCTCTCGTCGCAGAGAAATGAAGTTATGTCTGTACTGTGGTGGAAAGGGTCATTTTCGACTTGTATGCCCCATTCGACCACCTCAGTTGACGGTAAGCTCCGTTCTGGCTCACCCCGCCGTCTCGACACCACTCACAATTCCAGTAATCCTGAAAATTCGAACTTTCCATTTATCTGTAGCAGCCATTGTCGATTCCGGATCAGCGGGGAACTTCATTTCAGGGCAACTCTGCAACAAACTTAACCTCAGGAAGGTCGACATCCCAAAGCCATACTCCATTCATGCAGTGACCGGCGAGCCCATTAACAAGGGGTATGTTACTTCACAAATCACACCCATCCAACTGTGTATTGAAAATCTTCACCACGAAATGTTCGAACCTCTCATTCTTAAGAATAGCCAAGCAGACATCATCCTCGGCCGTCCGTGGTTAATTCGTCACCAACCCACCATAAATTGGCAGTCTGGTAAAATCACCAGTTGGGGATGTCATTGTCCACTTAAGCAATGCGCACATTCTGTTCCACCAGCTGCAGAACCCGAGAAAATGCTCACTGTGAGTTCCACCTCCATCGAGAGCCCCACGGAGAATCTGTCTACAAACATTCCCTCTTGCTATTCCTCGTTCTCTGACATATTCAACCCGGTTACTGCCTCCAACCTGCCACCTCATAGACCCTGGGATTGTGCCATTGACCTGGTCCCCGATGCCTTGATTCCCAAGGGTAAGATTTATTCCCTCTCCATCCCTGAACAAGAGTCTATGCGGAAGTACATCGAGGAAGCATTACAACGGGGTACATTCGTCCCTCTACATCTCCTGCGGCCGCTAGTTTCTTTTTTGTCGCCAAGAAGGATGGAGGATTAAGACCTTGCATTGATTACAGAGCCCTGAATCGAATCACCGTCAAGTTCAGTTACCCGCTGCCTCTCATCCCAACAGCCCTCGAGCAGCTCCGAGAAGCCAGGATCTTCACCAAGTTGGATCTAAGAAGTGCCTACAATCTGATCAGAATTAAAGAAGGAGATGAGTGGAAAACCGCTTTCATCACACCTGCAGGGCACTATGAGTACTTGGTCATGCCGTATGGGTTAGTCAACGCTCCTTCCGTGTTCCAAAGCTTCATGGACGAGGTACTCCGAGACTACCTGGGGGAATTTGTGTTGGTGTATATTGATGACATTCTGATTTATTCCAAGAACCCTGTTGAGCATCAACATCATGTGGCCCTGGTACTCCAACGACTCAGGGAATTCACCCTCTTCCTAAAGGCAGAGAAGTGCACGTTTCACCAGACCGATGTCGAATTCTTAGGATACCAACTCAGTGAAAGAGGTGTGGAGATGGACAAACGGAAGACGGAGGCCATCATGTCCTGGCCAACCCCACAGTCGGTGAAAGAGCTCCAGAGGTTCCTTGGCTTTGCGAATTTCTACCGACGGTTCATACACCAGTACAGTTTCCTGACAGCTCCTCTTACCTCCCTGTTAAAGGGGAAACCCAAGGTGTTGCTATGGACCCCAGAAGCTGAGAATGGCTTTAATTCCCTCAAAGCCGCTTTCACCACCGCACCCTTGCTCCACCATCCGGATCCAGAGAAGGTATTTGTGGTGGAAGTAGATGCCTCCACAACCGGGGTAGGAGGGATTCTGTCCCAATATTCGGGCTCCTCTACCAAGACCGTACCTTGCGCATTCTTTTCCAAGAAACTATCCACAGCAGAAATCAACTACGACATTGGGAACCGAGAGCTGTTAGCGGTGAAACTTGCCTTGGAGGAATGGAGGCATTGGTTGGAGGGGGCGAAACATCCATTCTTGGTACTTACAGACCATAAGAACCTCCAATATTTACGAGATGCGAAAAGGCTGAACCCACGTCAGGCACGATGGGCATTGTTCTTCACTAGGTTCCATTTTAAGATTTCCTATCGTCCAGGCTCCAAGAATACTAGAGTAGATGCCCTCTCTCGCATCCATGCCCCAGAAATCCCTAAGGAGGAACCCGAGACCATTTTGCCACAGAAATTGTTTGTCAATCCCATCCAGTGGGAGATCAACGAGCAATTATTGGAACTGTCGCGACAACAACCTCGAATCCCAGGGTGTCCCCCCGAGAAGATTTACGTCCCAGAGGACTTCCGAAACTCTCTCATTGCTTCAGCTCACTCCTCCGTAGGCACAGGTCATCCCGGAATCACCAAAACACTCACTACTCTCCAACTCAAGTACTGGTGGCCCAATATGCAGCATGACATCACGACATTCATCCAAGGTTGTATCCCCTGTGCCATGTCCAAGGTTCCCCGAAATCTCCCTGTGGGTAAACTCGTCCCGCTTCCAGTTCCACATAGGCCTTGGTCCCACATTGGAGTGGATTTTGTCACAGACCTGCCTGCTTCCGACGATAACACCTGTATCCTCGTAGCCATTGATCGGTTCTCCAAGGCATGCAGGCTGATTCCTCTGAAAGGGCTCCCCACGGTGTTTGTCACGGCAGAGCTTCTGATGGAGCACGTCTTCCGGAACTACGGCCTCCCAGAAGACATCGTGTCTGACAGGGGACCCCAATTCATCTCCCGAGTTTGGCGAGCCTTTTTCACCCTCATGAACGTGACCGTAAGCTTGTCATCAGGATACCATCCACAAACAAATGGCCAAACCGAACGTAAAATCCAAGATATAGGACGATTCCTGCGTACCTTCTGCCACTCCAACCAAAACATCTGGAGTCGTTACCTCATTTGGGCAGAGTACGCACAAAACTCCCTCAGACAGTCATCCACTCAACTGGCTCCATTCCAGTGTGTGCTAGGGTACCAACCCCCACTGTTTCCATGGTCCGGCGAACCTTCCGAAGTACCAGCCGTAAATAAGTGGTTTCAAGAGAGCGAGGGAGTGTGGAATCAAGCCCATCACCATCTTCAACAAGCAGTGAATCGCCAACGACATTTCGCAGATGCTCACCGCCGTCAAACCCCTGAATACCAACCCGGACAGTTAGTCTGGCTCTCAACTAAAGACATCCGTCTACGCCAACCTTGCCGCAAACTCAACCCCAGATACATCGGACCGTTCCCCATCGTAAGACAAGTAAACCCAGTCACTTATCAACTTCGCCTACCTCCAGATCATCGGATCCATCCCACGTTTCACGTCTCCCTCCTGAAACCTCACCATCCACCTGTACCCCACTCAGCCACAGAACCGGTCCCTGAAGATAACCCCCCGATACCACCTATTGAACCAGAGCCCATCTATTTGATAAATGAGATTTTGGACTCCCGACGTCGAGGTGGTCGGATAGAGTATCTCATAGATTGGGAGGGGTATGGACCAGAGGAAAGATGTTGGGTGCCCCGGAACGACGTCCTTGATCCCAATCTACTCCGAGAGTTTCACGTTCAATATCCAGACAAACCTGCACCACGGCCAAGAGGTAGACCACCACGACGTCGGGGTCCAAGGTCCGCTGGCGCGGACCCTGGAGGGGGGGGTAATGTCAGGAACCAATCAGACACCACATCCTTCACCACACAGCGATCACTCTCCCCAGAATACTAATCACCTGCACCTGTTCACAATCAGTAAGCCTCATCAACCCCTGCATAAAGACACTCACCACAGCCTCACTCACTGTCAAGCCTCCAACAGGAACAGACCATTTCCCGTTGTCCTGCTAAACCACTAAAGAAGTCCAGTTCCAACCAAGTAAAGTATACTCACCGGTGAATTACTAACCTCTGCATTCCTGTTCCACTGCCTCCAGACATCCTGTTCGAGTCCTTGCTTCCTGAAACCCCGTCTGGATTCCCGTCCCTTTGAATCCTGGATCTTCCTGAGTCCTGGTGTTCACGCTGAGTTATCTCTCCCACGACGACATCTGTAATAGAAAAGACACGGATAAAGATCTGCCATCGCTTGACATAAAGTAACCTGAAGAGGATCTGCTCACCTGTACTCTGCCCCGCACGTAGTGATCCACCTCGTATCTGCACCAGCACTCTGAGGATACTCACCCTTGCACTTGTGTCACAATTAATAAAGTTGCGTTTGGATTCACTTACCTCTGTGTCCTTGCCTGTATCCTGACATAATTAACCAGTCTAGACATGTCACATTTGAGATTTATTGACATCAAAAGTGTATCGTCAAACCTGGCACAGTACATCTTGGCATGTCATATTTAAATGTAAATACATAAAATTTGACAGCTTCCATGAAGGGGAAGATTTCAAGCGAAAATTTTACATTTTGGTCTTATCTTCACACAAATCAATCAATCATCTATCTATCTATCTATCTATCTATCTATCTATCTATCTGTCTGTCTATCTGTCCATCTTGTTGTAGAATTAAGTAAAAGAATCTGAGACACATTCTGAGATTTATGTGGAGATTGTATGGGTTTGCTCTGTATGGACATACACTGTTAACTTTATCTGTGCAGATCTTTAAAAGACTTAAAGATACTCTGTTTTTGGAGAGGGATTTGGAGTTTGATAGCAGCTGTCACCATTTGCTTCTCATTTGGGGGCAGTCTATTGGTTACACTGTAAAACAATTTACGTTAAATCAACAGTAACTTACTGGCAACAAATAGCCAGCAAGCTTCTGTATTTTATACCACAGTAAAATTACTGTAAAACTAACTACAGTAGTTTTAAGCATAGGCCTACTGTAAAATAAAGTACAGCATTATACCGTTATTTTTTTATTATTTTACTGTTATATAGTCAAAAACAGCAGTTATTGCTTCACATCAACAGCTTTATTCAGGTTTCATCTTTTTCATTTCATAGCTGAACTTAGATAGAATATACAGATTTACCAGCATATTAGCCATATTTCATCAATAAACAAAATACAATTAGAGCCATACCCGTAAAATCTCATAGCCTAACACTTTGTGCCAGTAGAAAATAAATGTTGGAATGGGAAATATTAAAATAAATGTTTGAAGAGTTAAAGTGCCTACTTTATTAGTAGTAGTATACAACAATAACCAGTGAATACATATAATCTTAAAACGTTTAAAACCACATTTTGTAAAGAAAAAGGTTGACGATGACGATTCCCGCCTGTCTCACGATGGTCCCGTCGGTCTGCCAGCGCCGCTGCGGGAGGAAAATACTATCAGCGCGGCTTAAATGGGAAATGAGCACCCGCTCCAATGTTCTTACAGATATATATATTAACTCAAACATATTTATACATTGCAAATAACATTTGTATAAAACAAATAAGGCGATTACATGCGTTTTGAAGTATACCTACCAATTGAACGTGCTAGGAGGACTTTCATCTTCACGACGCTGCTGGAGGAAAAGGCCAGAAAATTAACGCTTGCTCAGATATTCTTACAGAAACGTAGAACGTATGCTTTATATACTGAAAATAAATAACATCAGAATAAAACATAAAGCGATTTAAAAAGTCTTACAAATGATAGTTAACCTATACCATACCCTTGTGGGCTTTCATCTTCATGATGAGTCTGTCTCAGCCATTGTGTGAGGAGGTGTGTGGTTGTTTTTCGTGGTCAGTACTGTATTTAGATTTACAGTAGGCTAATATTTTCCCAGAATGCATTGAAAATCTACAGTAACATACTGTAAACAGCTTAATTGTTAAGAATACAGTAATAATGCTGTGAAAATGACAAAATATACAGTAACATACTATATTCAGATTTAACAGCAGGGAATTGTTGAGAATACAGTAATATTACTGTAAAAACAACAGCAATAATTTACAGTGTAGAGTTCGACTGGTAACCTGAAGGTAGTGGGTTCGATTCTCAATACTTTCAGGAAATGACTGAGGTGTCCTTCTAACCCCCAATCACTCCCCGGGTGCCACTGATAAAATGTCTGCCCACTGCTCCAGGTGTGTGTGTGTGTGTGTGTGTGTGTGTGTGTGTGTGTGTGTGTGTGTGTGTGTGTGTGTGTGTGTGTGTGTGCGTGCGTGTGTGCGTGCGTGCTTGTGTGCGTGTGTGTGTGTGTGTGTGTGTGTGTGTGTGTGTTCACTACTCACTGCTCGTTTTGAGCCCTCATTAGAACTGAGAGACATAGAGATATTAACAGTGGAGGATGTCGGGAATTGTGAGAGAAATGTCAAGTGAAAATGACTGTTAGGAATAGGTGGAGAGGAGATCATAATCATAGATAAAATGGACAGTGAATAAAGATCAGTCAGATGACATATAGACTCGCTATGCCAGACAGACATGATGGGTGACTGATGCTCAGAGAGAGAAGATCTTGGCACTGTAGACTACTGGTCTGAATGGTAATGCTCTCTCAGGAGTGGTCTGGAAACACAATCTTTCCACCACCGGAAACTCATGAACTCATAAACAAACGCATACACAAGGTTATCTTTGTGATTTCCTTCTCGTCATAAATGGCTAGTTAATTTCACCAATAATAATTACAAAGAAACAGCAAGTAACACAATTAATTAAATATGAACATTTAAAGTAGAAAGACTAAAATAGTATTTTTTTGTAAAATGAAAAACATTTTTATTTACAACTTCTAAAAATTATTTTTTAAAAGTGTAGTATTTTCTAGTAAATCCGAATCCAATAATCTTTGATTTACAAATCATCTTTGATTAACTTTTGATTTACAAATAATTTTTTTACAGTATAGTATTTTCTTGTAAGGCATACTTTAAGAAATGTCTTATTGTGTTGTTTAATGTCTTAAATGTTTTATTTACAACCGTGTATTATTTTCGAATAAAACATTCTCCTATAATCATTGTTTTGTTTACAACTTTGAAAATTATTTTTACAGTGTAGTGTTCCCTTTCGAACGGTCACTTCGTATTGCGTAGCTATACGCAGTGGGGGAAACTCCTTTTCCTCGATTTACTGAAGCCTTTATGTAAAGCGCATTTGCAGCTGCACAGCTAGAACATGAGCGTCTGGCTCGCTCATAGGCTGCGCTGCGGCAACTGCACATCCAATGGCGCGGGCGCCTCTGACGTGCGACCAATGAGATTACTCTGCGTCATACACGTCAGAGCCCGCCAAGGGGGCGTGACCTCAGTCTATAATAGTCCCCGAATTCGCCATTATAGCAGATTTTACTCCTTCAGCGACAAACTTCATGTCTCTGACCATTTATTGAGTCTTCGCCGTCGAACAAGCCTTCAGCCTGAGCGAGCTACAGTTCAGCAGACGACACTATTCATCGTGTTTCTCCTGACGCCGTCTCTCCTGTGGCTATCCGGCGATATCCTTTTCACCACAATTGTATTATAGTGTGTATTATTTGTTACGAGCGTTGTTTCAAATGCCTCGTGTCAATACCTGCGCCACGTGCGGATGCAAGCTGCACGAGGCGGACCAACACGCTAAATGCATTCCATGCCTGGGACTCCACCATGCTGAGAATGCACTGTCTGCCGGCGGATGTGCGGCCTGCGAGAGCATGCCTATCTCCGTGCTGCGATCTCGGCTAGCCCTCTCCCGTGACGGTGATGCCGCCCTTCCCGCGCTTCCTTTTCCGGCCCTACTTCAACCGAGGAAGAAGAAGCGCCGCAGCCAACGGCATCCGGAGAGCATGGATGTTAGTGAACGCACGCCGGCCACGTCCCCGCGTGCCTCACTCTCTCCAGCCCGTTCATCTCCGGTCCTGTTCGAGGGAGATCTGCGCCCCCCCCACGTGGCGGGCCTTGTCTCCTTCGGTGGGCCTAGCGAGCACGACGACAGCCTGTCTATCGCCGCGTCTGAGGAAGAATGGCCGGGCTCTTTCGACCCCGTCATGGCTTCCCAGCCGACGCCCAACGCCTCAGCTACCAGGACTAACTCCGACGCGGAAATGCTTCGGATCCTGACGCAGGCCGTAGCGGACCTCGAGCTCGAGTGGGCCGCGCCCGCTGAACCCCCTCGAAGTCGGCTGGACGGCTGGTTTCTGCCAGGGCACCAACAGGCCCCTCGCCACAAACCAGCGCCATTTTTTCCTGAGGTACACGAGGAGCTTACCAAGGCCTGGCGCTCTCCTTATTCTACACGAGGCCCCGCAGTTTACGCGACGCTCTCCTCCGTGGACGGAGCAGCGGGAAAAGGCTATGAGTCGTTGCCGCCCCTCGAAGAGGCGTTGGCCGCTCATCTTTGCCCGAACACAGCTGCTAGCTGGCGAACTAGAGCTGTTCATCCCAACAAGCCGTGCCGTAGCACTTCAGCCCTTGCTGGACGCGCGTATTCCGCCTCCGGTCAGGCTGCATCGGCCCTGCACACGATGGCCGTGCTGCAGGTTTACCAGGCCAAACTCCTCCGGTCTATGGACGAGGCTGGCCCGGACCCTGAGGCTTTTCGGGACCTGCGGAGCGCCACGGACCTGGCCTTGAGGGCTACCAAGGCCACAGCGCAGGCTATCGGGAGGAACATGGCGAGTTTGGTCGTGCTCGAGCGCCACCTCTGGCTTACCCTCACTGACATTAAGGACGCGGAGAGAACGAAGTTCCTCGACGCCCCAGTATCCAGCACCGGCCTCTTTGGCCCGGCGGTGACGGGGTTCTCGGAGAGATACACCGAGGCACAGAAAGCGTCCCAGGCCATGCGTCACTTCCTGCCAAAACGTTCTAGCTCGGCGTCGAGTGCTCACAAGCTAGCCCCGTCGACGCCTCGGCAAGCAAAGCCCGCGAAACAGGCCTCTCAGCCCCGCCCTGCGGCTGAAGCCCAGCGCCAGCCGAGAGCAACCAAGCGCTTCCCGCTTCCTCGACGCCAAGGCCCCAGACCAAGCGCCGCGCCTCACACAGCGCCGCCTAAGTCGTCCTAGCATGCAAGAGGAAGAGAGAGGGCACGGGTCCCGCACTAGCCGGACCACCCTCAAAGAAGTCAACAAAACTTCCCACAGCCCCCTGTTCAGTTCAGGCGGCTGGGGATTTTATTACTGCAAACAGGCCCGCAACAGTAAGCGCGTTCTTGCAAACAAACGCCGTTTTCACGGCGACCCAAATAAAGCACAAAAAGAGTATGTTTCACAAACACAACACGTGGGTTCACGGTCCCCCTTCACCAGGCGGCCCCTCCCCCGTTGTAATACTGCCTTCCCTACACGCAAATGCTTGTACAGTCAGTCCAATACTCAATGTGTGCACAAATCACAATATAAGGGTATCAGGTCCCCCTTCACTAGGTGGCCCCTCCCCTGTTGTATCACTGACTTCCCCACACGCGAATGCCTGTACAGTCAGTCCAATATTCAATGTATGCACAAATCACAATATAAGGGTATCAGGTCCCCTTACATTAGGCGACCAGCCCCAATCTGTGTGTCAAGCCCTAGCCACACGGGTTCTAGCCTGGCAAGCTATCCCCGGTGTGTCGAGTTGGGTCATAAACACTATACAGCGAGGTTACTCGCTCCAATTCGCTCGCAGACCCCCAAAATTTCAGGCGGTTCTCGAGACTTCGGTGAGAAGCAGCGTGAGTCACGTGCTTCGCACCGAAGTACAGAATCTATTAGCAAAAGGGGCGATAGAACTAGTCCCCCCCGCGCTAAAACAGATGGGTTTTTACAGCCGCTATTTTCTGGTTCCGAAAAAAGACGGCGGTCTCAGACCCATTCTAGATTTGAGACATTTGAACAAAGCTCTCATGAGACGGCCGTTCAAAATGTTAACTATCAAACATATCCTCGCGCAAGTGCGCCCGGGGGATTGGTTTGTCACAATGGATCTGAAAGATGCTTACTTTCACATTCAAATAAACCCTCGTCACAGGCCATTCTTGAGATTCGCCTTCGAGGGCCAAGCTTATCAATACACCGTTCTGCCGTTCGGTCTATCGTTGGCGCCCCGTACATTCACGAAGTGTGTGGATGCAGCGCTTTCTCCTCTGAGACATCAGGGAGTGCGTGTGTTAAATTATCTCGACGACTGGCTGGTGCTGGCACAGTCGAGAATCGAGCTATTAACACACAGGGATTTGATTCTCGGCCATCTAAAATGCCTGGGTTTCACAATCAATGTTTCAAAAAGCAAACTAACCCCCAGCCAGAGCGTGATTTTTCTGGGCACAGTGCTGAACTCGAGAGCTATGACAGCGCGTCTCACACCAGAGCGCGCGCTCTCAGTGCGAGCGCTTGCAGGCACTTTCAGAGCGCGCGAGCACGCGCCGCTGAAAAAATTTCAGAAACTGCTCGGTCTCATGGCAGCAGCATCGCCAGTACTCCGCTTGGGATTACTGCGCATGCGCCCGCTGCAGCATTGGCTGAAGCGCCGTGTGCCAACTCACGCATGGCAGTCGGGCAAACTGCGCATCGTGGTAAATCACGGTTGTTTAAGAACCCTGATTCCCTGGCGGGCTCAGAGCTGGTACAACGAGGGGGTGACAATGGGAACAATTTCCAGGAGGAAAGTGGTTCTTACAGATGCGTCCAACCTGGGTTGGGGAGCGCTGCACGAGGGCATGCCTGCATCCGGCCTCTGGTCGAGCACGGAGCAGAGCTTACATATCAACTGTCTGGAGATGAAAGCAGTTGCATTGGCCCTGATGGCGTTTCTGTCGAACCTCAGAGGTCACCATGTTTTAGTCCGCACAGACAATATGTCAGTGGTGGCCTACATAAATCGCCAGGGGGGCATCAGGTCTGGAAACCTGCATGCGATGGCGAGAGACCTCCTCTTATGGGCACAAACCAACCTGAGCTCTCTGAGAGCAGCGCATATACCGGGCGTCCAGAATGTGGGCGCGGATATGCTTTCACGGGGCAACACTCCCCTCGGCGAGTGGTCCCTGAACCCACAGACGGTCAGTCTGATATGGCAGGTGTTTGGCGAGGCCGAAATCGACCTATTCGCCTCGAGAATCAACACCCACTGCAAGTGGTTCTTCTCGAAGGACAGGGACGCGCTGGCCCATGTCTGGCCCAACCGTCCCCTCTATGCCTTTCCCCCTGTCTCGATGATCCCACAGGTCATCAAACGGGTCAGAGAGAGCGGGTGCCCAGTCCTTCTGGTGGCCCCTCTCTGGAAAACCAGACCGTGGTTCCCGGAACTGGTTCAGTTATCGGACACAATCCCATGGCCTGTCCCACTGAGGAAAGACCTCCTCACACAGGCGAACGGGACACTGTGGCATCCGAGACCCGATTTATGGGCCCTCCATGTGTGGCCCCTCAACGGGTACCCAAAGACCTTCCTGAGAAGGTTTTAAGCACTATATCTGAAGCCAGGGCCCCGTCGACTCGGCGCCTCTATGCTTCAAAATGGTCAGGTTTTTCCAGCTGGTGCTCGAAAAATCAGGCTGACCCAGGGTCATGTGAGATATCTGTGGTTCTCTCATTCCTACAGGAGCTGCTGGATGCGGGTCGCTCCCCGTCCACGCTCAAAGTGTATGTGGCAGCCATAGCAGCACATCATGTTCTGGTGGCAGGCCAGTCACTGGGAAGAAACGACTTGGTCGTGAGATTCCTTAAAGGTGCTAGGAGGATGAACCCCTCCAGACCTCCATCTGTGCCGTCCTGGGACCTCTCCATGGTCCTGAGGGCTCTGAAAGGTCCGCCTTTCGAACCGCTCCAATCGGTTGATCTAAAACCCCTCTCGCTGAAGACTGCTCTCCTTATGGCTTTGGCATCTATCAAGCGAGTGGGAGATCTGCAGGCGCTCTCTGTGAGCCCTGCATGTTTGGAGTGGGGTCCGGATGACTCCAGAGTCGTCCTCAAGCCCAGACATGGTTACGTCCCTAAAGTGCTCTCAACACCGTTCAGAGCACAGGTGGTAACGTTATCAGCCCTCCCTCCTTCTGCAGAGGATGGAGAGGTTAATCTTCTCTGCCCTGTCAGAGCGCTGAGAATCTATCTGGAGCGTTCTGCGTCTTTTAGGCAATCAGAACAGCTTTTTGTCTGCTTTGGTGGTAGATCCAAGGGGGATCCAGTCACTAAGCAAAGACTGTCTAGATGGATAGTGGATGCTATTTCTATGGCTTATACCGCAGTAGGTCAAGTTTGCCCTATAGGCGTCAAGGCCCATTCGACCAGAGGTATGGCCTCGTCATGGGCTTGGTCATCTGGCATTCCCATAAGTGATATTTGTGATGCGGCCGGCTGGTCCTCGCCTTCCACATTTATGACTTTTTATAATATGGAAGTGCCTTCCCTGCAGGCGAAGGTGCTTTCGGTATGATTAAGGCCCGTCTGTGGCCGGTCTTGTCATATATTACTGTGCACAATCACATTCACATATATATATATATAAACCCGCTGTTGCTGGTTATAATTACATATATAAAACCCGCTTTTGGCCGGTTATATGATATAAAACCCGCTTTTGCCGGTTATATTCCATACATATATAAAACCCGCTTTGGCCGGTTATAATTTCATGTATAAACCCACTTGTCTGGGTATACGTTCATATACTAATAACCCCGACAGTGTCTGGGTTCGTTGGTGTAGTATGTTGGGTTATTCTAACTGATGCGTACTATTTAGACCGGACGGTGTCTGGTCTATTTATGCATAATGGTGCGGTTATGGCTTGTTCTGTATGCTCAGGGGCCTGAGTTGCAGTGGCAGCCAGTTACTCAGTGCGGCGTTTTGCATGGCGTCCCCACTGCGTATAGCTACGCAATACGAAGTGACCGTTCGAAAGGGAACTACTCGGTTACTCACGTAACCTCAGTTCCCTGAGTTAGGGAACGAGTATTGCGTAGCCGGCCGCACTATGGTAACATGGCAAGTTGTCGCTTCAGTCGTTAAACCTGCTATAATGGCGAATTCGGGGACTATTATAGACTGAGGTCACGCCCCCTTGGCGGGCTCTGACGTGTATGACGCAGAGTAATCTCATTGGTCGCACGTCAGAGGCGCCCGCGCCATTGGATGTGCAGTTGCCGCAGCGCAGCCTATGAGCGAGCCAGACGCTCATGTTCTAGCTGTGCAGCTGCAAATGCGCTTTACATAAAGGCTTCAGTAAATCGAGGAAAAGGAGTTTCCCCCACTGCGTATAGCTACGCAATACTCGTTCCCTAACTCAGGGAACTGAGGTTACGTGAGTAACCGAGTAGTTTTCTTGTATAACATATAACCCAATCATTTCTTTTATTCACAACTTCAAACAATTTGATTTTAAAGTGTATCATTTTCTTGTGAAACATACTACAGTAATATTTATTTCATGTACAACTTTATTTATTTTTTTACAATGTAGTGTTTTCTTGTATAACATAACCCATTAATTTGTTTTATTCACAACTTCACAAAAAATTGATTTTAAAGTGCATAATTTTCTTGTAAAACTACAGTAATCTTTATTTCATTTACAACTTTAAAAAATAATGTTTAGTGTAGTATTTTCTTGTATAACATAACCCAATTATCTGTTTTATTTACAACTTAAAAAAATGAATTTTAAAGTGTGTAATCTTTATTTCATTTACAATTTTGAAAATATTTTTTTACACTAGTATTTTTTATAAAACATTTCAAATAATCTTTGTTTTATTTACAACTTTTACAGTGCAATCTCACGAGAACAGCGGCCACAAATGCACTCGCGTCGAAAAGAAACCTGCGCCCCGGCTGCGGCGTGCGATTATCATAATCAGCGATGCAGGTCGTAACCATCTGAAATATGAGAGGTAGCTGATGTGCAGAGGACACAGACGCACTTATAAATCCCCACGATTAGAATAACAGCAGCCTCAGTAATTATACTGATCAACTATGCCATTAACGCTAATTACACCCACGTGGGTCGAACCCTGTGCGCCTCCTTCAATCACTCTGCACAGGAGAGGTTACCCGATTGGAGTGTGTACTCTTGACAAAGGCCACTCTGTGTCTTTGATGATGAGATAAAAGACCTGCTTATCTGACGGTGGGATTAGGGGGAAATGATTGTCAATTTAATTTCGTTCTCCAGCACAGCTGTATTGTAATCCACACACACACAGACTGATCCTGTCCATTACGATAGCATCATGCATCTGTAAAAATACCTTGCCCTGACTCTTACCCGTCCCTCCCAATTAGATGACAGACTCCTGTCTTTACAGCATTTAGATAACACCGGGTGTTGGCATATCATTAAAGTGACACATGAAATTTGCATTTGATTTGCATAACTCTAATGCGGCCCCTGGCGTACGCACTCGTCATGAAAGAGCGCTCGGAAACGCATCTGAGTCTCGTCATGCGGCCTGCCCTTTCCCAAGAGCCCCTGGGCCTGCGGGTCATGCCGCCCGTATCCCATAAATATCTCTGTCTGTGTCACGTCTCCTCTTTCTCATGTCCGCCTCCTTCATCGCTTCCCCTACACGCGTTTCTTTCATCTGTCTGTGTGTACAGTGGATACTCTCGGCTGATTTTCATAGCGCTCTCATTTTCACTTTTATTATTTTATCAAAGCAGGCTTCCTCACAGGGAGTCGTGTCTCTAGTTTTGGGAAAAAAAGCTCAAGTGCTCCTCATCTCTGACTTGACTGAATTTCTGAGGTTTTCAAGCTGAAGCTGTTTAGTATTCTTTTGCCGTCTGTGTTATTTTGCTCCTCACTCCATCATCACAGCAAATCTCTAGTCTTCCTCCGGATACCTCTATACCACTTTTTCATGGCCGATACAGAGACTGATACAGCGACTGATACAGCAGCCTTGTGTATCTGCCAATACCAATGCCAACCCGATGAAACAGTGTTGCATTAAATAAAAAAATAAAAATAAGAATGAAGAAAATGCAGGAATAAAGATCTGAGCGACTTTGACAAGGCCCAGATTTTTTTGGCAAGGCGACTGGGTCAGAGTATCTCTGAAACGGCAAGGCTTGTGTGTTGCTCCCGGTCAGCAGTGGTGAGAATTTACCAACAGTGTCCGAGGAGGGACAAACCACAAACCAGCGACAGGGTGTTGGGCTCCCAAAGCTCATCAATACACGAGGGGAATGAAGGCCGTTTGAACTGAGCCAACAGAAGCTCTACTGTGGCACAAGTCATACAAATATGTAATGATGGTTATGGGAGGAATGTGTCACAACACACAGCGCATCACACTCTGCTGCATATTAGGCTGTGTAGCTGCAGACCAATCAGATTATGATGACCCGTCCACTGTTGAAAGCATCTACAATGAGCACGTGATCGTCAGAACTGAAACTTGAAGCAGTGGAAGAAGGTCACCTGGTCCGATCAGTCTCATTTTCTTTTGCATAAAGTGGACGGCCGTGTGCGTCATTTACCCGGAGAAGTGATGCACCAGGATCACTGTGGGACGACAATCGGGTAAAGGTGTGTGAAACCCTGGGTCTGGACAGTTATGTGGACGTAAATTTGGCCCGTGCCACTTACCTAAACATTGTTACAGATTTAGGGCTATATAGTATAGATTTGTTCTATATAGTATATTTTATATATATAGTATATGTTATATACAGTAGTATAGAAATATACCAGTATATTTGCCAAAAGTATAGAGAGAGAGAGAGGTTGTTGTTTTTTGGGGATTGTCACAGTTTTTTTTAATAGGACATCAGACATGATACGATAGAAGAAATATATAGTCTAAATATTATTTGTTTGCTTTGATTTGCAGACGACAAAATGACGTGACGTGCCTGCTACAGTGAAGGAAAGCAAAGCTATCGAATGTCTAAGACCCGGAATATAGTGTACAAAAACATTTATGGTGGGTTTTTTTGTCCTTTTTGAGCTTAAATAGTAACAACTATAACACAGAGTATCGAATTTTTGGATCGATCCCGTCTGACCAATATATAAAAAAATCGAGTATCAGATCAGTGCATCCCTATACTCCCTTATGACTGAAATCTCTAGATAATGAGAAAGAGAAATTGATAAAGAACATAAACAGGATGAGCAAGATTGTACTGTATATCCATGCTGTAACCCTCAGTGTCAGGAGAGGCTGTGATTAAACATCTGCTGCCTTCTGCATCATTTATATTACACAATAAAACTGTAACAAATAATGTCATAAAAGCACGGCCCTAAAGAGACACATTTTCAGGCAACTTTTAATGTCTTAGTGTTGACTGGGGACTGAAGGTTAAAAGAGGATATTTTGCGGTGTAGTGTGTGAAAATGTGCTATAGAAACTTGTGGGTGCTGATGGTTATTGTGGTTGAATTATACTAGTTGTACTCACTGAAGATACTGAATCTGTAATGGAAACAGAATCACTGCTGGGTTTTGTTAGTCTTGACATCTAATGCACTAAACGATGCAGACAGCAGTTTCTCTTTTCTCTCAATTTCTCCCTGATAAATCAATGAAATATATATTATAGGGTGTGAAAAAACAACACTTCTTTAGAGATGAGCTTCTATTGAACCACTTTTTAACTTCTATTTGCACTGTTCTCAGAACCAGTCATGGGTAAAACTATAATGGTGAACAAAAACGACATCAAATATCATTTTTGTGTTCCCATTTAATCCAATAGCAAAATATATAAGCCATGATAGATAGACTTATATTTAGAGCTTGATTACGATGATCAGGATAGAGAAAGAGCGAAGTCTCTCCCTCAGCCAATTTCCCCTCAATTGTCTGAGAGCTAAAACCAAGATACAGTAATATAAGACAAAGCATGGTTTTATAAATGAAATGTATAAAAACTTTGTCTGAAGACATGAAAATTCAAGCAGTTACATCAGTCACTGTGTGACATTACAATTCATGGAAAGTGATTTGAAACAAAACCTTTTAGATCCTTCTGTGTTATTGTACATAGCTTTTATGACCTCATATTAATTTAGTGACTACATATCATATTTGTATTTCTTTTTTCTTTTCTTTTTTGTAATTAGTGATTTGTGAAGAGGAATTGTGATTAAAATTGTGAAAAACTGCATTTCGTGAACTATCGTTATACCAATCTGTCCTCATTTTCCTTTTACAGTTGGTCTTACTATGAGCACCGACGCGTTGTGAGACGCGTTACAGCTTTCTTTGTATCAAATGAACCCGCAGTGACGTAGAGTTTTGATTATGCTTGCCCGTCCATAGCCGTCTCTGGCATTCACTGCCGTCCAGTCTGTGCGCAGCTCCCGCGCGCCACTATATTAACTAACAGCAGAGCGCTGCGCGAGCGCTGGAGATTCCTCCGCTGCACTGACAGATTCAGATTGTGATGTGCTCGCGCTCGGGACAGGGGAACCGCCACGCGCTACCGTGCTTTGGCTATTTGGCACTCAGGATATAGGAACATAAAGCTACTTAGTGCTCGTTTTTTTTTTTTTTTTTGGATGAGTGGCAGAAGCTCAGTGCCTTCTGAAAACATTGGGGTAAGTGTGCGCATTTTTGCCTTTTCATCTTAAATCGTGGAGCACGACACACGGTTTTTAACATGACATATATCATTATGTCCGATTCTCTCCTTTAATATGCTTCTTGGCAACATAGTCTGACATTTTTGGGTGTTAAACCAGATTTACTTGTACTTAAACGACACACAAAAGACTTAAATTAGTAATCAATAATTGTGCATGCACTCGCTCCAGACGTGAAAAAGGTGTACAAGCTCCAATATGCGGTTTGAATGTGTATTTGAATTTGCTTGCTTTTTAAATACAATCGAATGTTTACTTAAAGATTCGAGTTTGTTTAGATTCAAATAGATTGAGCGCCATTCTGCTTATTCAGCTAGTAGCTTGCTCACTCCTCCAGAATAGGACGTCAAAGGCATTGTAGTAGCCTAGAATTAATGCTCGTGTCTCTGAATGATTAAGCACAGAAAATAGCTCAAGATAATATGTCTTTGTAAAACAACCTATTTATCTCAGGTGGCTCCTGACGTCGCGCAGCATTTATTGCGCATGTGTTCGCGCGCGCTGGATGTGGGGAAACTCGGTCATTTTTATTATTCTTCCCTCTAGCAGACCCACCGCTTTCCCAAATATAATGATGAACTACAAGGATTACCAGATGAGACTACTGTGACGGATATCTGGGCTCGGTTGTCAATCTTTAAACCATAGTGAGAAGCGTGAAAAGCGCGGTTCTCCTTTCACCTCAATATCTGACCTAAACGGTCAAAAGGATAATTTTAAAACCATGACAGCGAAATGAATTTAATACGAAGTGTCATTACAATCTTAAAGTTCATTAACCACATCAAATTGAAGATTAAACGTTCCTCGGTTTGTTGGAGGGAACAGTCTGTCAGAGAGAAATAAACTACAGTCACGGAGAGCGCAAATGCGCCAAACACATCTCGGAAATGTTCATTAACAACTTGTCTGTAACATGTAGCTTTTCTGGACAGGTAGCCTACGTATCGTCGATTAATTGTTTTACTTATTTAAACTGTTACAGTAGTACAATGGCCGAATTATCGGATTTAAAACTGCGTTAAATAAACAGATATGTAAACAGAAAAAGGGTCAGGTGAGCAGCCTTGCCCTTGTGTATTATTAGCCAATCAGAAAGGTTTACTGCCTGCTAATCATTTTAGATGTTCAGGTTCCTTGGCATATCTTTTAAGTCTTGGGTTTTGGACAGAGGGCGCATGGTCACAGAAATGTGGGAAATTACATTTATGTATTGTTCATTTTGCAGATGCTTATCAAAATCAAGATCTTGTTTAAAAGCCGAAGTTAGCAAATGAGTGACTATACTTGCAGTTGCACTGATATTTTAGTTACAGCTTAAACATGTTTTTCCTAGTTTTGATTCTATATGGTGTAAAAAATGCAAACTGCCTATGTAAACTCGCTTTGTAAAAAAGTGTAAGTTTGTATCAAGTTAATTTGCATAGTCTTGTCATGTGCCCACATCCCGTTGCAAAATGTCATTGTCATGCCACTGGAAGTCATTATACCCAGCTAACAAAAATATGTTCTAAAAACATTTTATTAACATTCTCATTAAGTTAAAAATATTATTTCTGAATGTTCTCTGAACATTTAAAACGTCCAGTTATTTACATGTTTTAAAATGATTTTTTCTTGCTTATATGAACGTCAAAGGAACAATTTCATTGGATCATTTTGCAAACATTATGAGGATGTTAATTTTGAACGGTTTCTGAACATTTTGAAACAAGTTAACTTTGAACAAACATTCTATTCACGTTACTGGTCGAACGCTTGTTCATAACTTTGAGATTATAACTAAAGTTCTGAGAATGTTCCCTGTTAGCTGGGCAACTCTCATTGAAAATTCAGTTCAGTTCGCTGGTGGCGTAAACAGGGCTTAAAACATTATTTGCATCACTTGCTGAAGCTTTGATTGACAGACTGAGAAAATCGAATGGGAATTTGACAGGTCATCATGTGCAAAGTGCACATGTGAGGGTTTTAATCATGTTTCAGCACCATTAATGTCCTCCGGCTATAACATGTTTCCATGTTTGTTGATAAACAATAACAACCCTTCACATAACCATTGACATGATTTCCATAAAGACTGGAGATTCAGTGTGCTCAGGCCCACGACACATCCAAACACATCAGGCAGCTGCGCTCATGTCCTCCAGGGATAATTTGATGATTTTTAACTTCTGTTTTCATTTAGATGCAAAGCAATCACAAGAGAAGTGCATCTGATGGCTGTCAAATGGCATTTATGGTTTTGTGTCATAAAACATTGCATTACAAGGAGAAAGAGAGTTCAATCTGACACGAGCTACACAAACGAGTGTGCTTTCATGCAAATGTTACAAGAACATTAGTAATGGTTTTACAGTAAATTTAGCTAAAACCATGGCTTCTGGTTGAGCTACAAGGATGCCACTCGAGAGGACCGTTTCTTCATATTTAGCTGATTTACTTTGTCATAATTACAAATATGTATGTGCACCTACACAAATAATATGTGCGAAGACCTTGCTGTTTAATTCAACACATCAATAGTGAGGCAAACTTAACACACTAAAGGCCGGTTCACACAGACAGTGGCAGTAGAATGGGCAGTAGAATGGCAGTAGAGTAGGCAAGGTCTCAAGATGTAATTTTTAAACGCTCAACTTATTTTAACTTAAGCAGCACGTTTTTAGATGCTGTGTCATGCATGCGCAAGATGTGAGACGTGAATGCAAATGTCAACAACATCCATCTAGCATGTGTTTACACACAAAAAAACAGCCCATAAACGAGAAAATGCAGACTTACCATTAGGCTAAATGAACTGTGACCAACTGGCTACAGAACTCAAGCCAACCCTTGATGCAGAACTTCACTAGGCGAATTCACTATCTGAATATACTTGGAATTCATTCCTATAACTCTTGTGATGCTTCATTTGCGTTAGATATATTCCTGCTGCAGGATATTTCATAAAGTGATGGGGAGAAAATCAGCAACGGCAAAAATTTTAGATGACTCTTATGCTTTACACAGTGTCCTGACCAAATGCGATGCAAGGTCTCTTCCATGCTAAACAGAGTTTTTGTCCAAACCATCTGTGATACACGATTTTGTTTTTGCAATGGTTTCTATTTCGGGTACATCATAACTGACAGCTCAATGATTAGCTTAGGAACTTGTATGTTTTGTAACATGCTAAAATTGTTTAATTAATGAGTTTTAATATAATTTTGGGTGACACCTTAATGAAAGCGACAATGGATTTTACCTCAGACCTGTTCAAAATGTAAATGCTATGTGAACAAACAATTAGTCCATGAGAAAGATTGTATCGTTCACTGTGTTCAGATTTTGAGTAATGTTAAAATCATTTGATATTTATTTATTCGAGAACATACTTGTTCATACTTATCCATTTCATTACGAGTGAGAGACAGCAGTACACTTGTAGAGAGACTCCGCCCACATGCTCTTCTGATTGGCTGTGATTTGTGATTGATTTTGCCTGGTGTGGACAGACAAATTGCTTGCAGAAGCAAACAATGATTGACCATAGTGACGAGAAAACTTTGCTAATCTCAAAATGAACTGGACATAACTAAAAAAGAACTGTTTTATCATTAACATGGCAGCCTTGGCAGCCCGAAGTGTTGAAGGAAGAGATTTGAAGTACTGTGCGTTTCTCACATTTTCATATACATCACCTGAACCACACATTGCGTCAAGACTTGTGGTTGCAGCTATTTTGACTGTTTCTTTGTGTTTAATGCTAAAAGATCCCTCACGAGTCCCTCAAGGCTCAGAGGTAATCCTCGATTGAAGCCAAAAGATATTCAGATATTTTAGGTGAATATAGGCTGACAAGACAGAACCTCAGAACAAAGCAGTAAAGCCTTTGGATGCTCAAGTGTTTGCCTTCCTGAATGGAGAGCTTATGTCATTTGTTAACTAACCTTTATGACCTTGACGAAAGCCCGGTCGAACAAGTCTTTTCTCATGGGTGAAAAACGAGGGCATGAAATAAAGAGGAACAAAAACACACACAAGTGATAAGTCACAATGGTAACCTAGTTACTGTTTAATATTTATTTTCTTATTTTGACATTTTTAGCGTGCTCACAGCATGTTGTGTTTGAGCTTTTAGACAGTTTTCACGGTATATAACCCTCTCTGAAATGTGAAAGACGTCATGTCACACACGTCACATCGCAAGCTGTTCTTTTGTTGTGTTTTAAATCACACCATGTCAAGTTAAATGCAGTCCAGACATTGAAAAACTCTTCTCGTCTGTGCTCTTCCATTCCGTTGCACTCTGTCTAGCTGTTTTTGAACGCAAGAATACGTCTGAACACTCCCTGAAACCGGCGTACTTATACAGGGCTTCCTCAAGGCCGATTATTCGACTAGTCATTGAGGTAAATGATTTTGTAAAAAGTCCTTTTGAACATCACTAATATGTTTTACGGCCTATTTCAGAAGTCACTAGATTGAGTGTTTAAAGATTTTTTTATTATAGAAAATAAAGAATAGCTCACATGTTTTGACTCACATTTAGTTCACATTTCACAATTAGTTCATTTTCCCCCAGATTTATGGCTTTGATTTTCTAGCAGTTCTCTAGCAGAGTTCAACATGTTTTATTATATATACATTTTATATAAAATAATGTTCATAAATCATTTTCATAAGCTTAAACCTCTATAACTTTTTGTTTTACTTGTTTAACTTTTGTGTTTTACTTCAACAAAAATCAGCCAAGGGTCTTTAAAATGAGACCAAACTTAAGTCTGTGTTCGAAATCTTCAAATTTTCATGACAGTTTTTTGACATGGACATTTTTGTCCTCTAAGGACTTCAGAGTATCTTTTTTAAATTGATGCACAAGGGTAATTTATTGTCATGTCATTTTCACACCCTATTATTTCATTTCGACTGGGAAACACAAAACACAATCTTATGGAAGTGTATGCTAATATACACTGGAATAGAAGTCCCTACTAAAGCTATTAGATACCTTTATGTAGTAAAACTGTATTCCAGGTCTTAAATTATGTGGCTCCCGAATGTCATTTGTGTTTTTCAACTTGGCTTTGATGACATGAGATGATTATTTCATGTAATGATCATATCGATTAATGATCCTTTTATGGTGCTTTTTTGTTCTGAGCACAAACATTCTGAAGGGAAAATGTATGAATATTTATAATATTATTTATAATATAAACAAAAGAGGCTAATTTGGCTGTGTTGAGGGAGAATATGGAGGAGCTGAGAGATTGAAATGAACATCACTGCACAGTCTATGATCTGGGTAATGCTGTACTTCTGTCACCTCAGAGGATTGACTGTTTCATCCTCACTCAATGTGCCCCCTGAGCCAATTAATCTGAACAAATTTAATTAAATAGTCCATGTTATTTTCTTTTCCATTCCCACTCTGACTGTGCCATTATCTACAAATGTCATGTGAGAGTGAGCTTCATTTTATTCCGACAATTTCTAAAAGTTGCTAACCCATTCTAGCACTTCTTCAGACGTAATGTTTTACAGTAAGAAGCAAATAAGACAGTTGGTTAGTGCAAGAGTCAGGTTCTCCATACAGAAATAGATTTTTAGCAATAGCTTATAAACCTTTAATTTTGGGGTCCTTGAGATGTTTTGACATGCCCTGACATTTGTGCTTTTTTTCAGTTGCTTATAAACATGGCAAAGTTGTCATTACACTCTATTCAGCACAAACAGGGCTACCATAATATGTGAGCAACATGTATGTACATGTTTGTATTTTTGAGAGAATAATGTTTATGCATGGTTATTGAAAAAAAAATGTTTCTGAAATAAGGCCACAAAACACATACTAAATATGTGTTCACAAGACTTTTGACTAATGGATGTTTTCGCCTAGAGTTTTTGCTTCAAAGTGATCTGAAAATCATCCTGCCTAATCATTCACATAAAACAATACATTGATTTAAATTTTGTAACACACTTTTTGTTTGGAAAGGCAATATGCGTTTGGGGCGTGAATGATCACGAATAATGCTGTGATTCACACCTGAGAAGACAATGACCCGCATAATGAGCCTTTCAGTCAGGTATGTCACTGAGAGGGTACCACAAGAAAGAATGCGAGGACAAAAAAAGAAAAAAAAAATTTATATATATATATATATAACAATATAATCCAAATATAAATTAAAGTCAAAAGCACATTTTTAGTACATAGTCATACCTGGCATCAATTCTCCGGGACGCTAGCGCTGTGATTGGTCCCTCTGCATGTGTAATTGCGCGTCAACGTGGACAACAACGCAGAAGTATAAATGAAAACCAACCCGTAGTGTATAGCATAGAGGCTCCGGCGTAGGTCCGACGCAGAAGTATAAATCAGCCTTTAGAGTCGGTGCTGTCAAAATACTTGAATATTTTTTATTTATGCATCTTTTGCTTTAAACCTGACAAATATATTGTTTCTATAAATTCACAACTTTACTTTGTACCTTTTGTCTGTTTGTCTGATTTTCAAATACTTTTTTGCTTCAAATCAAAGTTTGTAATGTTGTGATTCACCTCATAGCTGGTTGGTTTAGTTCACAGCTTATAACGCTTTTAATATATATATATATATATATATATATATATATATATATATATATATATATATATATATATATTATTAAATCCCTATTGGAGAAATTAAAGGGAAAAATTCTTCCAGAAGCAACGCCACCGAGAAAGTGGATGGACACTGTTGCACTCTATTGAAGTGATTGTGGATTCAGTTGTTGTCTCTCTTTTTTTCTTTTTCCACAGTAATTTCCAATCATCTGCCATGTTTGAGGGGTCGGAGTCCGCGGACACACAGGAAGTCAAATCTGACAGCACCCTTGGGCCCTCTGTCTCCGCCTGCAAGAAGGTGTGTGTGTATGTGTGTGTGTGTGTGTGTGTGTGTGTGTGTGTGTGTGTGTGTGTGTGTGTGTGTGTGTGTGTGTGTGCCACATCATACCAGTCCTGAACCTGAACCTGAAACATACACTAATGCAAGTACATGAGCACAAACACTTCCATCAATGTGAAAGCTGTTTAGTTGACGTACAGTCGGTTTTGGCCCAATGCACCCCATCATACTCAGCAGGTGAGCTCTTGTACTTGAACACTAGCAAGAATCGCATGCTCCAATCAAAGTGTGATTAACATGAAGCTGTGCTGATTGGCTGACTGCTTCCACCTGTCCAGGGAACAGGGACTTTGGCTTTTTGCCATCAGCACTTTTTACTCTGTAGGCAGCTGCACTACAAGTCAGGTTACATTCGCTGATGTTCTGCCAGTGTGAGAGAGAGAAAGGACAGAGAGAGAGAGAGACTGAGAGTGTGACAGAACATGCAGCATGATTAGCCCAATCCTTGTCTTCTAGCTCTTTTAACTTTGTCTCATTCAGCCAGGGGCTTTATTAGTGGTCTGATGCTAAAGGAAAGTGTTCCCTGTGGGAGCAGATCCAGGGATCAGGAGAAGAGGAGGTTACAATAGCGTGACACTATCCTAATTATTTTTGAAGCTCTCATGGGAGTTGTTATGAGATTAAGTGGGACTGGTCATTATTGATGAGCACAGGGTTCGGCACCCTGTTTGACGTGGCTTATTTTTTAAAGAATTTTATTATTAATTATTATTAGTCTTGTATCATCTAGATATTGAACATTGTTATTCTTTATGACTGATACTGATGCAGCTTATTTTTACTTTTAAGTGTCAAATATCCACTATGTAGTATTGATTGTAATAGTTTTATTTATTTATTTATTTTTGACATAGATAGATAATATGCATTATTAAATAATAATTATAACAATTATTATTGTTGATATTATTATTAAATAATTATTTTTTTGTTTTATTTGTGTAGTGTGCTAAATATATATTATTATTTTTAGTAGTAATATAGTAGAAGTAATGAGCATTATTATGTTATTATTGGTATTAATATAATAATTAATGGTATTAACAGTATATACCGTAAAACTTCAAATAATAGCCGAGTCCCAAATAGACGCCTGTCTCTTTTACACGTCTGGTGTGGCGACAGGTTTGGTAAATAAAGGCCGGTCTCAAATAGAGGCCGGGTCTGTTTTTTAGTTTTGATGGGGAAAAAAAACCCGTCGGATCGTCCGCTTTTTGGCGGCTGCCAAAGCAAATTTTTGTCCGGCCAAAGCCTTTTTTGATCGGTGAGTGATTTAGAATAGAATGACTGCTGCGCTTGACAGGGCGCAAACGAGCAGAGAGAGAGAGAGAGAGAGAGAGAGAGAGAGAGAGAGAGAGAGAGAGAGAGAGAGAGAGAGAGAGAGAGAGCCCCGGCCGCGCGCGCACACTCTCACGTCTTCAAACAACACGAGCGCTGTCTTGCTCTCTCTCCCTCGCGTTTGGAGCGTTTGGAGATTTTTAAAGATTAAAAACTCTAGGAACAACATCTCAATGAACAACATCTCAACACTAAATTATAAAGGCCTGTCTCATATAGACGCCTGTCTCAAATACAAGCCGGTGCAGTTCGACGATTTGGGAAAATAAAAGCCCGGGATTGTTATTCGTTATTATTAATTATTTGATTATTATTATGGTATTACTGTTATTAGTAGCCTACATATACATAATAATAATAATAATAATAATAATAATAATAAAATATACTTAAGGAAATAATATTTATGCAAAGTTGTTTGGTCACAGTAAAGATTTCTTTTGGGCTTTGCCTTGATTGCGCTTGTTACTTGAATCAACTTATTGATGAAAAAAAACAATACTGAAAAAAACATTCAACTTTATCACACTTTTGTGAGTATTTGGCTTTCCATGCATTTCTATACGAAACAGACTGCGTAACTACGAGGAAGGATTACTGTGAGAGGTCATTTAATTTGGCCAGCAGACTTCTCCATTTCTAAATGAAATAAATACACATTAATCTCTTGAGCACTTATCCCATGTGTGCTAATGATCACCCATCTGCCGAAGGTTATCTTTCATGTAACGGCATATTAGCTCTGTCAGTAGTTTAACCATGTTGAACCATGACGCAACTGTCCCAGCGACCCTGTCATATGGCCGTCTCTGCCAGGAAAACAGTCGGTACAGATGGCACACACAGCAAGGGCAAAGAAAACACACACATGTGCTCACACATAAAAACACAGATACAAACACCCACAAACTCGATTAAACAATGTAAACACGTGCACTGTCAGTCACACACACACACGCACACACACACACACACACACACACACACAGGGATATGTGTTTACTCCTTAAATACACAGTGAGATAATCAATGCTTACTTAGCCTCACTGATAATGACTCAAACTGAAGGTTACACACTAACAGAGAAGGTTTGTGTTTGTTTAACGTACCAATAGTAGTGGTAATTCAATTAGAGGTCCATATTTATTTATGTAATAGCAAACATTTTCAGTTTGCATTTACATTTTGTATCAAACCTTATTACGGTTTGTGCTTTAATGAAATAAGCATAAGTTGAACACATGACCTGCACATATACATTGGCGTTACGCAGTATTAAGCAGCACAGTTCACTGAAGTGTCACACACTCAACCTTTCATTAATAATCCATAATAGTCCATTACTGACGTGGTTACTTGGCTGTAAAGCTGGTGTGTTACACACCAGTGACAGCATGATTGCCAGAAGTATGAGGCTATATTAAATATTCATATGTAAATTATAATAAATAAATTACCAATCACCACAGACATGGTGAAGTCAATGGGTGCTGGCTTGCTGTGGGCCGGATTGGTTAGAACGAGATGCTTGTGTGCTGAATATTTGATTGAAACTGAAAAGATATTAAACTTGTGCTTATGTGTATTGCAACAATTCAGCTCATATTAAAGTAATATGCACTGTATGGAGATTATGCGCAACACACTTCTGTATTCTTTAAACCAGGTCGCATCACTTCCGGTTCAAGTTTTTTTTTTTTTTTCAAAAGATGAGTATAACCAATGTCCATCGCATATGCAGATTGATATCTAAAAGTTTTGGTTTTCCTTTTTCTCACTAACATTCAGATATTAAAATGAAATAAAATGCCAACAATAAAAATAACTGGCTAGGTTAGCTGCTTACTTTAAAAGTAAATATATATCTCCATCAGTTCATACTGCTGTTAACACTTTCTCTGACAAGCAGGTGTGATGTTTTATTCATGTGACATTCGGCATAAAGCCTATTCTATACTGCTAACTAAATGTAGTTTTTTGCTTGTTTGTTTGTTTTTGTACAATATTCGGGGAATTTGGACAGTATGGCACCATTGTACTTTTGTTTTTCAGTGATCCGATCAGTGAATAGGACTAAATACAGGTGTAAATGACTTTCAGAAACTCAAAGCACATTCAGAGGTGGTTAAATAGTGTAAACGCTAATGTGTCCTGAAGCCTCCCAGAAAACTGCAATGGGCTTCTTACTCAAACGAACACATTATCATTGTGCCAAAGGATTTAAACCGAGGACTAGGTGTGCCACTTAAAAATAAAATGAAGAAATCAATAGTTCAGTCATTTTTAAATGAAAAATCCCAAAAAGTAAACCACTTTTTCAAATGAACGAATGCATTGCTTTATTAATTATCATAATATTTGGAAACCTGCAAAGCATATATTAGAGGGCTGACTATTTCATATTCATCTAACAAGCGACACAGACAATTGGCAAAGCAAAAACTTCTTGAAACTGAACTTGATAATGCTAAAAAGGAATTTAATGCAACATCAGACTCTAAAATACTTGAAAGAATATCTAATCTTAGGACCTCTCTGGATTTGTTATTAACACAAAAAGCTACTACAAATTTTTTATTTTCTAAGCAGAAATTGTATGAGCACGGTAACAAACCCAGTAAATATCTTGCTCAGTTGACTAAGATTAGGGTAAAACAACAATTAATTACCTCTGTGTTGGACACATCTGGCAAACAACATTTTGATAATCCTTCAATTAATGATGTGTTCAGGGAAAATTATTCGGATTTATACAAATCTGAGCAATGTGTTGATGGTGCAGAACAAATGTATTCCTTTTTTAACAATTTACCCTTGAAAACTCTCCCACAAGCTTATAGGGACCTTCTTGATGCGCCAGTTAGTAGAGATGAGGCTATGCAAGCACTTCAGAGTCTCCAGGCCGGTAAAGCACCAGGCCCGGATGGCATAAGTTCTGAATTATATAAGGAATTCCATTATGTCCTGTTGGATCCCCTTCTTGAGATGTTAAACCACTCTTTTGAATTAGGATTGCTGCCCGATTCGCTAAGAGACGCTGATATTTCGTTGATTCTAAAAAAAGGGAAAGATCCAGAGGATTGTGGATCTTACAGGCCGATAGCTCTGCTCAATTCTGATTTGAAACTGTTATCCAAAATACTTGCACTCAGATTAGAGCAAGTATTGCCAATATTAGTCTGTGAGGACCAGACTGGTTTCATTAAAGGAAGGAGTTCTAGCCACAATGTCAGAAGGCTTTTAAACATAATTAATATCTCACAGAATCAAAAACTTGACACTTTAGTTATTTCATTAGATGCCGAAAAGGCATTTGATCGTGTTGAGTGGCCCTACTTATTTTATACTTTGCAGAAATTTGGGTTTGGGGACAAGTTCTTGAGGTGGGTGCAGCTGCTCTATAATAAACCTTCATCTGCCGTCTTCACTAATGGCATCAGATCTAAAACATTTCTTCTGGGTAGGGGTACCAGGCAGGGCTGCCCACTTTCGCCATTATTGTTTGCCCTTGCCGTTGAACCCTTGGCAGAAGCCATAAGATATGATTCATTGATTAAAGGGGTTACAATAAATGACAGACAACACAAGATTTCACTCTATGCAGACGATATTCTGCTATTTTTGTCGGATGCTAATACATCAGTTCCACGACTGGTTAATGTTATACACTTCTTTGGAGAATTTTCTGGTTATAAGATTAATTTGACAAAATCTGTTGCTTTACCATTGGGCAGTCTCACCTCGGAAACACAAATGCTCTCCTCTTTCCCTGTTAAATATTCCATGTCAGGTTTTACTTACCTAGGTCTTCATATAACCCCAACATTCCAACGTATATTTAAAAGTAACTTTGCTCCTCTTTTGAAAAAAATTCATAATGATTTGCAGAGGTGGAATGCTCTTCCCGTATCTTTTTTGGGAAGAATTGCTATAATCAAAATGAACATTCTACCTCGTTTAATATACCCTTTAATGATGCTGCCTATTTTACTTTCTAACAAGGTTATTAAGGAGCTTAATGGATGGCTTTCTGGTTTTATATGGAGTAAAAGGAAACCAAAACTGAAAATGAGCAAACTACAGCTCCCTAGTCATAAGGGTGGTCTAGATGTTCCCGATATCAGATTGTATCAGCTGGCGTGTCAGCTTCGTTTTGTGGCGGACTGGTTGAAGAATGATCCAGGTTCTATTTGGCTTGATCTTGAAGCCTCAGAATCTTTGTGCCCTCTTCAGAATCTTTTGTTTGTTGTCAATCCTAAACAGTTAAAAGTTCTATATGATAGCCCAATCATACGGAACACTCTTAAAGCTTGGGCACAGTCGCGCAAGCTAGAGGGTAGGTTTAATCTGACATCAGCTCTTACACCAATTCAAAATAATCCAGACTTTCCTCCTGGTACTGATGACTCTGGGTTTAACCTCTGGAATTCTGTAGGTATTGTGAGGCTGAAAGATATATTTGAGGGTTTGTCTCTTCTGTCTTTTGAACAGTTGTCTGCTAAATTTAATCTGCCAAGACATCATTTCTTTAGGTATTTGCAGCTAAGAGACTTCATTGGAAAAAAGACCACTTTGAATACTGATAATTCTAGAACTGAAATTGAGAAAATACTACAAGAAGACACGAGACAAAAAAAAATATCTCATATTTATGTTACACTAAGTCTGACTCTCCCAGGAGACACAGATAATCTTAGACAGATGTGGGAAAATGATTTTGTAGTAAATATCTCAAGAGAGGATTGGGATTTAATCTGGGATCATGCTAAAAGAATATCAGTGTGTAACAGAGCACGTGCTATTCAATTCAAAATAATACGTCGGCTACATATCACCCCTTACATTAGAAATAAAATGGACCCCAAGCTTTCCCCCAATTGCTCAAAATGTAAAATTTCAGTTGGTAATTATATTCACTGTATTTGGTCTTGTCACAAAATTCAGTTGTTTTGGAAGAAAATCGCAGACCACATTGGCAATATTCTGGGAATGTTAATTGATGTTGATCCTTGTTCATTTATTCTAGGTCTGCCGGCTGGTATTGTTTTGAATAAATATCATAAAATACTTTTTAGTATTTTAACTTTTGCTGCAAGAAAGAACATATTGATGTTTTGGATAAGTGAAAAAACTCCTTCAATTAAAAAATGGCATAACCTTGTAAAAGAGCTCATCCCAATGGAATTTTTAACATGTATATTACATTCTTCAACAGATGTATTCAATTGGATATGGACACCCTATCTGGACTATGTTTCTCTCACTTTGGACGATTGCTTACATTTTTCTTATTTTTAATTTAATTTTATTTTATTTTATTTTGTGTTGTTCGTTCTGTTGGAACAAAACTAACAAATTTTCAAAAAAAAAAAAAAAAAATTATCATAATATTTAAAACATGTTTAAAAATGTAGTAAAATATTACGATAAATAATAATCACCATTTTTCTTAGCTGGTGCCCATCGTACATCCAGAAGGCATGTCTTTAAATTCACTTCATTTGATGTGTGTGAACTGACCAATGGCATTTCTTAACACAATTGACAAATGCATCAACAAAAGCATGTGACAAAAAGATAAAGAAACGCAGTTGGCAAATGGATTAAGAAAATCAATTGACCAATGCTTTTTTTTAATGCAATTTAAAATGAGTTTTTAAAGTGTTTTATTATTACATTTAACTAACATTTTAAACATGCTTACGACTTTCGCGAATGTCAACTTGAAAAATTCAATTAACCGTTTTAAATGTTTATTTGTAAATTTGACCCATTTTTTTAAATTAATGTGTTTTAATTGACTGACATTTTTATTTTTAATGCCAGTCCTCTATAGTTTCGAACTGTCCGGTTAGGTATGAATTTAAAAGAAAACAGAATGTGAAAAACCTCAACATAAAACAAATGCAAAACCTAATACATGCAAAAGACATGCCAAACATTTCCAGGTCAAGTCACCTTTATTTATATAGCGTTTTATACAATACAGATTGTTTCAAAGCAGCTTTACAGAGATAACAGGAAAATTACCCATTTCGGCTGTTGTTAGGCTGAAGTCAGTTCAGTGTTGATTCAGTTCCGTTGTAAAGATCATCAATTATTCAATTAGTTTATTTCATCTAAAGCAGTTCTGCAAAAACAAATGTCATCATCCAGCTCAGTTCAGTTCTCATACAATGGTGTCAATGCAGTCAGATCAATAATATTGTCGAATATTAAGTGTACCCAACTAAGCAAGCCAGAGGTGACAGTGGCAAAACATGATATGCTGACATGAAGTGTGTGATCATGACATCAGAGATCTTTCTTGGTAAAATCCAATCACACATGTGAACTTCACAAAATGTATGCATGGTATTTTCAAAAAGATGGAGGTAAACCCTGGCTGTAAGTTCACAATTTAATGCTTTGAAGTGTTGTGCCTCAGTCTGATAAAAGTATGTGTTTGTGTCAGGTTTTGGGCAGTAACAGTGTTCTGGATTCGTCGGAGTACTGGCTGAAGAACGATAAGACGCTCTGCAGAATTGGATTCCTGGAGGACCAGCATGATGGAGGCTGCCCGACAGTGAGTCTCTCTCACATATCACACACTCTCAGAAGAGCTGAAACCATCAGCACGCATATATCCATACATGTGATTAACGTTGCGTGTGTGTGTGTGTGTGTGTGCACATGTGACCGCGTGGAAGTGCGGTGGCATTTAAATTGTGTTCAGCCTCCCACTGATAAATGTGGTCTTGATTGGGGTGATAATGCGGTATGATGTTGGCTGTGGCTGAATAATAAATGCAGTAATTCTCTGAACTGAGAGAATACATTTAACTGCAAACGGATGACAGCTGCACAAACTGCAGGACAGGATAATTAGAGTCTAATGACAGATTATATACCTCACTTTACTTTAATGACAAGTTTCTTGTCTCGTGTAAATGACGGCTTTGCAACCATCTTACTATGCATAAAATGATGCCACGATCACGCTAGCATTTTTGCTCCTTGGTGATGAAACACTACCTGTCTGATTATCTGCGAAATGCTAATTGTATGGAAAATTTATGGCAGGATTGTTCAGTGATCAGTAAGGCCTTTGCTTAATTTTGTGAACTCTGAAGCATTTTACTAAAATTCAACAATAAAAAATGATGAATAGTTGGGAAATGCGGCGGACACCTTTAAAAAAATGTCATATCTGAATGCTCAGTTTTGATTGGTTATAACTGGTAATTGCCTTTTGACAAAGCTACTAAACAAAAATGCATTGCTGATAAGCGTCAGTATAAAGTCCAAGATCACTCTCATATCGGTACTTTAGAATGTTGACCTAACTTAAAAAAAATAAGGCGACTTATTACAGTCAATTTGGTAAGTTAACTCAACTAACAACTGAAAACTTAAATCTTTGGTAAATTCTTAAGGCAATTTAAGATGGTTTAGTATTTAGCAATGCAAGGGGCTACAAACCTCATTCTTTCATCATGTTTGATTTTCAAAGCCCACTTCACAACATGACAAAATATATTAAATCCCAAAGTTTCAATGAGATGCACAAATTATGAAATTATAAAAATGATGAAATCTGACGTCTAACTGACAGTGACAACAGCAGTAACGGCGGCATAAATTAAGCCTGTAAAAACGTTTTAATTATAGTCACCACATAATTATTTCAAGCTCCAATGCATGCTGGGAACTTGCAAAACATTGTTCAATGAAAAATTGTGTGTTAGGATGACTCAATGTGGAAACATACTTGAGTATAAGTGCAATAAAACAACTTTTGTTAGCAACATGTTTAGATTATTCTTGTTCAGTGCAGCCAATTTAATTAACTGATAACTCCTACTAAAAAAATACATTTTTTCATTTGTTGTGCATGGGTTTTTACAGTGGAACAAACAGAAAAACTATTGGTGCACCTTGAAATAAAAATCAATTCAACAATGTTTTTAATTGTGCAAAGTGGGTCTGATGTCCACTGGTTCTGTATCCAGAAAACTACAGCCCGTAATTTGTGATGGCAGAAAATCTCTTAACATGTTCCGTATGAGTGCGCTGGGCTGGTCAGACTGACTTCTCCACCCCCAGGCTCAGGTGCAGTCAGAACAGGTTTCATCAGGGCTGTGCTTTTACTGCGCTGATGTCACACATGATGTTCCTTTAACACAAAAGCTCCACACAGGGAGTCAAAACCCACACACACCAGCTGGCGTCGAGATCCTAATGCCAGCGCTGAGTGCCAAGGCTACGGTGAAGCAGAGAGAGAAAGTGAGAAAGACACACTCTAAAAGTAATTAAGGGGATTATTACCCCAACTTAAATGCATGTTTGCAATTAAAAAAATTATAATTTATTTTATGTTTCAAATATTAGTTTGATCTGTTGAGTTCTGTTGACATAATAATGTTGATCACATTAACTTAATATTGTGTGTAATTTTATCTAAAATGTCTGCGTTAATTGTTTTTTTTTTTATTATTGGGATAACAATGAAATTGTCTTTAATTAAAAAAATTGGTCAATCAATTTCCCAGCATGCTTTGCATAGAAAATAAATGTTGAAATAGTGTCATATTTATGTTTTGTTTTGTTTTTAGTAAAGGGAAAGACCTGTTCATATTTGAAGTTGCGTTTGACTGATATATCGCCAAGGCTGACATATCATTCGATATTTGGCATAAATTGCCAAAAATTTAAATATATGTTTTTTCTGTTTGGCTGATGTGTCAGAAGTGGGACTTTTATTTTGACAATGCTGAGAAAGTCAGCGCCTGACCAAACAGTGCTCCCATTCTCCGTCTTTAGTTTACTGTCTCCGTTTAACAGTTCTGTCTAATATGTTATTGATTGAACTGTTAAACAAAGAAAGTAAATGGTAATGGCTTTTAATTGCTCAAATCTTTGAATATCTCATAAACATTTAATTTCACAAACGAATTAATGAATACGAACATTAAAACGTGTTACTCTGTGCATGACGGTCGGTCCATGCGACTTGACTGCAGACAGGAGTTCTACTGTCTCTGGAGACACACGATAAACAAACTTTAACTAACTTTTACTAAAAAGCTGATCATAAATGCAAGAAAACTGCAAGGCATAAAATTGATAAAAAAGGACAGTAAAGACTTTTATAATGTTACAAAAGATTTATATTTCAAATATAAATGCTGTTCTTTTGAATCCTACAAAATTGCATCCCAGTTTCCACAAACTTTTTACGCAGCACAACTATTTTCAAAATGTTTCTTGAGCAGCAAATCAGCATATTAGAATGAGTTCTGAAGGATCATATGACACTTAACATAGAAAACAGTTATTTTAAATAATAAAAATAATATATTAGTAATTATATTACTGTTTTTACTGTATATTTGATCAAATAAATGCAGCCTTGGTGAGCAGAAAAGACTTCATTTAAAAACTTTAAAAAGTCTTACCGACCCCAAACTTTTGAACTTTTGGTGCATGTGCAAAAATACATTGAATTAGTGATTCCATGTGAAGGAATATCAGGGTAACAGGTCAAAATGTAGTGTTGGTGGGTTTAAACCACTCATGATCTTTCCCTAATAAATAATCCGTATAAGGTGTTAACATGACCTTACATATTGGCAGCTCATTACAGTTTTTTTCAACTGCTTACACACATTTTCAAAAATGTGCCTATTTTTTTTCAAAACTTTACTCACAAATCCATGCACACACAAAATGCGAAATGCCTCACATATCTTGCAAAATGAAGCAATGCATTAAAAATATCACAAACACATCTTAAAAGCAAAAAAAGCATTGCAAACACCTTTGCCATAATTATATTTTGGATATATTATATACACATTGTTCAAAACCTAAAGCTCTTCTTTCATGAGCTTCTATGTACATTTCTGTACAAGATTGAAAGTAATCGGCTGAGAGATGTTGAAAAATGAATGGTAAACATGAAAGCAAGATTGAACCAAACTATCATTTTTCTTACTGTAAATGGTTGTGAATACAGTATTACACAGTCCGAAAAACCTAGAACTTGACCTTTGGCCTATTTAAGGCCTATTCTAAAGTCATGATTGGTTGGTGTTAAGTAAATCAATGAGTGTTTGCACATTTGAGGAGTTAGTGCGGGGCACTGATAAATAAGTGTGGCATTTTGATAGGTTGTTTTTGAAAAAGGATACTTCCTGTTAGATTTTTGTATGTTACATAGAGAATTGTGTGTTGTGGTTTGCAAAAAGTGTTTTATGAAATTGAAAACTGAGTCGAAGGCCAAGAATTGGTGTATGGTTTCGCAGATTTGGTGTGTGGTTATAGTGTTTGAGTGTCAGGTTTCAGGAATTGTGTGACAAGTAAGGATTTTGTGTGTACGCAGTTGAAAAAAACCGACTCACTCAATATACATTTTCAGCTCTTTTCCCTTGTCTCTATCCTCCCAATCTGATTGTTTTGTTTTTGGTGAAAAATCTCTAGACCGTCTTTTATAATGTATTGTTTTTCTCTCACCTTCAGCAATTAACTCTTGCGCATTGATCTCTGCTGGACGAGCTCAGACGAGGAATATTGCCTCCATTAAAACAGTCTGTGAGAAATTCTTTAGGTATTCATTCAAGTCTAGATTATTAGTTGTCATTTAGCAGACAGTTTCTTGTAAAGGAAAGGGACAGAATGCTAATTGCATAGCCAGTCCCTCTGGAGCTGCCTGGAGTTCGGTGTGTGTGTGTGTGTGTGTGTGTGTGTCTGTGTGTGTGTGTGTGTGTGTGTGTGTGTGTGTGTCACTTAGGGATGGGTACCGAAACCTGGTATTAAACAGGCCCCGGGGCTCAATTTTTAAAGACCGCTGTATCGATAAGCTCGGACGTTATCGGTTCTGTTGTCGGTACTGGAGAAATTAAGAAAATACCAAATACACGTAGGCCTACTATTTATTATTGCTATAAAGACGTAATCTTGAACATGTTTATCTCGCCAGCCATTTCTATATATAATAATATTAAACCTTTTGTCTGTGATGTAATTTTGCTATTCGCAGTCCAGAAGAGAGAGAGAGAGAGAGATCTCTCAGGCGGAGCCACAGCGCGCACAACACGACAGCCTCTGCTTAATGACTGACAATGAGGACAGAACTAAACATTCAAACGGGGTTACACTTTAGATCTGGGATATTATTCTACTTTTATTTTAGATTTCGGCTTTCAAAGATTATAAAAAGATGATATTTGAGATGAAACCATTACAAACTAGACGTATTCTGTCTAGCGCAACTTCCTTCCCTTCACAGCGATGCGATTTCTTCCTAAAACCCAAACGTACCGTCAGAATCAGCACGATCGGTGATTGTTGTAAAATGCAGTCTCTGCTGTTGCTAAATTGCGGACGCGTTTAATCATTAAAAGAGCTATTAAAGGCACAAAAATCACAAGAGACGCTGTTCACAAGGCGACGCGCTCCGAAATGGACTGCAACGAGACAAGAAAAGTATACTTAACTTTGGGCTTCATGTGCGCATCTAAACTATCAAATATACATAAAATATAAAAATGACCAGCTCTGAGATTCACTGAAACACAGTTTATTCACTTAAACACAGTTTATGTCTTAAATGGACTTAAAGGCACACTATGCAAGAATTTTACCTTAATATAACAGCTTCAAAGTCATTTCGGTGTTACACAAACTCATATTCGGGCGAATCATCCTGGTAGTAAAGCTTGGGGGCGACGCCGCTGGAAAAACCAGCAATGCAAGTTTGAGAGGAGCGCCCCCGACAAATCTTGCGAGAATCACAAAATGCTTTACGGCAACGACGTCACACACATCAACAACAGCATATGAAGCACGAAGACACTTGCGCGCATTTCAGACGTGATACTCGAGTCGAAGATGGAAAAAGTAAAGAAAACGCGGTCGGAAGGGACTAGGAAAAGGAAAAGATAATCTGACCGCGTGATTGACCGGACAAGAGTCCCACTCGGTCAGTCATTTACTCGTTGGCGCGAGCTAAAAAGCAGCACTGGATGCAACAGCAATGCTGACCTGGCATCTTGTTGATGGACTAGTAAGTAAATATTTTATTTGTAAACTTGTTTGCGTTATATATTGTATGTTGTTGCGCTTGCTTGTAGTATGTCATTTTTTACGATGCTGTTCATTCATCCATTGTTGATAATTAGACCAGTCCAATAATTTATCATGAGATTTTCATGAGAACAGAAGTCAATATCTCACATAATTATCAGGACACAAATAAGCCTAGAGGTTGTAAAAAGTGTAAACGAGCACAATTTGCTAATTATTATGATAAATTGCAATAATCATGTCTAATGACATCACAACGGCGAATGTTATGAAATAATGCGACGTACATTTAACTATATTGATGTCATCTGGCATTTTGTAATGTTTACATTACAATCAAAAAACACAAATGAAATTATACAGTAGTCCTAGACTATAGGCTATTTACTTGTGATTTAGCAGCAATCATGTAAAAACGTTATAAGCCAGCAAACGCGGTAGGCTACTTTATTATTATAAAGTAGTCTAACACTTGACATATAGTTATTATTGTCCTTTTACCATCTTCAGTAGTTCAGTAGACTATGCAGTAGCCTAATATTTGTATGAAATCGTGAAACATTACCTGGTCAATATCTTCGGAGTCTATCTGTGCCTGTTGCATGCCCAACGCTTCTATCCTACCTAACAGGTACCAGTGTGGGGGGTGGGGTGGGGGTATTTACGACAGTGCAAGTATTGCACAGCGACTCTAGGGGTCGCTGTTTGACAAAAACAGAATTCCTGCATAGTGTGCCTTTAAATAGTTGAGAGAAAATGATGGTGCATCAGTCACTATTAGATCTGCACCCGGTCTTAAAGGGGCAGCAGTCTAATAAACCTGCCGACGATTGAGCCATTAATGCGAATCAAACAACAAAAGGCAGAGAAAATCACTCACAGCTCTTGAATGAATAACTTAAACTTTAATAAGCATTAATCTATCTATGATAAAATATGCAGTGTTATTTTACATTTGATTACTAAATTAGATTTCGTTTCAGACAAAAACACTTACCTGAAAAGTAATTTTAGTAGACCTTCCTGAAATTAAAGCGCTGTGTATATAATTTGTATCTTTGTTTAATTTATTCTTTTTTTGACCATGTGTCTGTACTTGTTTTTTGCTTATCGTATCCTATCTCATGTATATAAAACAAAAAAGCCTGCACACTGCTGCATAACAAATAGATATTTTATTCGTTTTGTTAAAGCATTGCTTTTTCTTTTACTATAGATATTTTACATTTCAAAATATAAAGCAAATTATTACCCGAATGTAAAAAAAAAAAAACACACCAAAAAGAACCGATAAGAATACCGTTAAAGTACCGGATCGATAAGCAGTAACGGTAAGAGTAGTAATACCGTTAAAACTTAACGATACCCATCCTTAATGTCACTGTGATCAAGAACTGGTGTGTGTGTGTCACTGTGATAAAGAACTGGTGTGTGTGTGTGTGTGTGTGTGTGTGTGTGTTTGTGTGTGTGTGTGTGTGTGTGTGTGTGTGTGTGTGTGTGTGTGTGTGTTTGTGTGTGTGTGTGTGTGTGTGTGTGTGTGTGTGTGTGTGTGTGTGTATCGCACTGTAATCAAGAACCGGTGTGTGTGTCACTGTGATCAAGAACCAGTTTGTGTGTCACTGTGATCAAGAACTGGTGTGTGTGTGTCACTGTAATTAAGAACCGGTGTGTGTGTCACTAGGCGCGTTTCCATTACAGATTTGCGCAAATCTTTTGCGTTTTTTCTAAATGTCGACAAAAAATTAATGCGAAATGACGGCGTTTCCATTAACCGATGTTATGCGACTAAAACGTCATTTTTTCCTCTCGCGATAAGTCATTCCAAAAATGCCAACGGACGTTGGTAGGTTCATGTAACTTATATCTCAGCCACTGCACTGGTCATTATTAATAATCAAAGGTGACGTGTGTTATCCAATCATTAATGACAAGGAAAGACCCTTATACTTGAGAGCGGCACATATGAGGTGTTTCTGGGTGTTTCTCCCTCATATCTGCTTCGAGGTCTTGATTGTGGCATTTCTTTGAGGTTTAGAATCCAATATTCCTGTAATTCTTTTGTCTTTTATGAATTTAATAAATAACTCTGTCTCGTATTCTGTGTAAACATACCGCGTCATCTACGTCAGGTGACTGTGAATGCGCAAAAAACATTTCCATTGCAATTTTGCTAAATATTTATTTTTCGAAAAACCACCTCATGTGAGCGTAAAAACTTGTTTGCGATAAATGGGAGTTTTTGCGAAATTGACGTGTTTCCATTGGGCATATTTTCAATTCGCAATTTCAATTTGCGCAATTTGAACATTTGAATGTGTCACTGTGATCAAGAACCGGTATGTGTGTCACTGTGATCACAGTCACAGAGCAGGGCTACGGTTAACAAGAAACTCTCAGCTTCATACCTGGGATTAAATGTACATCTGTTTCATTAGAAGGTCAGAAAATAATCCACTAGGATTAAACACTGCCAGAAATGTTCTTCTCTTATTAAATTCGGTTTGATAATGTTGTGTGTGTATTGTGTTGTAATTGATGATGTGTGTTTGGGTGAGAGGCAGGTGTAAACGGGGTCTAAAACATTTTTAGCTTGTCCACTTTCGACCACTTCCAGAGGTAGTGGAAAACGCATTCGACCAGATTTCTTACGTAGTGTAAACGCTCATGTGATCGAATGCGTTCGAACAGCCACAAGACCATCTTCTCTCCGTCTACTGACGCGTAACGCGTAAAAATTATGGGAAGCGCACTAGCCAGACGGGATTTAAACTTTGTCGGCTGAAGACCCAAGTTTGGTTTGAAGATGAAAAACATACTAAGCACAATGTTCTCTCACCATTCTTGATTTCTAACACACACTCACAGCGTTCGGCTGGTCTTGCGACTTTCAAAGCAGAAAAGAAAGCTGCTGCTCTTCGTATGTTATGTTCATGTTCATTAGATTGAAGGATCTGAAAAATCCCATATATTTACCCGCCCAAAGACCCTCCCCTCAAAAAATCAGGACAGAAGTGGTTGAAAGTGGACAAAAGAGATGGATTAAAACACCAGGTGTAAAAACCAGATGTAAAAAGGTCCCAGGGCGGGACCTTGATATCGGGGCTCCACTTCACGTTCACTACAGCACAGACTCGGGTCCAGCGTTCACTACCGCTCAGATTCGGGTCCAGCGTTCACTACAGCTCAGACTCGGGTCCAGCGTTCACTACAGCTCAGACTCGGGTCCAGCGTTCACTACCGCTCAGATTCGGGTCCAGCGTTCACTACAGCTCAGACTCGGGTCCAGCGTTCACTACAGCTCAGACTCGGGTCCAGCGTTCACTACAGCTCAGACTCGGGTCCAGCGTTCACTACAGCTCAGACTCGGGTCCAGCGTTCACTACAGCGCAGACTCAGGTCCTGCGTTCACTACCGCTCAGACTCGGGTCCAGCGTTCACTACAGCGCAGACTCAGGTCCAGCGTTCACTACAGCTCAGACTCGGGTCCAGCGTTCACTACAGCTCAGACTCGGGTCCAGCGTTCACTACAGCTCAGACTCGGGTCCTGCGTTCACTACCGCTCAGACTCGGGTCCAGCGTTCACTACAGCGCAGACTCGGGTCCAGCGTTCACTACAGCTCAGACTCGGGTCCAGCGTTCACTACAGCTCAGACTCGGGTCCTGCGTTCACTACCGCTCAGACTCAGGTCCAGCGTTCACTACAGCGCAGACTCAGGTCCAGCGTTCACTACAGCTCAGACTCGGGTCCAGCGTTCACTACAGCGCAGACTCAGGTCCTGCGTTCACTACCGCTCAGACTCGGGTCCAGCGTTCACTACAGCTCAGACTCGGGTCCTGCGTTCACTACCGCTCAGACTCAGGTCCAGCGTTCACTACAGCGCAGACTCAGGTCCAGCGTTCACTACAGCTCAGACTCGGGTCCAGCGTTCACTACAGCTCAGACTCGGGTCCAGCGTTCACTACAGCGCAGACTCAGGTCCTGCGTTCACTACCGCTCAGACTCGGGTCCAGCGTTCACTACAGCTCAGACTCGGGTCCAGCGTTCACTACAGCTAAGACTCGGGTCCAGCGTTCACTACAGCGCAGACTCAGGTCCTGCGTTCACTACCGCTCAGACTCGGGTCCAGCGTTCACTACATCGCAGACTCAGGTCCTGCGTTCACTACCGCTCAGACTCGGGTCCAGCGTTCACTACAGCGCAGACTCAGGTCCAGCGTTCACTACAGTTCAGACTCGGGTCCAGCGTTCACTACAGCTCAGAATCAGGTCCTAAATCTGTGCAAGATGTCAGTGCCATATTGGCCATGTCAATTTTCACCAATGGAAGAGAGGTAAGGGGCGTCGTCCATCTTTTTTTACAGTCTCTGGCAAGTTGTAACGCTGTGGTGGTAGTTGAAGACACGAGACGAAGATCAGGGTAAACACAAACTTTACTTGATGCGTTCAGGCAGGACAGACACAACCACGACTAACGTTAACGAGAACCGACAAGGGACTGAACTAGAGATGCACCGATTACAACTTTCTAGGCCGATTCCGATTTTTCATTGAGTTTGACCTGTCGATACCGATTTTAGCCGATTCCGATTTCATTTTTTCTAACCACTTTACAGCACACACAATTATAATTTTTTTCTCTTTTCTTTAGTAGAACATTTTACATTTAGCTTAGAACATCTTTTGAACAGCAATCGCTATGAAATAGAACTATATAAGTTACTCCTGGTGTGGGAAATTCACACACATTTTAAGTGCAGTATTATGGAAGAACTATTTCCTTCTTTTCACATCCAATATCCAACTAAAAAAATGTTCATTTCAAAAAGAAAATTAATTTTCTTTTTTGACATAGCCTACTCCAGTTCTTGTTAAAACACACCAGACATGCACATTCTGTGCATTTTGGGCACTTTTTGGGTGAAATCATGCCTCGCTGCTCCTGCTCCGTGTGAATGCACTCATCGATTAACATGCACGCCGAAAAAAATGCACATTGAAAAAAATACGCGCTGCTCACGCTTGCGGTTAACAAGGTTTCCTACATGTGCGTTCCTTGTGCTCGTGTGATGCTGATGTTGCGCGATGTTAATCATGTGGCGCTAGAGTGCATTTGACAGGCATAAAATCGGCATATGTCAGATTGACCGGCCGGTAGCCGGTCATGGCCGATCACGTGAAAATCGGCCAATTCCGGTCACCAGCTGATCAATCGGTACATCTCTAGACTGAACAGAACAGGGAGTATAAATACACAGGGTGAAATCAGGAAACTAACTAGACACAGGTGGAGGAAGATAACTAATCAGGGACTAACGAGAACAGGTGCAGACAAGACAGAACATAATTGTGACACCAAGTACTGTAAAAGTGCCGGAAGGTAGCAACTAGTTTGTGTACACAATGTGGACTACAACAGATAAACGTCAGCTGTATGGACGCAAACTAATCGTCAACAATTCTCGTTTTTAATTGATTCTGATATGGATTCTTATTCTCAATATCTTTTAATCTTTGCTGTTTTCTGTTACTGCCAGAACTTCACAATATTTGTAGCGCAGCCATCCATAATCGCACTAAGATTTGTACTTAATTGTCACTTGTCAATTTAAGTAAACAATTAACAAACTTTCAGCTTTCAAATTCTTTAAATTTTATCATGAAATACAAGCAATATATGTCGTTTTGGCGCTTAACGTGGCCTGACAGATCGCTCAATCAGAATTTCGACCTTGGAAATAGTTGTTTTAAAGTTCAGTTGTTTAAAACAGCTTGAGAACAATCATGTCACATCAAATGTATCCCAGAGAAGCCATTCAATGCTCATTGACTCGTTAGTCAGCTAGAAAAATAACTATAGAAAGGGGCATTTCGCTAAATATATGCACTCACATAATCCTTATATTTTTACTTAACCTGTTGTCTAAATGAGGTAAAGGAGCTAAAAATGAAATTCAACACCACTGTATAATTGCGTGTGAAGAGCTTCCTTTCACCACATTTACCTCTCAGATTTAACATAGATTGGGTATGTGCAAGACATACGACAACATTTATAGTCTGTGACACTGGCTCAGATTCTGTGTAAAGAACAATTCTTTGTGACTGCATGTAGTTCTCAAGTTGGAAAATCAATTCAGTTCCTACTTTAAGTGAATCTTAGTTCCCTGGACATCCACAAGATGGATGAAAATGCTGATGCTGTAAAAGAAGAGCAGACGTGACAACACATGACAAAATTAAAACACGTTTTATTTTGTGGCACTTCAAAAAATATTTTGGCGCCTATTTTTTCCCTTTTGTCTGGAGCCCTGTCTCATCTCTTACTGTGTCTTTTCTGCTCTTTTCTTCTCCTCTCTTCCCTCTTCCCTCTTCTCTTCATGTACCGTAGGTCAGTGCTATCTCATCTCACCACGACCCCTATATTAACCCCTTTCTTAAGCTCAGCGATAAGACAGCTATAACACCTATCATTATGTAAGTCAGTCAAAGATGACCCAGGAAACAGAGATACAGAGAGGAACAGACAAGCTGAGCTCTTCCCGTGTTAGAGGTTCACGATCACAATACATTGCACAAATGAATTGCCTCAAATAATTTAAGTGTCCAGAAATGTACAGTGATATATCCATTTAATGCTTATGTTAACCCTTTAAGACAGATCAGAGCTTGACTTGTCAATTCATTAGCACTCCTTTTTCTTTTTTTTTTGCCTGAAATATGTATCATCATCAGAGTATGTGAGCGGAGTGGAGTGGGAGCGGAGCGAGGAGTGGAGCGATGTGAGTTTGAAAGAGAGCGCGGAGCGGCCGCTCCATCACGAGTACAATTCATGCGAACGGCTCATTATAGAACTGCATTTTTAGTAAGGATTCACACGTTAAACACATTACGCTAGCATGATACAGATGGATAACTCAAATCAGAAAAAAATGTGAAGGTTATGATGACGCCGATGGACATGAGTGGCTGCGGGAGGTTCTCAAGCCTACTGAATATGATCGGGCAACACGATCTCATGAAAGTGCGTATCTATAGCACAAGTTTTATTTCTCGTGCCATTTATACGCCAAAAAATAGTTTTTGCGTGCAAATGAAACACACTAAACCCCTTGGTTAGGATTAGGGATGTGAAGTGCGTGCACGCCATAAAGTGTGTATCATATGCACGCGAAAACTGCTTATCATAGGCTATGCAAGCAAAAACTATTTTTGTAAATGGTACAAGAAATAAAATTTGTGCTATAGATACGCACTTTCATGAGATCAGGCTGGATCGGGTGAAAGCACATTTTAAACAGGTAACACTTATTCACAAATAAAGAAGAAGAAGAAGAAGAAGTTTTATTTATATAGCGCCTTTCCAAAGCTCAAGGTCGCTTTACATGGTGCCTTTATAATACATTTAACACTGACGCACAACTTTACAATCACAAAGGACACATAAATCACATTTAGGCGAAGTACATGTTAAACAGATATGTTTTTAACTGTGTCTTGAAAGCAGTCACTGATGAGATATTTCGAAGTGAAAGGGGCAGTGAATTCCATAATGTTGGCGCATTAACACTGAATGACCTTCCACCTACTGTAGATAATCGAAAACGAGGGATGGACAGTACACCAAGTTCAGTAGATCTGAGAGAGCGTGCAGGACGGTAGGTGAAAAGTAGATCAGACAAATATGGGGGTGCAAGACCGTTTAATGCCTTATATGTTAAAAGCAATACCTTAAAGTGGATACGTGATGAAACGGGTAACCAGTGAAGGTCATGAAGCACCGGAGTGATGTGAGCAGAACGCCTGGTGGAGGTGAGAACTCTTGCTGCTGAGTTTTGGACGTACTGCAATCTTGCAATAAGTTTTTTGGGAAGGCCAAGAAATAAAGCATTGCAATAATCCAGACGTGATGTGATTAATGCATGAATTAAGAGTTCGGCGTCAGCTAAAGTGAGAGATGGTCTTAGACGAGCAATATTTTGAAGATGAAAGAAAGAGTTTTTAACAATGGAAGAAATATGAGAGCCAAAAGACAGAGTTGAGTCAAATAAGACACCGAGGTTGCGAGTCAGTGATGAAGGCTTTATATGGAAACCATCAATATAGAAGGACTGGTCCATCCTTTTGACTGAAACTGGAGAACCAATCACTAATATCTCAGTTTTATTATCATTTAATTTGAGGAAGTTAAGGGACATCCAATGCTTTATGTCCCTGATGCATGCAGTGAGTGAGTCAGGCAGGGATGGTCTATCGGAGCTGGTGGTGAGGTAAATTTGGATGTCATCTGCATAGCAATGGAATTGTAGTCCATGCCTGCGTATGATGCTACCAAGTGGGTGTATGTAGATGATAAACAAGAGTGGACCAAGAACTGAACCTTGAGGAACGCCCCGTGTAAGTAAATTGGTGGCAGAATTATGACCTTGTATGGTGATATAATACATTCTGTCAGTGATATAGGAAATAAGCCAGGAAAGAGCGGAACCAGTGATACCAATATCAGAAAGCCGAGAAATAAGCAATTCATGGCAGACTGTGTCAAAAGCGGCGCTGAGATCAAGGAGCATCAAGATGTTTATTAACCCTGAATCCATCGATGAGAGAATGTCGTTAACCACACGCAGAAGAGCAGTTTCAGTGCTGTGAGATGGGCGAAAACCCGACTGAAAAGGTTCAAAAAGACCATTCATATCCAAATAAGAGCGTAATTGAGAAGCAACAACCTTTTCAAGGATTTTGCTTAAGAATGTTAGGTTTGATATCGGTCTGTAATTGTCCATGTTTAGGTGATCAAGGCCAGGTTTTTTAAGAATCGGAGTCACTGCAGCAGTTTTTAATTCCGCTGGGACAATGGCACGGGCTAAACTACAGTTTATCATGTGAGTTATGAATGGTGCGACCTCGAGGACGCACTTCTTAAGTAGAACAGTCGGTGTAGGATCGAGCCGGCAAGATGTAGAATTTGACTTCACAATTAGGTCACTTATGGCAACAGGAGTAGTCAGAGTAAAAGTAGAGAGAGGGTTTGACAAGTGGGCTGGTCCAGTTATCATTAAGTTTGAGTCGCTTGTATGCTTGTTTTTGGTGATGGAAGAAGTGATAGACATCAATTTGTCTGAAAAGAATTTAGAGAAGCTATTTACAAGCTCCACAGAGCCTGACATAACATGTTGTGGTGGATTTGTTAGTTTGTTAACCATAGCAAAGAGTGATTTGGGTCTGCACGAGGAATTTCTAATAGTGGAGGAGAAATAAGTGGATCTTGCATTGTTAAGGACGGTCCGGTAGTTGAGCAGGTGTTCTTTAAAAGCTAAAGAGTGCACAATGAGTCCAGTTTTCCTGTATAGTCTTTCTAGACGGCGACCCTCAGTTTTCATCATCCGAAGTTCAGGAGTGAACCAGGGTGAGGCACGAGTAGATGGAACCAGTCTAGTTTTAACAGGGGCATGCATATCAAGTATTTGAGACAGAGCATTATTGTAAGTACAGCAAATTTCTGATGGATGGTCAGACAGTAGACATTCTGATAAAGTAGAAGCCCTTATAGAAGCAGAAAAAGAAGTTGAATTTACAGAGTTAATTTTACGATAGGTCAGCATTTTCTTCTGAGGAGACATAGATATTGGAAAACTACAACTGAAATTTATAAGTTTGTGGTCTGAAAGTGCAAAATCAGAGCCGTTAACAAGAATATTATTTAAGCCAGATGTACATATGAGATCCAGTATGTGGCCTCTGGAGTGAGTGGCAAAAGTTACATTTTGAGTCAAGTTGAAACAGTCCAATACTGACATCAACTCTTTGCATTGTGCAGTGTTTTCATGTATGTTAAAATCACCAAGCAAAATAACAGATGAATGACAAGCACAGACAAGAGTAAGTATCTCACTAATATCAGAAAAAAAGTCAGAGGGACTTTTTGGTGGTCGGTAAATTAAAATTACCACCAGTGACGTTTGGCCCGTCATTCTCAGCGCTAAATATTCAAATGTCTGATAATAACAAATATAATCTTACAGTGCTGTCGGTAGCCTATTTGATTTCGAATGAGCAGAAATCTGTAAGAAATGTAGCGACCCGTAGATAAAATAACTGATGAAAACGTAGTTATTTTCCTCTTTCCAAACAAAATGTGCTCTGCAAAAAGTAGCAATGATATTTAACTTTTAATGCTGATAACCATGTAAGCTAATAAGCATAGCATGGCATAGGAAAAGTTTGCACACTATCCAATAAACCACATTGAAACTATTCTCCTAATGTTGTTTTTTATTTATTTTAATTTAATATGCCTATATAATATGATGAGGAGAAATTTTGTGAGATTTCAAAGCATACTTAAATACTTCATTCGCAATTTCCTCGGGGAGCGAAGACGGAGCGGTGTGTCTGATATCAGTGAGCGAGGAGTGGAGCGGGAGCGGTAAATGGTGAACCCGGAGCGGAGCTGGAGCGGAGTGATTATTAAATGCTTGGAGCGCGGAGGGGAAATTGTTGCCGCTCCACTCCGCTCACATACTCTGATCATCATATAATACCTTGTAGATAAATATTCCTTCAAACATAGAGTGCTTACCCTTAAATCTTGATATATGCATAGTTGTTACTGTGCCAACATTTTACATGTAAGTGTAGTGGTTACTGTGCAAAACCATCATGTTTTCCTTATTAAATTGTGAAGTTTTATAGGTGGAGGTCTCATTCTGAAAATGTCCTTCAACGCCACTTATTAGAATGTGAGCAAAAACCAACCTAGGTCAGCTAGAAGCTTCAACGGTAATACTGTGCAACTTTGGAGAGAAGCGACAGCAATAGCATCCCTTCCTGTGCTTATTATTATTTGCCCCAAGCAACAAATCAAAATTTTCACAAAATGAAAGATTCCTACATCTAACTTTAAAGTGAAATGAGATGTGAAAAGAACGGGCAGTTTCTCGCAATGTCAACAAAATGTGACCGCATGTGATTTCCATGGATTTTAAGACGGGGCTTTAACTAGTTAAAGGTTGCAGGCAGATCTTGCCTTCAGGATGCGACAGGCTTGCGTGGTCATAACCACGGGCACAGATGTGAATTTGTGAATTTGCTTCCTCACTGAGCACCTAGTGAACCAAGGACGAGGCCTCAGGCAACGCTCCCACAAACACACACACACTTGTGTGTGTGTGTGTGTGTGTGTGTGTGTATGTGTGTGTGTCAAAACCACAAGAACCTGAGCTCTCTGTGACATAACGGTCTGTCAACTGTACATCGGTGCACTCTGATAATGTTAAATGGCAGGACACATCAAGGATTAACCATTCGAGGGAAGCGTGTGTTCGAGCGTCCCCTTTTTCACTCCTTCCATGCCCCATATAGAAGCTTAGCGGATGTGAAAGCGCAGATCAGTGTGTGTGAACCCACTCAGTCGGAAATGATAAAGAGCATGTCTGCTCTGTTCCAGTATTGCAATATGGCAACATCTCAAAACAGCCTCTTTCCACTCCCATGATCCCCATGCTTTGTTATTATATCCGTTCCTCTCCATCCCTTTCTATTATTTTCATTTTTCTCTCTCTCTCTCTCTCTCTCTCTCTCTCTCTCTCTCTCTCTCTCTCTCTCTCTCTCTCTCTCTCTCGCTGTGGTGTTGCGAGCGGCGAGGTGGCGAAGGTAATTTTTAGCCACAATGGGATGGCGAGTGTCTGCCGTCTCCCTGCTGATGATAATGGGTGAAATGAGTTTGTCCTTGGAAAGGACGAGGCACAGCCATCTCTGTCTTTCCATCTATGTCTCAATATTTCATTCCCACAAATTCCTCCCCCTCTCCTTCTCGGCCTCTCCCAAGCTTGTATCTCTCTCTCTCTCCCATCTGACTCCCTCTTCAGTGAAGAGTGAAATGCTCTGAGTTGTGAATTGACCTCTCTAACCCAGCAATTTTGAGGACTCGTGAGACAGTGACAGATCATCTGAACTAGAGTTGTCACATCAAAATATCAGTTGTGGATATGAGTGATACAGTTAAGTACAGAGACAGGGATTACAAGCAATAGAACAAATAACAACAGTAGAACCAAGATACAAATCAATCAAAGAGTGCTTTAGGTGTCTAATAGCAGTATGAAGTATTCAGGTAATCAAATGTTTAACAACACTACATAAATTACTGGTGTAGTCTTTACTGTTTATTATTAGATAGAAAGATATGTACTGTAATTATAGAGGAGATATTTTGAAATAAGGCTATTATGCTCACCAAGGCTGCATTTATTTGATCAAAAAATAGGGTGAAATATTATTTCAATTTAAAAGAACTGTTTTCTATTGTAATATGTTTTTGAAATGTATTTTATTCCTGTGATCAAAGCTGAATTATTTTCAGCATCATTACTCCAGTCTTCAGTGTCACATGATCCTTCAGAAATCATTCTAATATGCTGATTTGCTGCTCAAGAAACATTTATGATTATTATCAATGTTGAAAATAGTTGTGCTGCTTCATATGTTTCTGTAAACCGTGTAAAACAATAAACATTTTTTCAGGATTCTTTGATGACTAGAAAGTAAAAAAAAAAACAGCATTTATTTGGAGTATAAATTTGTGTCTTTACTGTCACTTTTGATCCATGTAATGCCTCCTTAAGAGTATCTTTCTAAATCTTTTCCTTGGTTCTCTTTTTTCTATTGTTGTTTGATTAATGTTAATGCACAATAGATAGGCCATTGCAAAGAAAAAATTACTGAATATGTGTAAATATTGTTGTACTCTTTTAAAAAGGCATTTGAAATAAAAAACTAAATGCAATGAAATTATATTGATATGTATCTGAAACGCTTCCAATGCAAATTTTCCGCAGAATAGAGACATGATGCCAGCTGTTCTTTCTCATTCTCTCATCTCTCCGACAACGAGTGACACACAAACCCGCCTCCACTCACTCATTCGTTTCATTTGCTCCGGCGTGGGATTGTGCGTAATTTTACTTATTACTCAAAGTGTGCGGACATATATCCGCCTCTCAGTACTAAATTGAGTTATTTTTGTCTGCTTATTGTGCTTAAACAGTGAAATACATACAAAATAATATCAAAATGCCGGTCTTGGCAAGTATTCACGTAATCACTGTCAGTTATGTTTTAAGTGAACGTAAACAATTGAGAAAGAAAACAAAATGCCGGTCTTGGCAAGTATTCACGTAAACACTGTCAGTTATGTTTTAAGTGAACATAAACAATTGAGAAAGAAAACATGTGTAATAGTGTAATCAATGGATCTGTGCGTAATGTCTTTTAAAGTGACAGCAGCCTAATATACCTGCTGCCAAATTATGAGATAATATTGAAGAAAAAAAAGATATAGCAGTTTTTCTCCATGGTATCGATGTCAAAATTGTGGCCAATGAAAATGCTGAGTGGCTTGTAACTTTGGAAAAGCAGTAGCCACAGTGGCTGGTGGGCAAAAAAGTTAATGTCAAGCCCTGCTTGTCACTGTATAAAATGTTATGTGCAAAGGGAAATGTAATGTATAAATGGATACATTTTTGCCAATAGCAAGCAAGTAACCCTGTATATTTAGTTAATTAAACATACACTGTGGTGACCTACACGCTTCCATGACCGTCTGTCCTTTCTAAATAATAAATGAAAAGTTGACGTGCCACATGATGGCAGTGGTCCAGACTATCTAGACTGAGAGCAGTTGCACCTGATTTGAAAGCACTGATTTTAGGAACAGGTCATTTAAATGAATGTACTAATAATGAAATTGCTATGGAATTTGCATATTTTATCCTGTAGACACATTAATATGCATTGGTTTTGAGTTCGGATGTTAATTAACACAATTTATATAGGGCTGAAAAATAAACGATTTTCACAGCAGGTACACTGAGCTGGGACTCCTTTACAAATACTGTTTTTCCTTCATCAGTATCTTAATTATTGAAGTTCAATCGCAGCTTGGAATTTCTGAAGGCAAACAGAGCCAGTGATTTCATCAGTTCATTAGAACAGCGCACTTATTACACAGGAAAAAAGCTTAAGGCTTAAAAGTTGGGGATTCTACTTTGTTCTTAACCTTATTAAAATGTCCATCGTTTTTGGATAGTATCCATGGTTTAACCATGGTATTTATAATAAGGCAGGTTAATGCATGGATCCTTATTACTATTAGATACAGTAACACTGATGTAAATGTTTATAGAACTTTGAGAATGACATTTCGAACCCGTATAGTTTCTACAGTTAACTATGTTAAATTCATGGTACATATTTGTAAGGGTGGTTTTGAAACACCTTTTAATCCACGTTGGTGTCTATTTTCTCTTGCCTTTCCCATCAATACTGTCTGGAATGTCTTGGCTGTTTAATGTTTCAGTGAGCTAGTACCAAGTAATTTTGTGTTCCTGTTGTGGTTTGTAACAGATTGTTCAGATTGCGACCATTTACACAGTCTGGCGCCCTGAGATGGCAATGTTGTATTACAGCAAATGACCAGGAAGTAATAAGCATATTGCAGAGACAGAACTCCACAGAAAGCTCCACTGATTTCCACAGAATATAAACCCTTCTCAAAATTATTTGCATTCCCATCCTTAGTGTATTCATTTTTTAAATATTTTAGACACTTTGATTATCCTTTCAGCTGAAAAGGAGTGAAGTAATCAGTGAACATTTATTACAATATACAAATCCATTCCATAGAAATACACAGATTTTCTCCCTAAGTCAGCACAGAAAATGCACAGTAAAAAAAGATTTCATCTGGGCCTGGACAGCCAGATACCATCTTGTTTGGAGAATGTAGTAGTGTAGGCTATTAGAATCACATTAATCCTGTTTAGCAGGACACTTAGAAAACAATACAATGCAAATGACACTGTAAAATTCTATAATTTATAAATTATAATATAAATAATTTAAATATAAATTAAATTAATTAAAGCTGCCAATGGGGTATGAAAAAACGTAATCAAAGATGTATTAATAAAATAAGTCTTAATGTCTTAAAAACACATTTTTACCAGAAATCGAGGCATAAATCATTTCTTTAAAAAATCCTTACATCGAGGGCTAACAGACCAGTATGAGATCACCAGTTGGAGTCCTTAAAAAGGTGGTGTGCACGCTGTATTACTTAAGTGATGAGGGGAGACTTCAAAAAACCGCCAGTGCATTCGGATTGTCACGGCGACTGTGTCTGTTATTGTCAGGCAAACGTGCAGCGCCATCTCTGTCCACCTAGGCCCGAAATACATCAATCTGCCATTCACTGTGCCCAAAGCCCACGAGATCCGGATTTGAATGTGCTCATGGCATGCCTCAGTGTTTAGGAGCCGTAGATGAAGACCCACATCCAAATTAAACAGCCATCTGTCAACTCAATGGATTACCTGAACCGGAAGGGTAGATATTCCCTGAATGTGCAAGATGTATGTGACTACAATACAGATTTATGGATGTCATCATACAATGGCCAGGGATTGTTAATAAAACTTGTGTCTTCTCCAATTCCAAGCCTAATAATTGATATTTGAAGACCGGAAATATCCCTTCACTGGAGAAGAAGATTGTGGGTGACACTGACTATGTTTACATGCAGCCAATAACCCGTTCAAAACCGGGATATTAGCAATAACCCGGTCACGCACGACCATGTAAACACCGGCAAAAACCCGAATATGCTCATATCCCGGATTTTAAAAACCCGGATATGATACCTGGGGTACCCCTTTTCTAACCCGAATTTTTGGTCATGTAAACGCGTATCGGCATATCCCCATAATGATTTGTGTTCTGCGCATGTTCTATTCGCAAGGAATCTTGGTCTTTTGAGTAGAGGAACTTCTGGGCGCATACAAAAACCCGCGTGCAGTATACCGGAAGTAAACGTGGCGAGACGCAGCATAGCATACTTTTGGAGCGAGGTCAGTACCAGCACCAAAGCGCAAACAAAGGCGATCGCTATCTGCCCCGAATCCGCGTGCTACTGCTGCTGCTGCTGTTGTTGTCTTTGGATACAGGAAGAAGAATCGGAAATGACGCATATTGCGTCTCAAGGTTGTCTCAACCGTGCGTCACCGTTTACATCGGGATGTTGCAATTCCATGTATACAGGAGTAACTCTCTCTGCTCACGCATGTAAACGGGTTATTCCTAATGTTTCAGAAACCCGAATAGTGACCTTAACCCGACCATAACCCGAAAATTGGCTGCATGTAAACGTAGTCAATGAGGTGATATCCATTTATCTTTTGGGAGATCCTGCCTACCTGCTACTGCCTTTCCTGATGAAAGAATATGCAAATGGTGGCTCTGCTCCTCAAGAACAATATTTTGGTGTCTATAATTACTGTGAGACCAGGAATGAGATTATGGGTGACACTGTGTGTTGGCAGTATAGAGTTCGATCAGGATTGCCAGACTGCCACACTGAGGTGCTTTCCCGAAAGCATTGTTAGCCAACTATGGTCGCAAGTTCCGTCGTTATCAGCATAGCTGAACGAGTCGTGTTTCCCGAAACCATTGTTCCAACGAACATTCGCAAACAGCATCGCAAAGTTGTGTGGTTGAAACGACAGCTCTCGAGCTGTGGTTAGAAGCATAGTTTCTAGACTGCATGACACGTGGACTTAATAAATCTGTATCTTGAGCAAAATAAGCAAGCTGACATTCAGTACAACCTGTTTAGAATTACATGTTTTTATTTAGAATAAATACAAATGTCATTTACATCTTTGAGTTTGTCAAGATATTTAAAGTACCATTTTTGAAGACTGCGCATGTGCGAACGTGCTCTATTATGTAAGAACGAGCCTATGATTGAATCTGGAAATAAAGCAAAATAACTGAGAAAAAGGAGAAAGATGCCATGTCTGTAATTTATATCAAAACATCTATCATTAATTCGATCTCAAACAGTTTATTTAAAAAAAAATATTTCTCCACCAAGTGCGTGACGTCATAAACCAACGTGGTTGAACGACCACTTTGCGACAATATGGTTTCGGGAAACAGTCGGGACTAGCTAGTTGATTTCTCCAACGATGCATCGTACTATGGTAGTGAAGCATCGAGTTACGTCGTTGTACGGGAAACGCACCCCTGAGCAATAACTATCTGACAGACTGTAATGATGGAGGAAAGAGGGTCAGAAGAGTCCTTATGAAGTTCCTTGACCCCTAATGCTAAGGCTACAAGTGATCATTCTGTCTTATGAGTATTC